>LR738710.1:420670406-420712984 GCA_902687465.1 Secale cereale
GGGGGCAACGAAAGCGGGAGAGTCCAGCGAGCTGCAGTAAGTGGGGGCGAGGTGGAAGGAGGGTTCTTCTGGGATTGCCCCTCTTCAAGAAATATGTGCTTTTCCTCGCCAAAAACAAAAACAAAAGGGCTTTATGATGGACATGCTTTTGTGTAGGCCTAGTCGGTTGCCCGTGTTTCGTAATGGATGGCCTTAACACTAGACGCAGCCCATTATCTGTTTCAAAAAACAATAAACAAAGAGGCAGCCTATTAGAGACACTCTCTAGCTCTCCAGCTTATTGGTCATTAGAAAGAAAAAAAGAGACGCCCTCCAGCTTATGGCTCCTCATTCGTAATATTTTTCAACTTTTAAAAAAGTAATAGCTCCTTCTCGAGCACGCTTCGCATCCACCAAATTAGAGGATGTGGTACTGCATGCAGACACTCATACTAGTCCTAGCATGGCCAAATGAGGGGTCAAATAACAGGCCCACAATATAGATTGTAAAGGTTCCCACGCTAGTCAACATACACACTAAACTAAGCTTCACGAGATATGGTATGCATACTAGCTAACAATCATATGCACTTAAGTTTAGCATGTTTATGCATCTAAATTATTTACAAGGTTGTAACCAAGACAAAGCTGCGAGAAGGTGATGAGGACATCAATACCATTTTTACACCCACAACCCATGTTGCTATACATACTGGACCAATTACTAGAGCTCGCGCACGCCAATTAAATTACGACATACTTTTGTTTCTTGGTAATGATTCTAATGTTCATGAGAATACGATTCTACCTAAATTGGATACATTTGTCTTGCTTACAAATGAAGGGCCTAGGTTGGACATGAAGGATGAACATTTGAGTAAGATCAAGCATGGAGACAATGTCATGCGCAAGGGAAACAAGAACAGAGTTACAAGTGATAATATCAGGACATTGAAGCCACCATTATGAGTGCATTAAGCCTTGGGCGATATATACAAGATGCCACTTCCTAAATTTCGTCCAGAGGCTATTATAGGTGCTGCGTCACCTTATTATTGGGCCAGACCCATGTAATTTTGAAATATTAAAGTATAGGTTGCTTTTAGAGTCTGTATGTGTGGCGAAAACAGAGTTAGGGTTGGTTTCGGACCCCTTCTCTAAGCGGCCACGAAATTTCCCCTTTCTTTCTCCATATATACATCCTTAGGGCATCGTTTAGACTTTGGGTTTTGTTTACATTAAAGTTCGCCATAGCAGCAACTTCGCGCACTTCCTTTGTGTTCAACAACCAGACAAAGGCGTCACAGAACCCCACCTTGATCAATAAAGCTTTCCTCTTATATTTGCAATATCCAGATTGCAGTATTATTTTCTTGCTTGTTCTTCATTTGCTTGCAGGAAATAGACCCTGGTGGTCAGGTTGATCGTGCTCCGGCGTGGTCAATAACCTCTTGGAGTTGGTTTAGCAATTGCTCAGGCGTGACGTCTTCGCAGGTCCACAGTCAGATCGTCAAATTCTACTCCTCCGAAAACGATAATCACCATCTCATCGAAAGACGGGAAATCTTTGCCTCTATCAAATCATATCAAATTTCCAGGTTGCTGCGTGAGATTTTCTAGTTTTTCATAGTTAGATCGAGTCTGTTATTCATACCCATAGTCCAAGAAAAAGCCAAATAAATAAATATATTAGGGTTAGTTCATCATATCTGAACCAATCTGAGCCTTTGCGTAATCATTTTAGGGTTTTTCTGTGTTGAATTTGTGGTTGCATCATCGTGTCTAGTTGCTGGTCTTAGCGGCTAATCCTTTGGAGTTTCGAGTTCTGTCACAGTAGTGTCACGCCGCCGCCACACCATATTCATCGCTGCCATATACCATCACCGCTGCCATATACCACCACCGCTGCCATATACCGTCACCATATATCCACCACCAATCCGAGTTCTTTTCATATTAGGTTTTTTTCGAGATCCCTCTAGTTTCAGTTTCGTGTTTTCTTGCCTGAGTAGGTCTAAAAAAAGAGTTTGGAGACCCCCGGGCCATTTTTAGGCCAAAATTTCGGCAACCAAAAATAGTTTTCCTTACCCCGTTTTTAGGTCTCTAGGAGCGTGTTGAGACACTCGCCATCATAGTGATTTTCTGTCACACTTTTTGGTCGTCGCTGCCCTAATTTTCGAAAAAACAAATTGTCAAAAAAAATTGTGCCGATGTGTTATTTTGATTTGGGAAGAGTTTTGAGACACTCGCCATTATAGTGTTTTTCAGCAAAAAAAGGAGCGCAAAAAGAGGCTAAAATAATATTAAATCAGAGTGTGCTTTCCCCTTGATTACGTGCAGCGTCGTGATTTTGTTAGTGTTCTAGGCTCGCATCTCTAGTACGGTCTAGCCTAGGACCAGCACATACCGTCGTTGAGCGTTTATTCACCTTTGCATCTATGAATTGATTATTGATGACATTTTTGCTACCATATCATAAGCCTTCCCAGCTCGACATATATCTACATCGTGCGTTTGACACCACCTGGCAATCGCTTTGTCCAAGCTTTGAGAGTTTTGACTACAACGGTTACCGATCACCAACTGCTGCTGGGTAAGAACTGGTAAGAATTTGAGGTTTGCTTGACGGATTTGTGATGCCCCACCACCACCATTTTCTAGTAGTCTGTACGATCATATTTTTGTGTGTTTCTATTGCTGCTAATCATGGCAGGATCACAAGTCGACGAGACTGACAGGGAGAACATGACGAACAAGGAGTTGCATGATAAATTTCAGCAAATGATGGGTTAACAGGTAGAAGATGTGATGACCAGTTTTGGCAACGCCCTAGCGAGGATGGATGACATTGAGAAGTCAATTGACACCAAGTTGGATGCCAAATTTGCTGAAGTGCTTGTGCATCTACCTCCACATGCTGCACCATTGCAACAACAACAACAACAACAACCACCCCCACGTCACGGAACAACCCTTTACCGAGCGAGCCGTGTCCCTCTTGAGCCTGGCCAAAGTGTTGGTGTTGTTGTTGATACTTCTATGGCTCCTGTTGCTGCTGAGGAGGAGGACAATTACGCGGGAGATTACGAGGATGAGGTTGATCAAAATCAGAACTACGTGCAACCACTAGCACCACAACCACCAGGTCATCCACATGCAAATAATCACAATGGTAGGGCTGCACCACACCCTCGGGTACGAGATAATGACCATCTCCCTAAACTAAAATTGAATATTCCACTATCTGAGGGTAGATATGTTCTTGATATATATCTTACTTGGGAGTTGGAACCAAAAAACGTTTTACATGTTTAGAATATCCCGAGGAGAGACATGTTGCTTCTGCTCTTTGTGCTTTCACTAGTTTTGCTTTGTGTGGTGGTCTAAACATCGTAGATTATACCCGAATAATATTCCAACTACTTGGGCTGCTTTGAAAACTGATATGCGTACACATTGGGTTCCACCATATTATCAACGTGAATTACTACAAAACCTGCAGCGTTTAAGACAAGGAACAAATTATGTAGAACAATATTATCAGCAATTACAAACTCGCATGATTTGATGTGGTATTAGTAAGGATAATGAAGCTATGCTTGCACGTTTTATGGGTGGCTTGAATAGAGAGATTTAGACCATTCTATAGTATTAGAAGTATAATAATATCACTCATCTATTCCATCTTGCTTGCAAAGCTGAACGTGAAGTGCAGGATCGACAGGCATTGGCGCGGACTAACTTTTCTGCAGATCGATCTTCATCATGGATACTGCGTGCATCTTCTACTTCCACACATTCTGCTGCACCGGCACCTCTGTCAGTCCCACCTCCAGCCGTGATACAAGAAAGCAGGCACAATCACCACTCTTTACCCAGAGCACACCCACCGGGCCTGCACAGAGCTCCTCTTCATCCATGGCATCAACAGGGCACACAAGTGATATTATTTGTCGTTGTTGTAAGGGAAGAGGTCATTTTGCGAGGGAATACAAATCTCAGCGTGTGATGATTGCTACTGAGGATGGTGGGTATGAGTCCGCTAGTGACTATGATGAGGAGACTTTGGCTCATATTACACGTGAAGAACACATTGGAGATGATTCTGAACAAGAGACGCATTACATGGCTACTGACAGCGCTGACAAGTATGACTGTTTAGTTGCTCAACGTGTTTTGAGTGTGCAGATCACACAAGCTGAGCAAAACCAGAGGAACAATTTGTTCCATACAAAGGGGGTTGTGAAGAAACGTTCTTTTTGGGTCATCATAGATGGATGGAGTTGCAACAATTTGGCTAGCATGGAGATGGTGGAGAAGCTATCTCTCACCACTAGACCACATCCACATCCTTGCTACATCCAATGGTTCAACAACAACCGCATGGTTAAGGTAACACGTACCATTCGCATGCATTTTAGTATAGATGCTGGTTATGTTGATTGTGATGTGGTACCCATGCAAGCATGTTCCTTATTACTTGGTAGACCATGACAGTTTGATTAAAATTATTTACACCATGGTAGAAACAATCATTATACTCTTGTTCATAAGGATAAACATATTACTTTGCTTCCTATGACTCCTGATTCAATTTTGAAAGATGATATTCATCGAGCTAGTAATGCAAAACATGAGAAAAATAAGAGTGAAAATTAGATTGTGGCAAGCGAATTTGAGCAACAAATGAAGCATAATAACAAACCATCATCTCATGTTGCCTCTGAAATTAAATTGAAAAGTGGATGTTTACTTGCGACCAAATCTGATATTGATGATCAAGATTTCAGCAATTCTGTTTGCAATGCTTTTGTGTGCAAAGAGGCATTATTTTCATTCGAGGACGTGCCTTCTTCTTTGCCTCCTGCTGTCACTAACATTTTGCAGGAGTTCACTGATGTCTTTCCACAAGACGTACCACCAGGATTACCACCTATTTGAGGGATTGAACATCAGATCAACTTAATTCCCGGTGCATCACTACCCAACCGTGCACCATACCGTACCAATCCAGAGGAGACAAAGGAGATTATGCGTCAAGTACAGGAGCTACTAGATAAAGGTTATATACGCGACTCCCTTAGTCCTTGTGTTGTTCCTATTCTTCTAGTGCCGAAAAAGGATGGTACATTGCGTATGTGTGTTGATTGTAGAGGCATTAATAATATTACTATTCATTATCGTCATCCTATTCCTAGGCTAGATGATATGCTTGATGAATTAAGTGGCTCTACTATTTTTTCCAAAGTAGATTTGCATAGTGGATACCATCAAATTCGTATGAAATTGGGAGATGAATGGAAAACAACATTTAAAACTAAGTTTGGATTATATGAGTAGTTAGTCATGCCTTTTGGGTTAACTAATGCACCTAGTACTTTCGTGAGATTAATGAATGAAGCATTACGTGCTTTCATTGGACGATTTGTGGTAGTTTACTTTGATGATATACTGATTTATAGCAGATCTTTGGAGGAACATTTTGTCACGCCCAAGATGTGATTCTATCCCATAAATACAACACATTCTACACAAGACATCCGACTACGGATGCAAACACATGAAAAGCACAACGACATCCATCTGCTATCCCAGGCTGCCGATCAGGAACCTATCCTAAGATTGACGAAGAAGAAGAAGAAAGAACTCCAAAACAAGTAAACGTCGCTCTCACGTCAAGTCATCGGAAACCTGCAACTGTAACTATTTTTGTATATGTGAGGCACGAGGACTCAGCAACCCCATAACCATGGGTATCAAGTCTAGCAAAGCTCAATGGGTATGGAAAGGTTAAGTGGTGATATTGCAGCAACGGCTAAGCAATATGTATGGTGGCTAACTTATGAGTACAAGAATAAGATGAGCATCTACGCAAACGGTCGCAAACTAGAAATGATCGCTAAAAGACCCTGAACTACCTACGAGTCAAACATAACCCCACCATGTTATCTTCTCAAAATTAAAAGAGACGATCACGGTTACACACGCGGTTGGTGTATTTTATTTCGGATCCTCTCTCATGTTTTCAACAACCGGACATTAACAAATTCCAATCTGCCACATAACCGCGGGCACGGCTTTCGAAAGATCATAACCCTGCAGGGGTGTCCCAACTTAGCCCATCACAAGCTCTCACGATCAGCAGAGGTAAAAAAAAAAACTTATCTTAGGGAAGACCCGATCAGACTCGGAATCCCAGTGCACAAGACATTTCGACAATGGTAAAACAAGTCCAGCAAGACCTCCCGGCGTGCCGACACCCTGATAGTAGCCGCGCGTATCTCGTCTCAGGCCATGACCGGATGAACACTCCGTACAACTAAAACCAATCCTCGAGTCTCCCCGTGGTGGCGCTGCAAGGGGCTCTAGTTTGGACCAGCTCTCATGAGGAGCACTGGCCCAGGGTTGTAAATTAAGTCCTCGGGGTCTGGAAAGTCCCTATGCTAGTTTTTAGTTATTAGGCAAATGGTAAAACCAATGTTGGGCCTTGCTGGAGGAGTTTTATTCAAAACGATTTGTCAAGGGGGTCCCATAACCCCAACCATGTTAGGAACGCAAACTCGAGGAACATAACACCAGTTTATCGGTTCTTAAGGCGGCATATGTGGAACGAAATACCGAGCAAAAGGCCAAGCCTTCCACCCATTGCCATGTATACATGTGCATAAATTATAGTAATAGATATTGCGATATTCCAACAATCCAAGTTCCGTCATGGAGCAATCTTCATCTTCACCTGCAACTAACAACGCTATAAGAGGGGCTGAGCAAGTGGTAACATAGCCATTCAACATTTTGCTGGGATGGGGTCAAAAGTTAAAGGTTTCATGGCAACAATGAGAGGCTGACAACAACAGATAGGCATCACGACATATAGCGATAGCATCAAGACAACTAGCATAGCAATGATAGTAATGAGATCCAAGGTGACGGTCATCTTGCCTGGAATCCCGCAAGGAAGAATAATGAGTCCATGAAGAAGAAGAAGCCACGAAGATGATTCAAGCGTAGACAAGCGAATCCTCACGATCGCAATGAAACAGGAACTAATGAGAAGAAGCAAACAACATGGTAAATACACCACACATAAACAAGACAAGATTCTCAACCAAGTATGATGCATGACAAGGATACATGAAGCAAAACATGGCAATATATGATGCAATCAAGATCATCACAACAAGGCAAGTTTAAATGAGGCGGAAACAACATATAACAATTCCGGTAAGTCCTCATATGCAAATTTCGAAATTGCACCAGATCTGAACAACCCTTATGTTAAAGTTTTTAAAAATCAAGTTAACATGCACCATGATGATCTACATGAAATTCTAGTCAACTTACATATAAAGTTCATTTAATTCGGAGCTACGGCCTAGAAGATATGAGCAAAACAAGTTGAACATGGCATTGATGCAAAATGAATTCAAACATCAAGCAAATACACTCAAAACATGGATGCAATATGACATGATACATCTACATGCAAAACCAATCAAGTTTCATATAGAGCATGCACAAAACGGAGCAACGGTTCAACGCATACACACGAAACAAGTTTAAAGGACAAGCTGTCCACAACAGCAAGTAGGCATATAGCAAGCATGAAAACAACATGCTACAAGTATAAGATAGGCACAAGCAAGGCATGACCTCAGAGTACAGATTAGAAGCTTCAAATATCAACAAGTATCAGGTCCATAGGCATCAAGAATAATCCAACATGATCAAGGCAACAAGCAAACTTTCTATCATAGATTATGACAGTGAAAAACAGAGCATATACATGAGCAGAGTTAATATGTTGACATGTTGGAGGCAAGAAATAATTAAGCTACAGTGCAAGAACATGGCAAGCAAGGGCATGGCATGCTAGAACACAACATGGAGCTTAAGGAACACAAGATGGCATATATATGAGAGCAACAGGTTCATGGCATTCATGAAAACAAGAAGCCAACATGATATAGCAGATTCTCAAACTTCGTGAAAATCTGGGAAGGCAGCAACAACATCATGAGGCTGACTTTGGAGGCATATAAAAGCAAGCATATCAAGTGTAATAAGCAACCAAAGGTCATGAACATGTAACAAGCATGGCATACTCCAAATAACTCCATTTGGACAACTCCATATGAGGCATAGATTAATAACAATGAGTTTTGCCAAATTGAACATGTTGTTGACATGTTGACAGATTTATCATAATGACAACTTGAGAGCAAGAAAGAGACAATCTACAGCAACCTATAATTGCGAACAAGGGCATGGATGGATAGAGCATAACATGGACTGCAAGACATGGTCACTTGACATTCCAAAAAACATTCATGGATATGACTGTAGCATCAAGCAAACATGGCATCACAATATAGCAGATTCAGACTTAGCAGTTTTCAACAACTCTCAGCAATCAGCAAACAGCAAGTAGGTTACTTAACAAGATTGTTTCACTCACCACAAGGCATATCATGAAATGTGGATTGCGCCACAGCAAAGATGACATGATTATGCTCCTAAAACATGTTGACATGATGCTCAAACAAAAATCACACAAAAAGATACGAAAAAGACTAATCAACAAGTTATATCAGTTTTCAGCAGCTAACAGCACTTAGCACTTTTGCAACAGAGATTTACATGTCAAGATGCATCCTAACATGAATGCAAATGCAACTATCATGTAGAGCTTTCAGAGACGAACATTTGGATATATCATAAGCTCCATTTGTATCTATGTGCAAAAAGATATGGCCTTTTAAAGTATGCAACATGCTGATGGAATCTAGGAACTTGGTAAAAAAACGACCTCGGGGAAAATGGGATGGGGCGGAACGGGGACGATCAGATCCAGGCCCCCTGGTTGTTTGGATCGCGGAATCCCGCGGATCAGGGACGAACCCGTGTAGATCTGGACGGGGGCGACCGGAGTTGCCGGATCTCGACGCCGGCAAGATCTCCGAGCGACTCCGGCGACGGAGGTGAGCAGGGGAGGAGTGGGCGACCCGATCCGGCCGGTCGAGGAGGCGGTGGTGCGGACCGGCGCGGATCCGGCGCGGCGGTGGTCGGGCGCTCGGGCCCCGGATGTGCTCGGGCGGGCCAGCCCCGGGCCCGGGCGGGCCTGCGGTGGTGGAGGCGCGCTAGCGACGTGGGGAGGGACGCGTGTCGATAGGTCTCCAACGTATCTATAATTTTTTACTGTTCCATGCTATTATATTATCTGTTTTGGATGTTTAATTGGCTTTATTATACACGTATATATTATTTTTGGGACTAACCTACTAACCCAAGGCCCAATGCAAATTGTTGTTTTTTGCCTATTTCAGAGTTTCACAGAAAAGGAATATCAAACGGAGTCCAAATGGAATGAAACCTTCGCGAGGATCGTTTCTGGAACAAACGCAACCCAGAAGACTTAGAGTACACGCCAGGGAAGCCACGAGGCAGGATGGCGCGCCCAGGGGGTAGGCGCGCCCCCACCCTCGTGGCCCCCTCGTAGCTCCACCGACATACTTCTTCGTCCTATATATACTAATATACCCTGAAAACATCTGAGAGCACCACGAAACCCTATTTCCACCGCCTCAACCTTCTGTACCCGTGGGATCCCATCTTGGGGCCTGTTCCGCAGCTCCACCAGAGGGGGGATCGATCACGGGGGGCTTCTACATCAACACAATGGCCTCTCTGATGAGTTGTGAGTAGTTTACCACAGACCTTCGGGTCCATAGTTATTAATTAGATGGCTTCTTCTCTCTCTTTGGATCTCAATACAAAGTTCTCCTCGATCTTCTTGGAGATCTAGTCGATGTAAATTGTTTTGCGGTGTGTTTGTCGAGATCCAATAAATTGTGGTTTATGATCAAGATTATCTATGAACAATATTTGATTCTTCTCTGGATTCTTATATGCATGATTAAAATATCTTTGCAAGTCTCTTCGAATTATCAGTTTGATTTGGCCTACTAGATTGATCTTTCTTGCAATAGGGCAAGTGCTTAGCTTTGGGTTCAATCTTGCGGTGTCCTTTCCCAGTGACAACAGGGGCAGCAAGGCACGTATTGTATTGTTGCCATCGAGGATAAAAATATGGGGTTTACAACATATTGCATGAGTTTATCCCTCTACATCATGTCATCTTGCTTAAGGCGTTACTCTGTTCTTATGAACTTAATACTCTAGATGCATGCTGGATAGCGGTCGATGTGTGGAGTAATAGTAGTAGATGCAGAATCGTTTTGGTCTACTTGTCAGGGGCGTGATGCCTATATACATGATCATGCCTAGATATTCTCGTAACTATGCGCTCTTCTATCAATTGCTCGAAAGTAATTTGTTCACCCATCGTAGAATATGCTATCATGAGAGAAGCCACTAGTGAAACCTATGGCCCCCGGGTCTATCTTCTATCATATTAATCTTCCCTCAACTAGTTATCTTTACTGTTCTTTTATTTTGCAATCTTTACTTTTCAATCTATATAACAAAAATACCAAAAATATTTATCTTATTATCTCTATCAGATCTCACTTTTGCAAGTGGCCGAGAAGGGATTGACAACCCCTTTATTGCGTTGGTTGCAAGGTTCTTATTTGTTTGTGTAGGTACGAGGGACTTGCGTGTATTCTCCTACTGGATTGATACCTTGGTTCTAAAAAACTTAGGGAAATACTTACGCTACTTTGCTGCATCAGCCTTTCCTCTTCAAGGAAAAAACAAAGCAAGCTCAAGAGGTAGCAAGAAGAATTTCTGGTGCCGTCGCCGGGAAGAATTACGCCAAGTCAAGTCAAGATTTGATCTCCCGTCAACTTGCCAATTTCTAGCGCCATTTCCGGGTTGATGTACGAATAAGTCAAGACATACCAAGTACCCATCACAAACTCTTATCCCTCGCATTACATTATTTGCCATTTGCCTCACGTTTTCCTCTCCCCCACTTCACCTTTGTTGTTTTATTCGCCCTTTTCCGTTCACCTTTTTGTTTGCTTGTGTTGCCATGTGCCCTCTATTAGCTTGCATCTTCGCTTGCTAAATTATGTATCCTCATCCACTTGCTAATCTTTTTAAGAGATCCAATTATGATGAACCAATTGCTAGTGAATTGAGTGCACTAGATTATCTTTATGAGGTTTTGCTTGAAATTCGTGAATCTGAAATTTGTGATGAAGTGTTGAAAGAAGATATTTATGATATGATTTACGATAGCTCCTTGATTGAAAAGAAGGATTGCAATGATACTATTGTAAATTCTGTTAATGTCAAGTGTGCTAATGATATGCAAAACCCTAAGCTTGGGGATGCTAGTATTGCTATGTCCACTACTTGTTGCAATTATCATGATTGGGGTGATTCTTCTTATGATCTTGAAAATTTATTTAATCCCCATGATGAATGTAAGATTGATAATAATGTTTGCAATAATATTGAAAGTGGGTTTCGAAGATTTTCAACTTTAGATCCCACATATTTGGAGAATGTTCAATCTTATGAAATTTTTGATAAAAGTGGGTTTGGAGAGGTCCTGACTGTAGTTAATGATGGTCCCACTATTTTGGAAGAGTGTCAACTTCGTATGCATGTGAATCGTGTTGAGAATATGTTTTGTGATAGGTATATTGTTGAATTTGATTACGATCCTACATGTAATTATTATGAGAGAGGAAAATATGGTTGTAGAAATTTTCATGTTACTAAATTACCTCTCTTCATGTTGAGATTGATCTTGTTTCTTTCTTCTTCCTTGCATATGTTAGATCCTGCTTGTCTTGCTAATTTGTTTTCCTATAAAATGCCCATGGATAGGAAGTATGTTAGACTTAGATGTGATTTTCACATGTTTTATGATGCTCACTTTGTGCTTCAATTGTTCTCTTTTATGTGAGCATCATTGAAATCTTTATGCCTAGCTAGGGGCGTTAAATGATAGCGCTTGTTGGGAGGCAACCCAATTTTATTTTTGTTCCATGCTTTTTGTTTCTGCTTAGTAATAAATAATTCATCTAGCTTCTGTTCAGATGTGGTTTTCTGTTTTAATTAGTGTTTGTGCCAAGTAGAACCTTTGGGAAGACTTAGGTGAAGTCTTTGCGATCTTGCTGTAAAAAACAGAAACTTTTGCGCTCACGAGATCAGCTGTCATTTTTTACTGGAGAGTTCTTTTAAGTTGATTATTTTTGCAGATGATTAATAGACAAATTCCTCACGTCCATCAGTTTATTTCAGATTTTTTAGAGTTACAAAAGTATTCGAAAGTTACAAATTGCTACAGACTATTCTGTTTTTGAAAGATTCTATTTTTCATGTGTTGTTTGCTTATTTTGATGAATCTATGAGTAGTATCGGGGGGTATGAACCATAAAGAAGTTGGAATATAGTAGGTTTAACACCAATATAAATAAAGAATGAGTTCAATATAGTACCTTAAAGTGGTGGTTTGTTTTCTTATACTAACGGAGCTCACGAGATTTTCTGTTAAGTTTTGTGTTGTGAAGTTTTCAAGTTTTTGGGTAAGGATTTGATGGACTATGGAACAAAGAGTGGCAAGAGACTAAGCTTGGGGATGCCCAAGGCACCCCAAGGTAAAATTCAAGGAGAACCAAAAGCCTAAGCTTGGGGATGCCCCGGGAAGGCATCCTATCTTTCGTCTTCGTCTATCGGTAACTTTACTTGGGACTATATTTTTATTCACCACATGATATGTGTTTTGCTTGGAGCGTCATGTATGATTTAAGTCTTTGCTTTTTAGTTTACCACATTCATCCTTGCTGTACACACCTTTTGAGAGAGACACACATGAAATGGAATTTATTAGAATACTCTATGTGCTTCAATTATATCTTTTGAGCTAGATATTTTTGCTCTAGTGCTTCACTTATATCTTTTTAGAGCACGGCGGTGGTTTTATTTTATAGAAATTATTGATCTCTCAAGCTTCACTTATATTATTTGAGAGTCCTTTAGAACAGCATGGTAATTTGCTTTGGTTATGAATTTAGTCCTAATATGATAGGCATCCAAGATGGGTATAATAACAACTTTCATATAAAGTGCATTGAATACTAAGAGAAGTTTGATACTTGATAATTGTTTTGAGATATAAGGATGGTGATATTAGAGTCATGCTAGTAGAGTAGTTGTGAATTTGAGAAATACTTGTGTTGAGGTTTGCAAGTCCCGTAGCATGCACGTATGGTAACCGTTGTGTCACAAATTTGAAGCATGAGGTATTTCATTGATTGTCATCCTTTGTGTGGAGGTCGGGATCGCGCGATGGTTAACTCCTACCAACCTTTCCCCCTAGGAGCATGCGTGTAGTACTTTGTTTTGATGACTTGTAGATTTTTGCAATAATTATGTGAGTTCTTTATAACTAATGTTGAGTCCATGGATTATACACACTCTCACCCTTCCACCATTGCTAGCCTCTCTTGTACCGCGCAACTTTCGACGGTACCATACACCCACCATTTACCTTCCTCAAAACAGCCACCATACCTACCTATCATGTCATTTCCATAGCCATTCCGAGATATATTGCCATGCAAATTTTCACCGTTCCGTTTGTTATGAACGCTTCATCATTGTCATATTGCCATGCATGATCATGTAGTTGACATCGTATTTGTGGCAAGGCCACCATGCATAATTTTTCATACATGTCACTCTTGATTCATTGCACATCCCGGTACACCGTCGGAGTCATTCATATAGAGTCATACTTTGTTCTAGTATCGAGTTGTAAGTAAATAGAAGTGTGATGATCATCATTATTAGAGCATTGTCCCGAAAAAAAGGGAAAGGCCAAAAAATAAAAATAAAGGCCAAAAAATTAAAATAAATAAAGAGAATGCCCAAATAAAAAAAGGAAGGCCCAAATAAAGAAAAAAGGGACAATGCTACTATCTTTTTCCACACTTGTGCTTCAAAGTAGCGCCACGATCTTCATGATAGAGAGTCTCTTGTTGTCACTTTCATATACTAGTGGGAATTTTCATTATAGAACTTGGCTTGTATATTCCAACGATAGCTTACTCAAATGCCCTAGGTCTTCGTGAGCAAGCAAGTTGGATGCACACCCACTTAGTTACTTTTGCTGAGCTTTCAAACATTTATAGCTCTAGTGCATCCGTTGCACGGCAATCCCTACTCACTCACATTGATATCTATTGACGGGCATCTCCATAGCCCATTGATACGCCTAGTTGATGTGAGACCATCTTCCTCTTTTGTCTTCTCCACAACCACCACTCTATTCCACCTATAGTGCTATATCCATGGCTCACACTCATGTATTGCGTGAAAGTTGAAAACGGTTTGAAAACCTTGAAGTATGCAACAATTGCTTGGCTGAAACTGGGGTTGTGCATGATTTGAGTATTTTGTGTGACTAAGATGGAGCATAACCAAACTATATGATTTTGTAGGGATGAAGTTTCTTTGGCCATGTTATTTTGGGAAGACATAATTGCTTTGTTAGTATGCTTGAAGTATTATTATTCTTATGTCAATAATGAACTTTTGTCTTGAATCTTTCGGATCTGAACATTCATGCCACAATAAAGAAAATTACATTGAGAATTATGTTGGGTAGCATTCCACATCAAAAATTCTATTTTTATCATTTACCTACTCGAGGACGAGCAGGAATTAAGCTTGGGGATGCTTGATACGTCTCCAATGTATCTATAATTTTTTATTGTTCCATGCTATTATATTATCTATTTTGGATGTTTAATGGGATTTATTATGCACATTTATATTATTTTTGGGACTAACCTACTAACCCAAGGCCCAATGCAAATTGCTGTTTTTTGCCTATTTCAGAGTTTCGCAGAAAAGGAATATCAAACGGAGTCCAAATAGAATGCAACCCTCGCGGGGATCGTTTTTGGAACAAACGCAACCCAAAAGACTTGGAGTACACGCCAGGGAAGCCACGAGGCAGGAGGGCGCGCCCAGGGGGGTAGGCGCGCCCCCAGCCTCGTGGGCCCCTCGTAGCTCCACCGACATACTTCTTCATCCTATATATACTAATATACCCTGAAAACATCCGAGAGCACCACGAAACCCTATTTCCACCTTCTGTACTTGTGAGATCGTATCTTGGGGCCTGTTCCGGAGCTCCATCGGAGGGGGAATCGATCACGGAGGGCTTCTACATCAACACCATAGCCTCTCCGACGAGTTGTGAGTAGCTTACCACAGACCTTCGGGTCCATAGTTATTAGCTAGATGGCTTCTTTTCTCTCTTTGGATCTCAATACAAAGTTCTCCTCGATCTTCTTGGAGATCTATTCGATGTAATTCTTTTTGCGGTGTGTTTGCCGAGATCCAGTGAATTGTGGGTTTATGATCAAGATTATCTATGATCAGTATTTGATTCTTCTCTGAATTCTTATATGCGTGATTAAAATATCTTTGCAAGTCTCTTCAAATTATTAGTTTGGTTTGGCCTACTAGATTGATCTTTCTTGCAATAGGAGAAGTGCTTAGCTTTGGGTTCAATCTTGCGGTGTCCTTTCCCAGTGACAGCAGGGGCAACAAGGCACGTATTGTATTGTTGCCATCGAGGATAAAAGATGGGGTTTACATCATATTGCATGAGTTTATCCCTCTACATCATGTCATCTTGCTTAAGGCGTCACTCTGTTCTTATGAACTTAATACTCTAGATGCATACTGGATAGCTATCGATGTGTGGAGTAATAGTAGTAGATGCAAAATCGTTTCGGTCTAATTGTCACGGACGTGATGCCTATATACATGATCATGCCTAGATATTCTCATAACTATGTGCTCTTCTATCAATTGCTCGACGGTAATTTGTTCACCCACCGTAGAATATGCTATGATTTGAGAAGCCACTAGTGAAACCTATGGCCCCCGGGTCTATCTTCTATCATATTAATATTCCATCAACTAGTTATCTTTACTGTTCTTTTATTCTGCAATCTTTAATTTTCAATCTATATAACAAAAATACCAAAAATATTTATGTTTTTATCTCTATCAGATCTCACTTTTGCAAGCGGCCTAGAAGGGATTGACGACCCCTTTATCGCGTTGGTTGCAAGTTACTTATTTGTTTATGTAGGTACGAGGGAATTGCGTGTAGTCTCCTACTGGATTGATACCTTTGTTCTCAAAAACTGAGGGAAATACTTATGCTACTTTCCTGCATCTCCCTTTCCTCTTCAAAGGAAAAACAACACATGCTCAAGAGGTAGCACGTGGCGCTGCGGGATTGGAGGAGGGAGGCGGCTAGGTGGCGGCTGGCCACTCACGTGGCGCCAAGTGGCGGCGGCGGGCAGCTGGAGGGGGTTGGCGGCGAGATGTAGCGAAAGGTGGCTAGGGCGGTGCGGATTCCGAGGAGGAAGAAGGTGGTTGCGGCTGGGAGGTAGGTGAAGGGTAGATTTAGGCTAGGGGATGCCCAAAATGGCATGTGGGGGTGTTTATATAGCGTAGGGGGGCTAGGGTTAGGGGATTTGGGGGTGTTTTGGACCCTTCGATGCCGATCGGACGACACCGGTCGAAAGGGGGTATTAGGTGGGCTTAGATGAGGTTAGTGGACTGTGCAAAGAGGAGGTAGGCTGGAGGGGAAGAAGAGAGAGAGAGAGAGGCCCAGCGGGGTTTTCGTAGACCGAAAACATGTGTTGAATAAACCGGTAACGGCACTGCCCTATGTTTAACGGTTGGGCTATCAAACGAGCTTCGAATGCGATGAAATTTGGCAGGCGGTCTGTCTACACTATAATATGACCACACGCCAAGTTTCAACCCATTATGAGAACATTTTTCGGCCACTTATAAAATAAATATTCGGAGGTGCCGTAGGCGCGTGCGAGGTGTCTGGGCTCAGAATGGACAACGGAGAGACCCGGCAACTACGGACGGATGCAAGTTTTGAAAACGGTGCAGATGAAATGCACATGATGACATGGCAAAATGCAAGATGCAAGCAAATGATATGGCAACGATAGCGAATACGAGGATGACACTTGGCGCATCGGTCTCGGGGTGTCACAACACTCCCCTACTAATAACAGATCTCATCCCGAGATCTTAGGAACGAGACGGAAGAGAAAACGGAACAACAAGTTCTTCTTGGAAAAATGAGTGAAACCAAAGAATCTTGAGAGGTTGAACAATTTGAAAGGAAGAACACAACGGAGATGAACGAGATTTAGAAAATCCGTTAGAAAAGAGGAATAAGGTACATTACGAGAACCCTGACGGTTGAAAGACAAGAAAACAAGAGCTGAAGGAACAAGAATGAATTCGAAACGACTCCGATTAAAAGAGATTGAAAAGGAATTCGAACGAAGGAATCTGGGCAGCAATCCGGCTGAAAATGAAACGAATAGCACACCGGTTGAACATGGATGGAATAGGAGATGAAACGATACTTGACGAGCTGAACAACACCATGCCTCCGGAAAAAAATTGAATGAGTGGGATGAAAAGAACGGAGAATAAGATGACATCTTCCACCATGAATGAATTTGAAAGAGAATCTTCAAGAGCATGGCTTGAATGAAGTTGTTGAGAAAATCAACAACAAAAGAATTAGCTTGATGTGGGCTTATGGGAAACATCTCACACTTGAGGCGAATCTCCGCCACTACCAAAAGACTGAATAGATGAGATGAAGGAAGAAATGCAAAACTCCAATTCAAATGAATACAGTGAATTATTGCATCTCGAGATGCAAGAATTCGAATACTTTAGCTGCTCCACAAGATTTTGATGAACACTTGAAGAAAGAATTAAATCACGATGAACCACCATGAAAAACTCCGGTAACAAAAAGGATGATGAGATAGAATTGAAGGATGAAAATAATAAGATTAAAGCCTTGCGATGATTTATTCGGGGGTTCCAATGAGATGGCCGAGGAGACTTTGAACTCCAGAAAAGAATAGATGAGAACACTTGGGATCAGAATTTATTCATCAAGAACAAACTCTAGAGGATGGAATTAATCGTCTTGATGAAAGAAGAATAAGAATTATGTTATGCTTATCCTCCACCAATTAAATTGATGGCAAACAATGGACTTGCATATCACGTATTCGCGATGAAATGGAATAAAGAGGGATATAGCACAAAACTTGAGCAAGTCTTCATGAACCACCGACGGGATTGGAAAGAACAAATGAATTGATATGATAACAGAGGAAAAGAACTTTTGAGCGAACCACCGTAAAAATTAAAGCCGAGTGAATAAAAGAACGATCCACCAGGAAGAATTGAAATTGAGCGAATACAAGATAATGAATTGCCAGAAGAATTAGAAAATGAATAGAGAATTTGGTGGAATTTAGATGCAAGAGAACGAAGAGATCGTGAACTGATAAAGGAATACTTGGATGAAGAACCGGAAGAATACGAAGACGATGAAGAGGCATCAATGAAGAATAGTTGGAGGAGGAAGTTGAAAACTCGGAATGAAGAAATCTTCTAAAATGATGGCCTTTGGAGGATCAGAATGGAAAGAGTTCATGAAAAGCTCTGGATGGGTAAGAAAAAGAATTTGTCACGATCCAAACAATTTGAGAGCATGGTATTAAGCTAGAAACACGAATCTTTGAGAGAATGGTCAAGGATTGGAGAGAAACTCTTCTTCGGTCTTCAAATGACGACGAGAAACACCACCAAATATGTTGGGATACTCCGGAAGAATGAAAAGAGGATAAGTTGAACCAACATTGAAAAGATTTTGAAAGCGATCTTGGAGAAGGCATATAACTGATGGAATTCATTCTTACGTCACACTTAAAAAGAATTTGGGAATAGCTCCGGAAAACTAGAAGAGTTAGGTAAGATCCTGGGAAAGACCTGTTGGTTATGAGCCCACGCAAAAGAAACACCGTTGGAAAGGATTGAAAGGAGATAATGCACCGGAACGATTAAAAGACTCGAAGGAGGTGACAACCTCGAATTAATTTGAATGGATACACAAATCTCGTGAGATAAGTTCGAAACTCGGAATGATTAAATGGTGAGAGGCGAACGAGTCAGGGAAAACATCTGAGCCGAGGGAAAAAGAGTATGAACAACACCGAAAACTTGAATTCAATCCACCGGAGAAGAAAAGAGATGAAGAATGTCAAACTAGACGAGAATTCACCAGTTGAATTAATTAAGGAAAGAAGGAAGAAACTTCGCATGAATAGAATGGATACACGATTAAGGACTCCGGCTTCGAGAAGAAAAAAGGTGGGAGGGTGGGAAAAGAAAGACCCACTTCGGAAGGGGAAACAACGTCGGTTAAGAAAGAACCGAGGACTAGTCTTGCAAAAGACAAAGAGGGTTAAATCAATTTGACAAGAAATGCACAGGATGAAAAAGGCTGACATCGCAATGAACGAAAACTAACTGGGTGATCCTAAAAAAAAGTTGAAGGCAAAGAGGAGTAATTCAAAACACCTACGTCAAGATTCCTCACCAGTGCAACGAAGGGGCTGAGGAGTAAAAAGAATACCTACTCTCCTATATAAGTAGACTCCAAAATAGTTTTCTTCTAGACTCGACAACGGTCATACTACGATCAATCAAGGGGGATCCTATGTTCGGTCGAGGCTCTGATACCAACTTGTCACACCCAAGATGCGATTCTATCCTGATCACGTGATGAACTCGAGATTGGGGGCACAACCGCATTTTGGGCGCTTAGCAAGATGGATATCAATTCATCGTACCATTACATAAATAGATGGGGATACATACAAGTCATACAATTGTCACATGAATACAACACACTATACACAAGACATCCGACTACGGATGCAAACACATGAAAAGCACAACGACATCCATCTGCCATCCCAGGCTATCGACCAGGAACCTATCCCAAGATTGATGACGAAGAAGAAGAAAGAACTCCAACACAAGTAAACGCCGCTCTCACGTCAAGTCATTGGAAACCTGCACCTGCAACTGTTGTTGTAGTATCTGTGAGCCACAAGGACACAACAATCCCATAACCATGAGTATCAAGACTAGCAAAGCTCAATGGGTATGGAAAGATTAAGTGGTGATGTTGCAGCAGCGGCTAAGCAATATGTATGGTGGCTAACTTACGAGTACAAGAATAAGATGAGCATCTACGCAAAAGGTTGCAAACTAGTAATGATCGCTAAAAGACCCTAAACTACCTACGAGTCAAACATAACCCCATTGTGTTCTCTTCTCAAAACGAAAAGAGACGATCACAGTTACACACGCAGTTGGTGTATTTTATTTCGGATACTCTATCAAGTTTTCTACAAACGGACATTAACAAATTCCAATCTGCCACATAACCGCGGGCATGACTTTCGAAAGATCATAACCCTGTAGGGGTGTCCCAACTTAGCCCATCACAAGCTCTCACGATGAGCAGAGGTGACAAAAAAACATTATCTTAGGGAACACCCGATCAGACTCGGAATCCAGGTGCACAAGACATTTCAACAATGGTAAAACAAGTCCATCAAAACCTCCCGGCATGCTGACACCCTGATAGTAGCCGCGCGTATCTCGTCTCAGGCCACGACCGGATGAACACTCCGTACAACTAAAACCAATCCTCGAGTTTCCCCGTGGTGGCGCTGCAAGGGGCTATAGTTTGGACCAACACTCATGAGGAGCACTGGCCTGGGGTTGTAAATTAAGTCCTCGGGGTCCGAAAAGTCCCTATGCCAGTTTTTAGTTATTAGGCAAATGTTAAAACTAATGTTGGGCCTTACTGGAGGAGTTTTATTCAAAGCAAACTGTCAAGGGGGTCCCATAACCCCCAACCGTGTTAGGAACGCAAACTCGAGGAACGTAACAACGGTTTATCGGTTTTTAAGGCGGCATGAGTGCAACAAAACAACGAGAAAAAGGCCAAGCCTTCCACCCATTGCCAAGTATATAGGTGCATTAATTATAGTAATAGATATTGTGATATTCCAACAATCCAAATTCCGTCATGGAGCAATCTTCATCTTCACTTGCAACTAACAATGCTACAAGAGGGGCTGAGCAAGTGGTAACATAGACATTCAATGTTTTGTTGGGATGGTGTCAAATGTTAGAGGTTTCATGGCAACAAATGAGAGGCTGACAACAATAGATAGGCAACGCGACATATAGTGATAGCATCGAGACAACTAGCATAGTAATGATATCCAAGGTGACGGTCATCTTGCCTGGAATCCCGCAAGGAAGAAGAACGAATCCATGAAGAAGAAGAAGCCACTAAGACGATCCAAGTGTAGACGAACGAATCCTCACGATCACAACGAAACAGGAACTAACGAGAAAACACAAACAACATGGTAAACACACCACACATAAATAAGACAAGATGCTCAACCAAGTATGATGCATCACAAAGCTACGTGAAGCAAAACATGGCAAGAGATGATGCAAGCAAGATCATCACAACAAGGCAAGTTTAAATGAGGCCGGAAACAACATATAACAATTCCGGTAAGTCCTCATATGCAAATTTTGAAATTGGCCAAGATCTGAACAAACCTTATGTTAATTGTTAAACAACAAGTTTACATGCACCATGATGATCTATACGAAATTCTAGTCAAGTTACATATAAAGTTCATTTAATTCGGAGCTACGGCCTAGAAGATATGAGCAAAACAAGTTGAACATGGCATTGATGCAAAATGCATTCAAACATGAAGCAAATACACTCAAAACATGGATGCAACATAAAATGATCCATCTACATGAAAAACCAAGCAAGTTTCATATAGAGCATGCACAAAACGGAGCAACGGTTCAATGCGTACACACGAAACAAGTTTAAAGGACAAGGTGTCAACAACAGCAAGTAGGCATATAGCAAGCATCAAAACAACATGCTACAAGTATAAGATAGGCACAAGCAAGGCATGATCTCAAAGTACATATTACAAGCTTCAAATATCAACAAGTATCAGGTCCATAGGCATCAAGAATAATCCAACATGATCAAGGCAACAAGCAAACTTTATATCACAGATTATGACTTAGTGGAAAACAAAGCATATAGATGAGCAGAGTTAATTTGTTGACGTGTTGGAGGCAAGATATAATTAAGCTACAGTGCAAGAACATGGAAAGCAAAGGCATGGCATGCTAGAACACAACATGGAGCTCAAGGAACACAAGATGGCATATATATGACAGCAACAGGTTCATGTCATTCATCAAAACAAGAAGCCAACATGATATAGCAGATTCTCAGAGAGTGAAAATCTGGGAAGGCAACAAGAACATCATGAGGCTGACTTTGGAGGCATATAATAGCAAGCATATCAAGTGTAATAAACAAGTGAAGGTCATGAACATGTAACATGCATGGCATACTCCAAATAACTCCATTGGCACAACTCTATAGGAGGCATAGATTAATAACAATGAGCTTTGCCAAATTGAACATGTTGTTGAAAGGCTGACAGATTTATCATAATGACAACTTGAGAGCAAGAAAGAGACAAGCTACAACAACCTATATTGCAAACAAGGGCATGGATGGATAGAGCGTAACATGGACTTCAAAACTTGGTCACTGGACATTCCAAAACATTCATGGATATGATTGTAGCATCGAGCAAACATGGAATCACAATATAATGGATTCAGACTTAGCAGTTTTCAACAAGTCTCAGAAATCAGCAAACAGCAAGTAGGTCACTTAACAAGCTTGTTTCACTCACCACAAGGCATATCATGAAAAGTGGATTACACCACAGCAAAGATAACATGATTATGCTCCTAAAACATGTTGACATGATGCTCAAACAAAAATCACACAAAAATATATGAAAAAGACAAATCAGCAAGTTATATCAGTTTTCAGCAGCTAACAACACTGAGCACTTTTGCAACAGAGGTTTACATGTCAAGATGCATCCTAACATGCATGCAGATGCAACTATCATCTAGAGCTTTGAGAGACGAACATTTGGATATATCACAAGCTCCATTTGGATCTATGTGCAAAATGATATGAACACTCAAAGTATACAACATGTTGATGGAATCGAGGGACTTGGTAAAAAAATGACCTCGGGGAAAACGGGACGGGGCGGAACGGGGACGATTGGATCTAGGCCCCCGGGTTGTTTGGATCACGGAATCCCACAGATCAGGGACAACCCAGTTCAGATCTGGACGGGGGCAACCGTAATTGCCGGATCTCGACGCCGACGAGATCTCCAGGCGACTCCGGCGACGGAGGTGAGCAAGGGAGGTGTAATGCCCAGGATGGAATTATACCTCCTACGTGTCGAGGCACGACTTAAAGGCATAAGTCCATCCTAGAATGATCTCAAGTTTGGTAATCTTTGCACAACTCATGTAAAAGGGGGAAAGTAAACTTAAAAAATAGTTGGCTTACAATCGCCACGTCACAGAATAACAGTACAAGTCTCAAGCATCATACAATAAGATCACTACAACCCTCTAAGGGCAAAACCAAATGTCAAAGTACCAAACTCAGATAAATAAACAACCACAGGCGGATCGAATCCTAGTAAGAGTCTCCACTACTGATCGTCCGGGTAGCGCACGTAGTAACGACTACGCTCCTCGTCGTACTCCCAATCCAGCTCGGTGCCATCACCTGGATAGCTCACGGCTGGACCTGCATCTGGTGTGAAGTAACTGTGAGCCACAGAGGACTCAGCAATCCCGTTCCCGGGTAACAGAACTATCAAAGCCTTTAGGTGAGGAAAGGCTGAAGAAAGAAATGAGGTGAAGGAACAACAAAGAGTCTGCAGCAGCAACTAGCACTAACTTACGCAAGAGAGAGCGAGAAGAGAAGGCAACGCGAGAAGTGATCACTAAGTGATCCTAGCTACAAGCTCACAAGCATAACCCCTCCGTGTTCAACTCCCGAATCCCTATTCGGAAATTGACAGTCACGGAACTCACGCTGGTAGTGTATTATCATCATTGTCAAGTTATCTACAACCGGAATTAACAAGCTCCCATCTGCCACATAACCGCGGGCACGGCTTTCGAAAGTTCAAACCCTGCAGGGGTGTTCCAACTTGACCCATTACAAGCCCACGATCCGCGGAGTCGCAACTCCAAAGTGGGAAGACCCGAGTATCCTCGGAATCCCGTGCTCAAGTTAAACCGAACTAAGGTAAGGCTAATCCAGCAAATCCTCCCGGCGTGCCGACACCCTGATAGTAGCCGCGCGTATCTCGTCTCAGGCCACGACCGGATGAGCACAGCGTACAGTGGCCGAAACCCAAGTTGCCAAGGGGGGCCCCGCACACGACTCTAGTTTGGACCAACACTCAAATCGAGCACTGGCCCAGGGGGGTTGAATTAATTAAGCCTCGGGTTAATTACTCCCTCGGAAAGGTTTAAGTTGTGTTAGGCGAATAGTACCAATGTTGGGACTTGCTGGAAAAGACTTAGCACTTAGCGGTTTATCGAGGGGGTCCCATACACCCCAACCGTGTTAGGAACGCATAATCAAGGAACATAAAACCGGCTTATACGGATCCTAACGGCATGAGTGGAACAAAACACCAAGCAAAAGGCTTAGCCTTCCACCCTTGCCAATATATAGATGATTTCAGTTAAAGCATTTATATAGTGTGATATAACCCAACCAAACTTCAACATGAAGCAAGCATCTCCACTTCACCTGCAACTAGCAACGCTATAAGAAGGGCTGAGCGAAGCGTACTTAGCCAAGCAACGGTTTGCATAGGTAGGGTGGTTAAACATGGCAATTGGTTACAAGTAGGAGGCTGACAAGAAGAACATGGGCATCGAGGCAAAACTATAGATCGAGACTACTAGCAAAAGACAAAGATAGTAATGTTATCGGGGTTCAGTCATCTTGCCTGAAGAGAAGAAGTTCGGATCGAAAGAAGGGTCCTCTTGCTCAAACTCGTTGGAAACCTCGTGCTCAACCTCGTTGGAAAACTCGTGCTCAACTTCCGGGTCTAAACAAGACAAACACACCAAGCACTAATCAACACGATGCAATGCGCACTCGAAAAACATGTATGCATGATGGATGCACTAGAGATGCACATGGAGCACGTAAAACATCACTCAAGCAAGACACCTCAAAACAAGATAACAACCTGATATTAATAATCTACACAGAAAATCACCCAAGTTTGATATAAAGTTCGCTGAAATCGGAGTTACGGGCTAAAAGTTATGCCCGAAACAAGATTTGAGCGAAAACTGCAAATTACAGCAACATAGCATCTTTGGAGCTCAAAATAATTAATCTACAGCACCCAAAAGGCATGGCAAAGGACTTGAACACAAACTAGATATAATGTACAGCAACTAGGTCCAAAGTGCACCCCCAACGGAGTCACGGATCACTAGCAATGATCTTGGACATATTGAACTTTGAAATAAAATTCTGGCAGCAGAATTTTATTGAAAGTTTGGAGCAAAAGATAAACATGCTACAGCACCTCAAATGGACATGTGAGGACATGGATGGAAATACAACAATATATACTTCATGGAACAATCAAAATCCACCCCAAAACTATCATGCATCTTCCTAGAACATCACACGAACATGGCATCGGAACGTTACAGATTTCAGACTTAGTGAAATTTCACTAAGTCCTAAAACAGCAACATCATCATAGCAACAAAAAGAGCATGTTTAAGACACATCTTAACTAAACATGGCAAAGGGTAAGCACCTCATCAAAATACATATGAAGGTGATCCCGAAACACACAAGCATGCATCAATGTGGTGAACACACCGATTACAACGAGCTCAACAAGATGGCATTTCATAACAAGTAAAAACACAACATATGAACATGACATCTTGCAACGATGATAACAAGGAAACAAAACATCTACCATGCAACCTATCACACACAACACGTAGTTCGTGACGAGACGAACACGTGGACATGTCATTTGCATCGTTTGGACAAACGAGCTAAAAGATATCACATGTCAAAGGTGGCACAAAATAACACATAGCAGCAGTTTATATCATCATACACTCTTGCAACAGCAAAACAAGGCCCTAGATGACTTCTAACATGCATGACTACAACAGGTAAAACGTAGAGGGCATCTCCACGAACATCTGGACATGCTACACGCGCAAAACGGAGCAACACAGAGAAAGTTATGCATGGTCAAAGTAGACACCTCAGATCAGGAAAACAGGGGATTAGGTCAACCTCAACGGATCTGAGATCCGGATGAACAGTGACGGGCTGATGAACAGTGCGGGCGGCTCGGATCTGAGGAAGAGTGGCCCGGCGCGGCTCGGCGGTGGCCCACCGCGGAGGAGGCCCAGGGGAGGGAGGCGGTGCGGCCCAGCCGTTGGGGGCGAGGCGGCCCAGCCGCGGCCGGGGAAGGAGGCGGCCCGTGCGCTGGCTGGAGAGGCGAGGCCCGCCGCGGGAGTGGGCCGGCGGTGGCCTGGAGCGACGAAGCCAGCCGGGCGCTGGGAGCCGGCGCGGCCCGGTAGCCTCGAAGCGGTGGCCCGCTCGCGGAGGCTGACGGGGCGAGGCGATTCGGCGCCCGCTGGCAGGCGGTGTGCGGCTGGCGGCCCGTTAGCGAAGGGCGGGGCGACGGGGAACTGGTCCCCCCGGCCCGGTCGAACGAAGACGGCCAGGCGCGACGCCCTGGCCCGGTGCGGCGACGGAACGAGCGGGACTGGCGCTCGCGTTGACTTCGGTCGGGGCCGGCGCGGATCTGGATCGGCCGAGCGGGAGGAGCCAGAAGGAGCGACGGCTGGCGGCGCTGGATCCCAGGGATCCAGGAGATTTTTGTGGATCTGAGATCTGAAAAAGAAAAAAAAAGATAGAGGGAAGGAGGAAGAAGAAGAGGATGCCCAAATAGACCTAGGGTCTATATATAGCAATTAGACTAGGGTTTGAGACTAGGGGATGTCTAGGAGCCCTCCGATCTGGATCCAACGGATCCGATCGCGGGGACGATTTAAAAGGCCCAGACGGAGAAAAGAGACTGCAACAGGGGTATCTCCGGGACACGAAGTAAGTGCACTTCGGACCCACACGGATAACGGAGGGAAAAGTCAACGGAGTCCAAACGAGACGAGATTTGAGAGGCGGGTTGCACACAACAAAACAACAACACACAACACAACCTCACGGCACACCGGTAACGAAAAACGCCCGAACAACAAAGTAGGCCTACGGGACGTCACGGACACGTGAGGGAGCTCCGGAACACGAAACGGACAACGGGAAGAAACGCCACGAACCGGAAACAACCCACAACACAGATGCAATGCAATGCACATGTCTACATGATATGAATGAAAGCCACACACTCACACAACAAAACAACGAAAGCCCGAAAGACAAAGAACCCGAAATGGAAATAGATGAAGCCGGAGATATATTATAAGCCCAAAAGGGGGAAAGTATTACATCCGGGGCATTACAAACTCTCCTCTACTACAAAAAGATCTCGTCCCGAGATCTAGGACTGGAAAAAGGAAGGGTACTCGGAACGAAGATGATCTTCTCGTTCCCAGGTAGCTTCTCGGTCTGTGTGATGTGACCACTTGACTTTCATAAACTTGATGGTCTTGTTGCGAGTCTTGCGTTCGGTTTCTTCGAGAATTGCAACTGGATGCTCTCGGTAGGAAAGGTCTTGTTGAAGATCAATCTCCTCAAACGGAATCATCCGCTCAGGTGCCTTGAAGCATTTGCGAAGCTGAGACACATGGAAGACATCATGAACATTTGCAAAGTTGGAAGGGAGCTCGAGCTGATAGGCTAGATCGCCTCTTTTGCCAAGAATTCTGAAAGGACCGACGTATCTAGGAGCAAGCTTTCCTTTGATACCGAACCTTTGGGTTCCTTTCATCGGAGAAACTCGGAGATAGACATGATCACCGATGTCGAAAGCCAAATCACGATGCTTTCCGTCATAGTAACTCTTCTGACGCGACTGAGCGGCCTTGAGATTCTCACGTATGACTTTGCACATTTCTTCGGCTTCAGAGATCAAATCATTGCCAAGAAGTTGGCGTTCACCTGTTTCAGACCAGTTGAGAGGGGTACGGCACTTTCTGCCATAGAGAATTTCAAACGGTGCTTTGCCTGCACTTGCTTGGAAGCTGTTGTTGTAAGAGAATTCTGCAAATGGAAGACAGTCCTCCCATTTCATGCCGAAGGAGATGACACAGGCTCTGAGCATATCTTCAAGGATCTGATTCACACGCTCGCCTTGACCACTAGTCTGAGGGTGAAAGGCAGTGCTGAACCTGATCTTCGTGCCCATGGCGGACTGAAAGGAGTCCCAGAACTTTGATGTGAACAAGCTGCCACGGTCTGAGGATATCACTTGAGGAATGCCATGTAGGGACACAATTCTGGAAGTGTACAGCTCTGCAAGTTGAGCTGCATTGATTGATTCTTTGACTGGAAGAAAGTGAGCAACTTTGGTAAGCTTGTCAATCACCACAAAGATAGCATCATTGCCTCGCTTGGATTTAGGAAAGCCAGTGACGAAGTCCATTTCAATGTGGTCGAACTTCCACTCAGGAATAGGAAGAGGTTGGAGAAGACCGGCTGGACGTTGATGTTCTGCTTTCACTCTTCTGCATACATCACATTCATTCACGAATTGGGCAATCTCCCTTCTCATGCGTGTCCACCAGTAAGATTGCTTGAGGTCTTGATACATCTTGGAACTGCCAGGATGAATGGAAAGGAGAGAATCATGAGCTTCTTCCATTATGAGCTTCCTGAGATCACCTTTGGGAACAACGAGTCTGTCCTCGAAGAACAAGGTATCTCTCTCATCAACACGGAAGCACTTATATTTTGGAGTGCCCTTTGCAATCCCATGTTTCACCTTCTTCACCATGGTATCACTGAGCTGGGCCTCACGGACTTGATCTTCCAAGGTAGGAGCAATCTGGAGATTAGCAAGAAAACCCTGCGGAACAACCTGAAGGTTGAGCTTCCTGAAAGCTTCACAAAGCTCAGGCTGGTGTGGCTTGATAAGAAGGCTGTTGCAATATGCCTTTCTGCTCAAAGCATCTGCAATCACATTCGCCTTGCCTGGAGTGTACTCAATGCTGGGGTTGTACTCTTGGATCATCTCGACCCAACGAGTCTGGCGGAGGTTCAGATGCGGCTGTGTGAAGATGTACTTCAAGCTCTTGTGATCAGTGAAGATGTCGACCTTTCTGCCCAACAACAGATGTCTCCACGTAATCAGAGCATGTACCACAGCTGCTAGCTCGAGATCATGTGTGGGATAGTTCTTCTCAGCTGGCTTGAGCTGACGAGAAGTGTATGCCACAATTCTCTTCTCTTGCATAAGCACACCACCAAGGCCTTGAAGAGAAGCGTCACAGAACACTTCATAGGGCTTGGATTCATCAGGAGGAATCAGAACTGGAGCTGAGACAAGCTTCTCTTTGAGGGTTTTGAAAGCCACTTCACACTCAGGAGACCAAAAGTATTTGACATTCTTCTGGAGGAGGTTGGAAAGAGGCTTGGCAATCTTGGAGAAGTTCTCCACAAACCTTCTGCAATAGCTGGCAAGACCCAGAAAACTGCGGAGCTGCTTGACGTTCTGAGGAGCTTCCCAGTTGACAATTGCTTCAACTTTCTCGGGATTAACCGCAATACCGTCAGCTGAGATAATGTGGCCCAGGTAGAGAACCTTATCGAGCCAAAACTCGCACTTTGAGAACTTGGCATAGAATTTGTGCTCTCGGAGTCGATCAAGAACCAGACGCAAGTGCTTTTCGTGATCTTCTTCATTCTTGGAAAACACCAAAATATCATCCAGATACACGAGCACAAACTCGCCAGTATAGGGGTTGAAGATGTAATGCATCATCCTTGAGAAGGTAGGAGGAGCATTGGCGAGGCCGAAGGACATGACGGTATACTCATATGAACCGTAGCTCGTTCTGAACGCCGTCTTGGGAATGTCTTCCTCGCGAATGCGAATTTGATGGTAGCCCATTCGGAGGTCAAGCTTAGAGAATACTTTAGCTCCTTTGAGCTGCTCAAAGAGTTCATTGATGTTGGGGAGCGGATACTTGTTCTTAATCGTCTTCTTGTTCAGTGGCCGGTAGTCAACACATAGACGCTCCGTGCCATCTTTCTTCTTGACAAATAAGACACCACAGCCCCACGGAGATGTACTAGGCCTGATGAGACCCATACGCTCCTGTTCATCCAACTGTCTCTTCAATTCCTTCAATTCATCTGAAGAGAGCTTGTAAGGACGCCGACAAACAGGTTCGGTGCCCGGCTCGAGTTCAATGACAAACTCCACCTGACGGTGTGGAGGCATGCCTGGAAGTTCTTCTGGAAAGACGTCTTGATATTCATTCACCACTGGAATTTGCTCTATGGCATTAATTTCACCCTTATTGTTAAGAGAGAAGAGCCGAATAGTATTATCCCTGGAGGCGAAGATAATCACATCATCATCCGAATGAGTCAATTTGACTTCCTTTTGAGCACAATCAATATGAGCATCGTGCTGAGAAAGCCAATCCATTCCGAGAATGAGGTCGATATCAGAATGACCAAGAACCACCGGATTAGCCAGAAATCGATAATCACCCATGCGGATAGAAACATTCGGAACAAAGTTGTTGGAGTTCATGAGCAAACCCGGAGAAAGCACAGACATCGGACTCGGTAAAGCTTGCAATGGCATATCATGTGACAATGCAAAAGGTCTTGACATGAAAGAATGTGAAGCACCTGAATCGAACAAAACTTTAGCTGGAAAAGAGTTCACTGAGAGATTACCCAGAATGACATCAGAAGAAGCCTCTGCTTGTGCTGCATTCATCAGATTAACCCTTGCTGTCTTTGGATCATGCTTGACAATAGCTGAACTCACAGGTGGTGGAGGAGGAAGACGCTTCGGATTCGAACATCTGTTGGCATAATGACCCTTCTGGCCACACTTGTTGCACACCACTTCAGAGAGAGGACGGAACTGAGAGCCACTGGACTTAGAGCCTTGAGACTGAAACTGCTTCTTCGACTGGTTGCTTGGGTTGGGTGGGTGGGAGAAACCACGGCCACTAGAGTTCTTGTTGTTGGAGTTGTTGAAGTTGCTGGAGTTGTTGTATGGAGCTCGAATCATTGGAGGAGGAGGAAGCCAGAATTTCTGTTGTTTCGCAGCCAACTGAGACGATGAGGTAGAGTGAACAGCATCTCGAATTCTCTTCTTAGAAGCCTCCATCTTAAGCTGAGCTGCTTCTTGTTTCAAAGCCATATTATAGAACTTATCGAATTCGTCTGGCTCGAACAGAGTGAGAGCAAGCTGAAGTTCATCTTTGAGACCTCCACGGAACTGATAGATTTTGCTCTTTGCATCAGGTATGTCTTGCTTTGCATAGCGAGCGAGGTTTTGGAACTTGACATTATACTGATAGACTGTCATGGAGCCCTGCTTGAGGTTGCGGAATTGCTCACGCATACCCTCAATAACACTAGTAGGAATGTGATGCGAGCGGAAATCCCTGCAGAAGTTCTCCCACGAGATCACTTGACCCGGCCTTGAGTCTTTGTACTGCTGCCACCAGTCAGCTGCTTGATCTTTCAGTTGGAAGGCTGCAAACTTCACATAGTCATCTTCTTTCACGTTACTGCACTCAAAATGCTTCTTGATATCGGTCAGCCAATCCTCAGCATCAAGAGGGTCGACACAGTAACTGAAAGCTTTAGGATTGTTGGCCAGGAACTGGTTCAGAGTAGCATGGTGCTGCTGGAAGAAGTTGCCTTGGTTCATTGGAATGCCCTGATTAGCTTGATTAGCTTGATTAGCTTGCATTTGCTGCATCATCTGCATCATCAACTGAGTGTTCTGAGCAGTAGTCTGCATAATTGCTCTCCAAGCCTCAGGCGGAGGAGGAGGTGAAGGAGGACGTTCTGGAACCTCTTCACCCTCTGGGTTGGCATTCGGAACCCTTTTCGGAGCCATCCTGTAAGAGATGACCACGAATCAGCAATTGATTGACAAAAGGAATAAGCTGAATCAATGGAATGAATTGCAACAAGTCTTCACAATAATCATTCGAACAATAAGAACGAATGAAATCATCCGAACAAGAGGAACGAATGATATTCTTAGTTAATTGATAACATCAGTCTTCACGAGAAGCCACATAGGGATCAAAAGGATAAATAATAAAAACAACAAGGTACGGAAAGGAACAAACACAAGAGAGGAGTTTCGTTCTAACATCTTTGTGCTGAAAGCATATGAACGCGTTACGAAAAGGTTTTGCAATCCCCGGATCAGCATAGCCAAGGACCCTTTAAGATGCAACTCCTGATAGTAACCTCGGTCATATAACCCCTTCACTCAATGTCGAACCCCGAACTCGCTAACCTGCATTCGTTGGAAGAATGCCTACGATCTACTGGATAAAACCCACCTATAGCTTTCCGAAAGATTCCAGTTATGCAATCAGGTGTTGGGGATACACGGGAAGCACCGCGCAATCAACTCTAACCTACATCCAGGTGTATCCATCCTTCAACACATAACCAGTCTTTCTCGGAAACTGTGTACCTCGGACCTTCGAAAAGCATCCACTATAACAAGCTATGGCAATACTCCCGAACTACCTCCCCAGTACTGGGTGATGTCGGGGTTATCTTGCCACTGGCCGTATAGGGGAGATTTTCGATGTCGGCCGTCTTAAGTATTTAGTACTGTCGCGATATGCTTGTTACAGTGATACCCCGAAGCTCAACTCCTCGGTAACAAGAGGCATCGAGAACAATATCCTTGTCACAAGAACATCGAAACAATCCCAGAATACTCGCGGGAATCCTAAAAAAAAATTTTGTGCAAATTTTGAAGATAGGAGAGACAAGAGTAGACGTCAGGAGTCCTCACCAGAGAGAAAGGGAATGAGAAGCAAAGAAATCCTACTCTCCGATATAATATATGACTCAAAAAGTTTTCAGTGTGTGCCTAGACTCAACCGTCAACGGTTCGATCAAACAGTGGGGGCTCCTAGGTCGGAGAAGGCTCTGAATACCAACTTGTAATGCCCAGGATGGAATTATACCTCCTACGTGTCGAGGCACGACTTAAAGGCATAAGTCCATCCTAGAATGATCTCAAGTTTGGTAATCTTTGCACAACTCATGTAAAAGGGGGAAAGTAAACTTAAAAAATAGTTGGCTTACAATCGCCACGTCACAGAATAACAGTACAAGTCTCAAGCATCATACAATAAGATCACTACAACCCTCTAAGGGCAAAACCAAATGTCAAAGTACCAAACTCAGATAAATAAACAACCACAGGCGGATCGAATCCTAGTAAGAGTCTCCACTACTGATCGTCCGGGTAGCGCACGTAGTAACGACTACGCTCCTCGTCGTACTCCCAATCCAGCTCGGTGCCATCACCTGGATAGCTCACGGCTGGACCTGCATCTGGTGTGAAGTAACTGTGAGCCACAGAGGACTCAGCAATCCCGTTCCCGGGTAACAGAACTATCAAAGCCTTTAGGTGAGGAAAGGCTGAAGAAAGAAATGAGGTGAAGGAACAACAAAGAGTCTGCAGCAGCAACTAGCACTAACTTACGCAAGAGAGAGCGAGAAGAGAAGGCAACGCGAGAAGTGATCACTAAGTGATCCTAGCTACAAGCTCACAAACATAACCCCTCCGTGTTCAACTCCCGAATCCCGATTCGGAAATTGACAGTCACGGAACACACGCTGGTAGTGTATTAGTATCATTGTGTCAAGTTATCTACAACCGGAATTAACAAGCTCCCATCTGCCACATAACCGCGGGCACGGCTTTCGAAAGTTCAAACCCTGCAGGGGTGTTCCAACTTGACCCATTACAAGCCCACGATCCGCGGAGTCGCAACTCCAAAGTGGGAAGACCCGAGTATCCTCGGAATCCCGTGCTCAAGATATACCGAGCTAAGGTAAGGCTAATCCAGCAAATCCTCCCGGCGTGTCGACACCCTGATAGTAGCCGCGCGTATCTAGGTCTCAGGACACGACCGGATGAGACATCCTACGGGTTTTTACCAAACCTCGAGTTTCCTTGAGGTGGCCCCGCAGTCCGCTCGTTTCGGACCAACACTCATGTGGAGCACTGGCCCGGGGTTGTTGAATTAAATAAAAAGGGTTTATAACTCCCTATGCAAGTTTAGTTTGTTATTAGGCAAATAGTACCAATGTTGGGATTTGCTGGAAAAGACTTAGCGCTTAGCGGTTTATCGAGGGGGTCCCATACACCCCAACCGTGTTAGGAACGCATAATCAAGGAACATAAAACCGGCTTATACGGATCCTAACGGCATGAGTGGAACAAAACACCAAGCAAAAGGCTTAGCCTTCCACCCTTGCCAATATATAGATGATTTCAGTTAAAGCATTTATATAGTGTGATATAACCCAACCAAACTTCAACATGAAGCAAGCATCTCCACTTCACCTGCAACTAGCAACGCTATAAGAAGGGCTGAGCGAAGCGTACTTAGCCAAGCAACGGTTTGCATAGGTAAGGTGGTTAAACATGGCAATTGGTTACAAGTAGGAGGCTGACAAGAAGAACATGGGCATCGAGGCAAAACTATAGATCGAGACTACTAGCAATAGGCGAAGATAGTAAAGTTATCGGGGTTCGGTCATCTTGCCTGAAGAGAAGAAGTTCGGATCGAAAGAAGGGTCCTCTTGCTCAAACTCGTTGGAAACCTCGTTGGAAAACTCGTGCTCAACCTCCGGGTCTAAACAAGACAAACACACCAAGCACCAATCAACACGATGCAATGCGCACTCGAAAAACATGTATGCATGATGGATGCACTAGTGATGCACATGGAGCACGTAAAACATCACTCAAGCAAAACACCTCAAAACAAGATAACAACCTGATATTATTAATCTACACAGAAAATCACCCAAGTTTGATATAAAGTTCGCTGAAATCGGAGTTACGGGCTAAAAGTTATGCCCGAAACAAGATTTGAGCGAAAACTGCAAATTACAGCAACATAGCATCTTTGGAGCTCAAAATAAATAATCTACAGCACCCAAAAAGCATGGCAAAGGACATGAACATAAACTAGATATAATGTACAGCAACTAGGTCCAAAGTGCACCCCCAACGGAGTCACGGATCAATAGCAATGATCTTGGACATATTGAACTTTGAAATAAAATTCTGGCAGCAGAATTTTATTGAAAGTTTGGAGCAAAAGATAAGCATGCTACAGCCACTCAAATGGACATGTGAGGACATGGATGGAAAGACAACAATATATACTTCATGGAACAATCAAAATCCACCCCAAAACTATCATGCATCTTCCTAGAACATCACACGAACATGGCATCGGAACGTTACAGATTTCAGACTTAGTGAAATTTCACTAAGTCCTAAAACAGCAACATCATCATAGCAACAAAAAGAGCATGTTTAAGACACATCTTAACTAAACATGGCAAAGGGTAAGCACCTCATCAAAATACATATGAAGGTGATCCCGAAACACACAAGCATGCATCAATGTGGTGAACACACCGATTACAACGAGCTCAACAAGATGGCATTTCATAACAAGTAAAAACACAACATATGAACATGACATCTTGCAACGATGATAACAAGGAAACAAAACATCTACCATGCAACCTATCACACACAACACGTAGTTCGTGACGAGACGAACACGTGGACATGTCATTTGCATCGTTTGGACAAACGAGCTAAAAGATATCACATGTCAAAGGTGGCACAAAATAACACATAGCAGCAGTTTATATCATCATACACTCTTGCAACAGCAAAACAAGGCCCTAGATGACTTCTAACATGCATGACTACAACAGGTAAAACGTAGAGGGCATCTCCACGAACATCTGGACATGCTACACGCGCAAAACGGAGCAACACAGAGAAAGTTATGCATGGTCAAAGTAGACACCTCAGATCAGGAAAACAGGGGATTAGGTCAACCTCAACGGATCTGAGATCCGGATGAACAGTGACGGGCTGATGAACAGTGCGGGCGGCTCGGATCTGAGGAAGAGTGGCCCGGCGCGGCTCGGCGGTGGCCCACCGCGGAGGAGGCCCAGGGGAGGGAGGCGGTGCGGCCCAGCCGTTGGGGGCGAGGCGGCCCAGCCGCGGCCGGGGAAGGAGGCGGCCCGTGCGCTGGCTGGAGAGGCGAGGCCCGCCGCGGGAGTGGGCCGGCGGTGGCCTGGAGCGACGAAGCCAGCCGGGCGCTGGGAGCCGGCGCGGCCCGGTAGCCTCGAAGCGGTGGCCCGCTCGCGGAGGCTGACGGGGCGAGGCGATTCGGCGCCCGCTGGCAGGCGGTGTGCGGCTGGCGGCCCGTTAGCGAAGGGCGGGGCGACGGGGAACTGGTCCCCCCGGCCCGGTCGAACGAAGACGGCCAGGCGCGACGCCCTGGCCCGGTGCGGCGACGGAACGAGCGGGACTGGCGCTCGCGTTGACTTCGGTCGGGGCCGGCGCGGATCTGGATCGGCCGAGCGGGAGGAGCCAGAAGGAGCGACGGCTGGCGGCGCTGGATCCCAGGGATCCAGGAGATTTTTGTGGATCTGAGATCTGAAAAAGAAAAAAAGAAAAAAAAGATAGAGGGAAGGAGGAAGAAGAAGAGGATGCCCAAATAGACCTAGGGTCTATATATAGCAATTAGACTAGGGTTTGAGACTAGGGGATGTCTAGGAGCCCTCCGATCTGGATCCAACGGATCCGATCGCGGGGACGATTTAAAAGGCCCAGACGGAGAAAAGAGACTGCAGCAGGGGTATCTCCGGGACACGAAGTAAGTGCACTTCGGACCCACACGGATAACGGAGGGAAAAGTCAACGGAGTCCAAACGAGACGAGATTTGAGAGGCGGGTTGCACACAACAAAACAACAACACACAACACAACCTCACGGCACACCGGTAACGAAAAACGCCCGAACAACAAAGTAGGCCTACGGGACGTCACGGACACGTGAGGGAGCTCCGGAACACGAAACGGACAACGGGAAGAAACGCCACGAACCGGAAACAACCCACAACACAGATGCAATGCAATGCACATGTCTACATGATATGAATGAAAGCCACACACTCACACAACAAAACGACGAAAGCCCGAAAGACAAAGAACCCGAAATGGAAATAGATGAAGCCGGAGATATATTATAAGCCCAAAAGGGGGAAAGTATTACATCCGGGGCATTACAGGAGGAGCGAGCAACCCGATCCGGCCGATCGAGGAGTCGGTGGCGCGGACCGGTGCGGATCCGGCGCGGTAGTGGTTGGTCGCTGGCGATCCGGCGATGAGGCGGCGCGGAGCTCCGGCGGGGAAACGCGGCCGACGGCGGGGTCCTGCACGAGGCGAGAGAGGGTGAGGTAGGGAGAAGGAAGAGGAGGGAAGGAGAGGGCGTGATGACGGGGCTCGCCTGGTGGCCGTCGGCGGGGTCCGGTGGCCGGCGGGGGGAGGGGGAGGGGGTCGGTGATGGCCTTGGCGGAGGAGGCGCACGGGGCGCAAGGCGGCGGAGGGAGCGGGAGGCTCGGGAGCCGCGTGGGCCGCGACGCCGGCGCTCAGGCCCCGGATGGGCTCGGGCGGGCCAGCCCCGGGCCCGGGCGGGCCTGCGGTAGTGGAGGCGCGTTGGCGACGTGGGGAGGGACGCGTGGTGCCGCGGGATTGGAGGATGGAGGCGGCTGGCCACTCAGGTGGCGCCAAGAGGCGGTGCGCAGCTGGAGGGGGTTGGCGGCGACAAGTGGCGAAAGGTAGTTGCGGCGGCGTGAATTCCGAGGAGGAAGAAGGTGGCTGCGACTGGGAGGTAGGTTCAGACTAGGGGTGCCCAAAATGGCATGTGGGGGTGTTTATATAGGGTAGGGGGCTAGGGTTAGGGGATTTGGGGGTGTTTTGGACCCTCCGATGCCGATCGGACGGTACCAGTCGCAAGGGGGGATTAAGTGTGCATAGATGAGGTTAGTGGGTTGTGCAAAGAGGAGGTGGGCTGCAGGGAGAGAAGAGAGAGAGAGAGGCCCGGCGTGGTTTTCGGAGACCAAAAACGTCCGACGAATAAACCAGCAACGACACTGCCCTATGTTTAACGGTTGGGCTATCAAACGAGCTTCCAATGCGACAAAATATGGCAGCCGGTCTGTCAACACTATAATAAGACCACATGCCAGGTTTCAACCCGTTCCAAGAACATTTTTTGGTCACTTATAAAACAAATATTCGAAGGTGCCGCAGGCGCGTGCGAGGTGTCTGGGCTCAGAATGGACAACGGAGAGACCCGGCAACTGCGGATGGATGCAAGTTTTGAAAACAATGCAGATGAAATGCACATGATGACATGGCAAAATGCAACACGCAAGCAAATGACATGGCAATGACAGCGAATAAGAGGATGACATCTGGCGCATCGGTCTCGGGGTGTCACACATTTGGAATATTTACGTGATGTTTAATTGTCTACGTGATGCACATTTGTTTGGTAACCTTGGGAAGTGCACCTTTTGCACCGACCGAGTATCTTTTCTTGGCTATGTTGTTACTCGACAGGGAATTGAGGTTGATAAAGCCAAGATTGAAACTATTGAGAGTTGGCCGCAGCCCAAAATGGTCACACGCGCGAGGATTTTCCTTGGCATCGCTGGTTTCTATAAGTGTTTTGTGAGAGATTTCAGCACCATTGTTGCACCTCTCGATGAGCTTACAAAGAAGGATGTGCATTTTTTTGGGGCACTGCACAGGAAGAAGCCTTTACGGTATTGAAAGATAAGTTGACACATGCTCCATTACTCCAACTTCCTAATTTTAATAAGACTTTTGAGCTTGAGTGTGATGCTAGTGGAATTGGATTAGGAGGTGTGTTATTACAAGATGGTAAACCGGTTGCATACTTTTCTAAAAAATTGAGTGGGCCTATTCTGAACTATTCTACTTATGACAAGGAATTATATGCTCTTGTTCGGACTTTGGAAACATGGCTACATTATTTATGGCCCAAAGAATTTGTTATACATTCTAATCATGAATCTTTGAATCATATTAAAAGTCAAGCTAAATTGAACTGTAGACATGCTAAATAGGTTGAATTCATTGAGACTTTCCCTTATGTCATTAAACACAAGAAGGGTAAAGAAAATGTTATTCGTGATGCATTGTCTCATCGTTATACTATGCTTTCACAATTTGACTTTAAAATATTTGGTTTGGAGACCATCAAAGATCAATATGTGCATGATGTTGAATTTAAAGATGTATTGCAGAACTGAAAACAAGGGAGAACATGGAACAAGTTCGTCGTTAATGATGGATTTGTGTTTCATGCTAACAAGCTATGCATTCCAGCTAGCTCCGTTTGTCTGTTGTTGTTGCAGGAGGCGCATGGAGGAGGATTAATGGGACATTTTGGTGTGAAGAAGACGGAGGATGTACTTGCTACACATTTCTTTTGGCCAAAGATGAGACGGGATGTTTAGTGCTTTGTTGCTGGCTGCACTACATGTCAAAAACCTAAGTCACGACTCAATGCTCATGGTTTCTCTATGCCTTTGCGTGTACCTAGTGTTCCACGGGAGCACATATATATGGACTTTGTTTTGGGTTTACCACGAACAAAGAAGGGGAGGGATAGCATATTTGTTGTTATGGATAGGTTCTCTAAAATGGCACACTTATACCATGTCATAAAAGCGATGATGCTACTAATGTTGCTGATTTTTTCTTTCATGAAATTATTCGCTTGCATTGTGTGCCAAATACTATTGTTTTAGATCGTGATACTAAATTTCTTAGCCACTTTTGGAGATGTTTATGGGTTAAGTTGGGGACTAAACTGTTGTTTAATACTACTTGTCACCCCCAAACTGATGGATGGACTAAAGTTGTCAATAGAAATTTGTCTATTATGCTTAGGGCTGTTTTGAAGAATAACAAGAAAATGTGGGAAGAATGCTTGCCTCATATTTGGGTGAGGAAGATGAGCTTCCATTCAGGACAACTTCATTTCAAGAAGGGGAGGATGATGAGGACATCAATACCATTGTTACACCCACAGCCCCTGTTGTTATACATACTCGACCAAATAAGAGAGCTCACGCATGCCTATTAAATTACCTGGTACTTCCGTTTCTTGGTAATGATTCTAATGTTCATGAAAATATGATGCTGCCTAAATTGGATACATTTGTCTTGCTTACAAATGAAGGGCCTATCTTGGACAAGAAGGATGAAAATTGGAGCAAGATCAAGAATGGAGACGATGGCATGCGCAAGGGAAACAAGAACAGAGTTACAAGTGATAATATCAGGACTTTGAGGCCACCATAATGAGTGCATGAAGCCTTGTATGATGCATACAAGATGCCACTTCATAAATTTCATCCAGAGGTTATTATGGGTGTTGTGTCACCTTTTTATTGGGCCAGGCCCATGTAATTTCGAGATAGTAAAGTATAGGTTGTTTATTAGATTCCGTATGTGTGGGGAAAACAGAGCTAGGGTTGGTTTCGGACCCCTTCTCCAAGGGGCCATGAAATTACCCCTCTCTTTCTCCATATATAGCCCTTAGGGCATCGTTTAGACTTTGGTTTTTGTTTAGATTAAAGTCCGCCATAGCTGCAAATTCACACACTTCATTTGTGTTCAACGACCAGACAAAGGCGTCACAGAACCCCACCTTGATCAATAAAGCGTTCCTCTTATATTCGCAATATCCAGATTGCAATCTCAGTTTCTTGCTTGTCTTTGTTTGCTTGCAGGAAATAGACCCTCGTGGTCTTGGTTGATCGTGCTCTGGCGTGGTCAATAACCTCTCGGAGTTGGTTTAGTGATTGCTCAAGCGCGACGTCTTCACACGTTCGTAGTCGGATCGTCAAAGTCTACTCCTCCTAAAATGATAATCACCATCTCATCAAAAGACGGGACACCTTTGCCTCTATCAGAAGGTGTAGAAAAAATGAAAAAATGATAGATGCTTATCTAAGCAAAGGGCCTCCCTACGCATGCATTAATTTCCTAGGCATGCTTGTTTCTTAACAGAAGAGGCAATAGAGATCACTCAACATCAGACCATTTTGTGCAGTTCTACCGAAATCATCTTCATTGTCCGGAATGTGAAAAGATCGGAAAGCAATAGCTATACTTAAAAGGTGTCGCAAAACAGTAGCACATATCAATAAATCGGCATGACAAAACATGATCATCTAGAAGAAGGGGATACAAACCTGCGTGGGGAAGCTTATGAATAATTTTATAGGTGGTTAGTTTATTTCCACCTTGGGTCTCCTATGATGGCACAGAGGAAATTCTATGCAATTGATGAGTGCAATTCCTTCCGTGTGGCTGTAGAAAATTTGTCCGACTAACCCCAATATCTTTTTTGTGCAGTTCCACTAAAATAATGCACCGATGCTTGCACGACCCCTACTTGCCGGTCAGGCTATCAATGACTCTGTCTCTTTTATCTTGCGTTGACAACGCGGCTGCAGTGATTATTTGCTCCTCCACACATGTCAGGCTCGTTCCACACTGCAATCACCAAGTCAACGTACAAATAAGCTTATTTCATCTTACGTTGGTCAGTCTACCTAGGTACGAATGTAGGAATACCTGGAGCACCGTGAGGTCAACTGACAGCAGGTTCCACTAAAATTGAGGTTTGTGCTTCCGTTTGCACAAATAGACACCATATGGAGATAGACAACCCTATTTGCACAAATATGTAATATGGTTATTTAAGCAATGTCATTTTTTTGCAGCGACTTATGATTAATGGCAGCATCTCATATGTTATCAACGGAATTACATTGACATTATGAAAAAGTTCCATTAACTAAGGAGTGCCATCACATCAAATCAACATTGGTACTAGATTAACGGGGATTACATTGATATGCATAACAATTGCATTATAACTCTGTGATGATAGATTGAGAGTAGCAATTGATCAGTAGGTACGTGCACGGTTAACATGAACGATTGTTCTAACAAAGGGTGTTACATAAAGGAGAAACACATCGTTATGTCAACCATTATGCAATTAAATTTTGTGCAGCTCCACGAAGGTGCAGCTATGTTACCGGTATAAGATTTTAGTGTAACGACCCAAAATGGTCTTTACGAGAAATAAAGCAAGACACAAGCATTTCATAAAACAGTGGTGGCCTTATCCAGTTTATCAATGGCAATAGATAGAGCAGACTAAGGCATAGCCTAGTGGTGGGAAGGGGCTGATGCCTTCCCACCCACCCAGGTTCAAGACACGGTACTTGCAATTTGGGTTTGTTGCACCAATTATACAGTAAAGGGTTCCCTTACAGTCTTTCTATCAAAAAAATGGCAATAGATAGACAACAGCATTACCTTATAGTGACATCACATTAACAGTGGCATTGTTTCATTTTACCTGTGATTTTCGGATGACACAGCAGCAGTAAGGGCATATGGACAGGGGAGGCACAAGTTTTACATCCATCGAGGCATAAAGTGGTGAGGCAGAGGTGTTTCCGAGAGCGGAAAGAAAGCAAAGAATGTTTGGATTTGTGCCTTTTTTGTTCTTGTGAGTGACCTTTCCTATGTAACCACCAAAATTTATAAGTGCTCATTCTCGGTTGCATTGTCGACCCAATACCC
>LR738710.1:420713023-420940604 GCA_902687465.1 Secale cereale
CCCCCCCCACTTTCTATCCTTTTTCGACAAAGAGACCGGTCAGGCCATTATCTTACTAGTACTTCGCCCCAACCCAATTTATTTCCCCTTTCCAATGAAGAGATCGTTTCGTTAGACAGTATCTACAGTACCTTTTTTCCTCTAATAGTAAAAATTTAGGTGGTTTTTGAGTGTTCGACGAGCTGACGGAGCTAGCTACATGGTGAGATTTGTATTACTAGAAGAATATCCACATGGAGGATGCAATGATGTGGGGATCAATCCTAACTTGATGAAAAATAAGGATGCAGCAATGTGGGGAGCTGGGCCATTAGAACAAGGCCAGTTCTAAAAGAAGTCATACCTCTGGTCGGCAGGATGTAGCAAGGCAGGCGGCGGGATCTGCCAACTCGATGGCGGGGAGCAAGGGTGAGGAGGAACGCCCACGCCGGTGCCGGGTCAGACGGTGCACGTCGGCTTCCTCCCACGCCACCGGTGATCGCATCAACATTGCACCTCCTCCCTACCTAGCGGAAGGGATCTGACCAGATCGGTGACAACCGGTGAAAAGAGAGAGAGAGAGAGAGAGAGAGAGAGAGAGACACACACACACACAGAGAGAGAGAGAGAGGGCAACCCAAGTAAGCAAGTCCCAAAGTGGAGTAGTAATTGTTTAGATCTAGAGAGCATGAGAGAGTGAGAAGAAGCGAGCAACCTGAGCAAGCAAGACCTGAAGTGGAGCTGTAATTGTTTTCCTCTCCGTCAATTAATGGGGCAATCGTTTTCTCTCGGTAGTGGTCGTTTTAAATTGAATATGCACGGAGCCATCTTTTCATTTAATGTACTAGTAAAAATAAACTCGATTAATAACCGCGCCACTGCGGCCAGGTCACACTTGGTAAGCCTGACATTTGGTCCCAGACCCCACATGCATTAATTGGACAACTAGTTGTGTCAAATTGCCACGTTACCTGCCTCTACGTGTGCAAATGTGCTCCACCATGAGTGTACCCATGCATGTGCATGAGGAGAGTGTGAAGTCATATGAATCAAAGGAAAGAAACGAGCGGGGTACTTGCTCTAAATGATGTGCCACTGCAAGAGCTGCCTATATTATTAACCATGCTCTAAAAAGGTGGCAGAACTTTGGCTATAATAGGTGAGTAGGTGACCGTGCACTTGGCTCTTCACCACTTCGGGAGATCCAACAATGATGATACTATAGTACAATATGCTTCTGGAAATCTGACACCGAATGAACTGCTGCACATCCACCATGAGTGCGAGGGCGAGGGAGAGGGAGAGAGCGCTGTAGTTGAAACCCTCTCCTCGTCCTATGAGCCACCGTACATGTGGGCGAGAGAGAGGGCGTAGGCGTATGTAGTAAGCAAGCTTCTCCTCGTCCTATGAGCCACCACACATGGGCGAGGGAGAGGGCATATCAAGCAAGCTTCTCCTCGTTCTACGAATTGATGGGACACATCAAAGTTATTTAGTACTCTCTCCAAAAAGGGCCGACCATGTCCATGGCCACCATCCCATGCTCCATCATTGAGTACAGGCATGATTCACCTTCCACCGAGGAGAAAAAAAATATTGTGTACGTGCCATCAAAGTGCACGACTCACTTACACACTTCTTATCTCCATTTTCTTGCATGACATGTGCACCTTGATGATGGATGTCCCGCGTATGAACAAAGCTCATGTCAAAAAAGAGAGTGGAGTAACATAGATTTCCGACGACTGATATGGAGCAAGGAACCTCGCGCTGGAGCATCTGCACTCATAATATTTTATATTATTCAGCGATATAAAATCAATCTAATGTATCCATATTTAACCGAAAGAGTGTGAAACACGGTTTCCTTGTGTAGTTACATCATACATGGCCCAAGACACGCATTCACCATATTCCTCGGTCTCCGGGCGACATCTAGTTATAGTAGTATATCAAGTATCATGTATCGCTTCTCGCTCCTCGTCTCTCTCAGAGTGCGGCGGGATGGCAATTTTGTTGTCTATTGAAGTCGGTTTACTCACACTCACTCCCACATGTTAGCGACATGCCAAGAGCATTCTAAAAAGTTGTTGTGCTATTTCGTTATCCCAAGAACAGGAAGCGCTTTGACCAACAGACCAAACGAGACAGGCGTGCCATGCCGTGAGTGGGTCCAGTTTCTGTTTTGAACTTGTTTGGTGTAGTTGTAACACTTGGTCTTGCACCTTCATAGAATGAGGCAAATCCCCGCTAAAAAGGCGCTTTGCTTTATGCTAATCCCTTCAACCGTCCTACTATAGTTTACCCCACACTGGTATGGAGGGAGTACCATTTTTTCAGTCTAAAATTGGTCACATTCACATGTTTAGATTTCAAAGCGCATTAAATTGTTATGTGCAATGATTAAGATATAATTAACCAATGCACGTAAAACATTCTTGTTTACACACATGCATGCATTGTCACTAATACTACTACTACTACTACACCCTTCATCCATATATACTGGGTTTAATGTATTCTTCCAAATTGTCTTTGACTGTCAGGACTCGGATCCTAAGTCACACCGATCTAGCATGTAACACATCATATCACTTTGCGGCCTCACGCACGGTATCCCCACGGGTGCCACCTTACCTGGCCGGGACCGTTTGCGTATTTTGGCTCACGTATATGATAGTGTCGCTAGCATCCATATGACAGAGAACCCGGACCGACATGACTAGTTGTAAACCAAAAGTGGCGCTAAATTACAGGGATAGGCATACATGGCCCAGCAACGAACGTGTCGGTCATCAACGTATGAACCCAAGTCGTAGCAAGCTACAATGACTTAAAGGAACAACGCGTGACATTTCCCTGAAGGGACAGACACAGGAACGAAGAAGGACACATGTCGGCCAGCCTAAGTGTTCTTGAGCAGTAGCAAGCTACCAAGGCTCAGTGGAAGCACTAGGAGGCATTTCCCCATAAGATAGGCTACCAAGGGTAAACAACTAGGTGTCGGATCCCACACATAGCAATACACATTACACGTACGCATAACATGCAAGTATGTGATGTACAACATGGTATCACAACATAACTCAACAACTCATATAGATAAAGGCCCAGAAGAGCCATCATAGTATTTATTACAAACAGGGGTCACATGACCCGACATACAGAGCATACAGGCAACGGAAGCATAAGCATGTCTGAGTACAGACAAGTACAAATGAAAAAGGCTGAGAAGCCTGACTATCTACAAGACCCTCCCAAGGGTACAAGATTGTAGCTTAGGTAACAAGCTAAATGTCGAAGTCCACGCGGAACCACTAGTGAGACTGAAGTCTCTCTGCAAAAACATAAATTAAGCAAACATGAGTACAAAGGTACTCAGCAAGACTCACATCTGGTAGAACCGAGGGGCCCGATCTTTCGATGAGATGGTAACTATCGATTTGGTGGAGACGACTTTGACGATCCGACTACAAACGTGCACGACGTTGCGCCTTAGCAATTGCTAAACCAATCTCCTGGGGTTACTGACGATGCCAGAAGCACGATCAGCCTGACCACGAAGGTCTATTCCTGCATGCAATCAAAGAACAAGCAAGAATATGATAAAGCAATATGAATATTGCAAATATAAATGAAGTATTGATAAAGGTGGGGATCCGTGAGCGGTCTTGGTCTGGTTGTTGGACACAAACGAAGTACACGAAGTTGCAATGGCTAACTTTTGACTAAACAAATCCCAAGGAAAAAGCTACTAGATGGATCTACTTATATAGGAGCAAAGGGTGGCGGCCAAGGAGGTGGAAGGACGTCCCAAGGCAGCCTAAAACTAACCCTAGGTCGTACAAGGCTCATGGGCCCAAGTGGAGGTGATGCAACACCTTTGGACTTGTAGTTTGACTCGGATTCTGCTGCTGCGTCAGATTATTTCATTGATATCTCAATGCTCCGGACGAATTTGAAGGTGAATCCAATTAGGTTGGGAGGTGTACGAAATCTAGTTTCCAACAAAAAAAGAAACACCCAATTCGGAGTCCGTATGAAGGAGTTCTTGCCGTTTTGAGTCAGGTATGTCTATGCAGTCCGAATCTGGATGCAGAACGTGAGAGACTTGGACTCTTATCTTCACTTGGCCCAAAAGTGACGTGAGAGAACTTTTTGAATAGCACCTAAACTTATCTTTTTCCCTCATCTTCATATGTGGATTGTACAAATGTCCCATACACCTGGAATTAGACATGGCACAAAAGTCTGTGAAGTATTTTTGTCCTGGATGACATAAATAAATTGTTGCATAGTTTGCATTAGAAATCACCTCACAAATATACATGTATGCAATATTTTTGGTCGTATCCAAGGTAGTCATGTCCTCATCATCCTCCCTTTCTTGAAAATAAAGCCGTCCTCGGTGTTGCTTAATCTGAAATGTGGGTAAGAAAATAGACAAGGTGTACATGTTGTATATGTATATGTCATCCATTTTTACTTCCCTTAATTTTCGCACATATGACACATGTATAGATGAGTAACTTTCGTAGTTCATAAAATATAAAGCCAAAATATTATCACAAGAAGTAGAAGGCATGAAAATATTGCAACTCAATTTGCACATATAAGTGAAGCTCTTAATCGTTACAAAAGATTGGCAATGCTCATCATTAAACCATCCCAACCTTGATGAACCATCACCAAGATTAGAGGTCATATCAAAATGATTAAACATTGGCACAACTATTTTCACACGTATTTGATCCAAATCTGATTTATTCCCTGATTCAAATGGTTCTTTCGCATCAATAGTTAATTCAATTGGTTCACTCACAATTGTTTGATCACATGGCAAAGTCAAATCACGAACATATTCCTCTAAAATAGTTGGTGTGATCAAAGTAGTGGATAGCTCATCGCATGGTTCATTTAAATTGACAAGGCATTCATCATACTCATGTGGAGGTGGAAGATCGGTACCTTTGTCATTACCTCTTATGATCAACTCAGATGATGTAGGCACTGTCGGAGGTGATGTGTCACATGGTGGAGGTGATGTAGTCCTCACAACAACGGATGTGTCTGTCATAGTACGCCTAGTAGTGGAAGGAACAACCGTATCATATCTTGGAATGTGCACCTGGCGCTTATTCTCCTTATGAAAAATACGTCGTTTTATTTCCTGTTCAGCACTACAAGCAAGAAGAAACAAATGGTCCATAGGATAACACTCTTCATGAATTAGCATCTCCTGAATATCATGGTTTAATCCTCCCCAAAATCTATCCATAAAATCATCTTCACTTTCCTCTAAAAAGGAGTGCAACAAGGTAGTTCGTAAATCATCATAATATTTCGTTATGGTGTCACTACCTTGTTTCAAATGTTGTAGTTTTTTAATCATGCCACGAGTATAATAAACATCGACAAATCTATCTCTCATCACAAGTTTTAAATCATCCCAAGTAGTAGGTACATGATTAGGGTATAACCGACAATATTCACTCCACCAAACTAAAGCATAACCAGTGAAAGAACCAACCGCAACCTTAACTTTTTTACGTTCATCAAAACTATGGGAAGCAAATATATTATTGATGTTGAACTCCCATTCAATATATAAATCATGTTTAAAACGACCATGAAAAGGTGGCATGGAAATAAGAACTTGTTTGTGCGCATTCTGATGTCTTTGTACCTCTTGTGATGGTAGTTGTATTTTCTGAGGTGATGACACGTCTCCCACGATCGATGAAGCCCAACTGACTCTTGAACCTGCCATGATTAGTAGAAACAAGAAACAAAATCCAAAAATAATGTTCCTATGAACTACTAGGATGTGGTGGTAAAGCGCTCACAGTAAAGCAAATATCAATATCTTACAAGTTCTTACCGTGCAGCAGGTGGTGATAGGCAACCAGCGGTGTCAAATAACTCCAAAGATTGAGTAAAGCGATTGCCAGGTGAACGTACGTAAACACGGTGTAGAAATATGTGGAGCTGAGTTGGCTTTATATATGGTAGCAATAGATTAGCAATAATCAATTCAGAGATGCAATGTTGAATAAACGCTCAACGATGGTATTGTGCTGGTCCTAGGCTAGACCGGACTAGAGACACTAGCCTAGAACACTAATGAGGTCACGGTGTAGCACAACTAGCATCAATAAAGGATACGAAGTAGCTCTGAACAGCAAGATATAAGTGAAGATCACAATGGCAGTAAAGATAATGATGAAAACAACTGCCAAGCAGAATATACAACAACTCTCTCTCCAACTTTCTTTTTCTTCTTTTTCTTTTTCTTTTTTCTCACACTTTTTTTTTCTTTCTCTCCTCTTTTTTTTTACTTTTTTTCTCTGTCTTTTTTTTTCTTTCTCCCTCTTTCCAAGACAAACTAGATAAGATGCAGATTGGATCAAGCAAAGATGAGAACGACTTCAACTATGATTGTGACAATGAACGATGGGTAGCACGAGGTGGAAATTGATGGATGAGGTGGTGGACACTGGAAGGGATAACGATGCAGCGGCGATGTGAGTAATGTGAACAGAACTCGAAACTCTAACGAACTAGACACTAAGACCAGCAACTCGACACGACAATGCAACCGATAATTCAATAATGCAAACAATGAAAAGGAAATTGCAAAGCCTCAGACTGGCTTGGACAAAGGATGAATAGATCTAACTTTTTTTTTGGACTTTTTCTTGGACAATAGGTAAGAAAATAAATCTAATCTAGGAATAACTGGAAATTCTCACCGAGCAACCTGAAAACTGATACCACTTGATAGAAGCGAGGGGCCCGATCTTTCGATGAGATGGTAACTATCGATTTGGTGGAGACGACTTTGATGATCCGACTACAAACGTGCACGACGTTGCGCCTTAGCAATAGCTAAACCAATCTCCTGGGGTTACTGACGATGCCAGACGCACGATCAGCCTGACCACGAAGGTCTATTCCTGCATGTAATCGAAGAACAAGCAAGAATATGATAAAGAAATATGAATATTGCAAATATAAATGAAGTATTGATAAAGGTGGGGATCCGTGAGCGGTCTTGGTCTGGTCGTTGGACACAAACGAAGTACACGAAGTTGCAATGGCTAACTTTTGACTAAACAAATCCCAAAGAAACAGCTACTAGATGGATCTACTTATATAGGAGCAAGGGGTAGCGGCCAAGGAGGTGGAAGGACGTCCCAAGGCAGCCTAAAACTAACCCTAGGTCGTACAAGGCTCATGGGCCCAAGTGGAGGTGATGCAACACTTTTGGACTTGTAGTTTGACTCGGATTTTGTTGCAGCGTCAGATTGTTTCGTCGATATCTCAATGCTCCGGATGAATTTGAAGGTGAATCCAATTGGGTTGGGAAGTGTACGAAATCCAGTTTCCAACAAAAAAAGTAACACCCAATTTGGAGTCTGTATGAAGGAGTTCTTGCCGTTTTGAGTCAGGTATGTCTGTGCAGTCCGAATCTGGATGCGGAACGTGAGAGACTTGGACTCTATCTTCTCTTGGCCCAAAAGTGACGTGAGAGAACTTTTTTGAATAGCACCTAAACTTATCTTTTTCCCTTATCTTCATATGTGGATTGTACAAATGTCCCATACACCTGGATTAGACATGGCACAAAAGTCCGTGAAGTATTTTTGTCCTGGATGACATAAATAAATTGTTGCATAATTTGCATTAGAAATCACCTCACAAATATACATGTATGCAATATTTTTGGTCGTATCCAAGGTAGTCATGTCCTCATCAACATCAGAACTAGCTACATATGCATCAGTATCAACAAAGAAGTGGTGGAGTTTGACTGCAACAAGCCAGCTTTGACTCGGTGGCTATCCTGAACTACGACTGCAAGTAACTCTTTTGAGGTGGCGCACACGAGTCCACATATTCACCAAACAATACACCACTATGGATACGCTCCCGTCTCCCTACAAGATCGCCATCCATAGAACTCACGCTTATCTTGCGCATTTTAGAGTATCCACTTTCACTGCTCTATGAACTGTATAGGCAACCCAGAAGTCCTTCACCGCGGACACGGCTATTCGAATAGATCATTTGTAACCCTGCAGGGGTGTACTTCTTCACACATGTTTCCACCACTTAGCGTCTGCACACGACATGTGCTCGGCAGACTTCAGGCGAAAGCCGACGTGGGTGTAGACCACGACCTGACTAACCACACAAGTCCCTAGTCCAGGTTTATCGCCTATTCAGGTTCCATCCGAAGGGAGTCCGGCCGAGGTTTCCACTTACGGCCCCGAACGATGTGTACAGGGTTCCCGAGACACCAAACGGGCGACTCGGTACACCGTGCTACGTACCAACCGCATCGTAGCCCACCCCTAGGATCAGCGCTGTGCACGGTCTCCAGTAAGCTACAAACACCAGAAACTACTTGCAACTCCTGGACAGAGGACATGGGGGTTAATAAGTCGATCGGGGTCATATTTCAGGGCCCAACGTGTGGTAGTAGCTATTCATGGATGAACAAACACAGAACTCAGTTCCTGAGGACGGGTTCAATGAGACAACCCACCATGTACTCCTACATGACCTCTCACCGCTACCTTTACCAAATCGTGTTCACACACTTAGATCTCAACAATAGGACATGTTCACACACCTCCAATTCATCCCCAATGAACCGGACCTGACTCAACTCTAAGCAGTAGCAGGCATGACAAACAAGCATGAATGAGTAGGCACATCAGGGCTCAAACAACTCCTACTCATGCTAGTGGGTTTCAACTATTTACTATGGCAAAGACGGGTCATGCAGAGGATAGGGGTTCAACTACTGCAGCATGTAACAGTTGAATCGTTGTTGTCCTAATGCAGTAAAAGAGAGCAAGAGCGAGAGAGTGAGATTGTATCGGAATGTTCAATGGGGTTTTGCTTGTCTGGCACTTCTGAAGATAGTAAAGCTCTTCATCCGTGTCATCGATCTCATATCGTAGGAACGTCGTCTACTGAGAGGGGACTAACACCGGCAACAGAGAATGAACACAATCAATGCAATGCAACAATATGATGCATGATCATGATATGGCGACATGCTGTGATTTGACCTAATGCAACTAGCAGTGATTCAAATGAAGTTGATCTGAACCAAGGGTTCAAATTCAAACTCCATATGTTAATATTCAAATGACATTTAATTGATTTGACCTCATCAGCAGGCATAAGTTGCTCAAACATGCATGATAAAGCCATAAACAGATTCCTTGAATTTTTCTGATAATTTTTCATATATAAATTATTTTCATCTGAGCTACGATTGAATTTCTGTGAATTTTTGAAGTTGGGAAATTTTCTGAAATTCATAAATCATTTTCTGATTTATTTAAATTCCAGAAAACATTTACTACGAAATTCATAAATCATTTTCTGATTTATTTAAATTCCAGAAAACATTTACTACGTCAGCATGACGTCGGTGTGATGTGAGCAAGTCAACAGGGGCACGCCAGGTCAAACATGACGTGTGGGGTCCACACATCAGTGGCTCTGCTAATTAACATGATTAATTAACACTAATTAAATCCTAAACTATAATTACACAGGGGAGGGCCCACATGTAGTGACTAACTAACTAACCAATTAATTAGTACTAACCTAGGTTAATTAACAGGGCAGGCCCCACTTGTCATTGACCCAGGGGGTCATTAGGTTAGTGCCTAATGGCGTTTTCGCCGGAGTTAGGCCGTCGGCAACGGCCGAGACGGCGGAGGTCGCCAGGATTGCTGCTGCGGCGACCAAACTCGCGGAGGAGAGCATCTACGTGCCCATGGGACTCGCGCGCATCTAGGGGTGGTAGCCGGAATCACCGGAGATGGCCGGAGTCGACGGCAACAACTACAGCAGTGGCACCCGGAGTACGGTGGTGACTCGCGCGACCACTAGGGGCCACAGGGCGGCGAGGTGAGGGGTGCTAAGGGCTCGTGAGGCCATTAAGAGCACGGTGGTGCACTCAGGTGGAAGCTCCGGTGGCTATAGCCACGGCGGCGACATTGTGTGGCAGCGGCGAGCTTCGACCGAGGTAGGAACCGCGGCTAGAGGACGAGCGTGACCAGGGAAGAAGGGGGAAACGACAACGGAGCTCACTGGGGGTCGTTGCGCAGATCAGTGGGCTCGGGGAGGCATCAGAGTCGGCGAATCGACGAGCGGCGTCCGTCAACCATGCGAGAGGGACACGGCTCGATGGCGGTGATGCAGGGCGACCGAGGTCGTTTCCTTCGGATCGGAGATGGGCCGCTCGATGGTAGGGCTCATAGGCACGTCAGAGAAGCGAAAGGGAAGCGGTTGCTATGACAACAGCGAGCGGCGGCGACGGCTAGCTCTCGGGTGGCTGCGGGAAGACGAAGGGAAGGGGGAAGAACGACCGGAGGGAGAGAGGAGAGGATCAGGACACCCAGGGCGTCGTGCTGACGAGGTGAGAAGGGCCGAGGCCTTGCCACCACGAAGCAGGAGGTGGCCGCGGCTCAGCTGTGCGCGCGCCACGCGCAGAGCCAGTAAGCGCGAGGAAGACGACGCGCGAGGGGTGTGGGCTGGGCCTAGCAGGCCGGTTTTCTACTGGGCCTCTAGTGGGCTGCTGGGTAAGCCAGGTACTACTCTCGCCTTTTCTAATTGTTTTCTGTTTTTCTATTTTTTGTATTTGTTTTGCTTTACTAAAAATGCTAAAGCACTTTCATAGATCATGAAACTACTCATGCCCACTGTATATAATATAACCAACATGGAACATTTTGGTTTATGATTATTTGGGCATTTAAAATATTTTACAGCATTTAAATGCCCAAATGCAAATAACACATGATTTAAACCAATGACCTTAGGATGTCCTAGCAAATTGTGCACCATTTTTGTCAGAGGTTTAAGACCAAGGCAAAGATGATGAACATTTTAGAAGGGAATTTTGGGTACATTAAAAAATATTTTAGTAAACCCTAGTTGGTTTCAGAGGTGCTGGGGGTTTATGCCATCCCCATTTCAGGTTTCTGGATAAGTTTAAACATGATGACATGATGATCAAGCAAAGACAAGCAAGGACCGATCTAGGGTTGTGACAACTCACCCCCACTAAATAAGAATCTCGTCCCGAGACTCAAGACGTGAGGTAAGAAGACAGAGGGGACACAAGCTAACACAATCTTCTCGATCCAATTGCGCTTCATAAGAATGTTGATTGCTTGCACCATGTTGATCCTGACATCCTTGCTTTCGAGATCTTTGTCCAACACAGTGACGGCAAAAGAAACTCTACAGTAATCAATTCTCTCAAAGATTTAGCAACTCAAGATCAACTAATGGATTGATATGTAGGAACACCTCTTGGGATAAGACACAAAATGCGCATCCAGAGGGATGGAGTAAAACAAATGATGAAGGTTCACTTGGTAGGCAACAATTCCACACTTAAGGAACATGGTGAGCAAGGTCACCAAACGGGGCACCTTAGAGAAAGTGACTCGTAGGATTATTCCCTAAAGTGGAAAAAAGAATTACTTTTGATACATAGATCATCGGAACTCTTCATACTAGCCTAAGGCAAATCAAAAATGATTGTTCGAAGGAGTATGGAAGAATGGCATACTCCGACTAGAATGGATGATGTGGACTACCTTGTTGAAGACAACACAATGAGTGATTTTTGCTTATCACCAGAAATGGATGGGACCCATGGCAGGACCACTTTTGAAGACGATCCTGAACATCCGATTGTTTTCAGGATATTCCAGACTCATCAAGTCTAGATAGAAAAATGAAAGTTTGCAACACAACCGACGAGATGACGTAGCGAGATCCTCGGGAAATGAACTACGATAGCAAGCTCCAAAACATGAGTTGCACTGCTACACACATGTGAACACGTTGTCACAAACAAACATGACCACGTAGTAGTCTTACAATAAAACACTACCGAGTTCTGACTGGGAACCATCATTGCGGAGAGCGAAGTCTTGCGCATGTACCTTTGGGTCCTTACAAATTAGCACTAAAGAACTTCTTTTCCTTGAACAAATCAATCAGTGGCTTGGTGTGCTAGGGATTCATATAGAATGAAGGTTGCAAGTTTCTAGGCCACATAATACTTCGCACGTATGCATGACTGACTTGGGATGATTCCAGAGGAAGCAAAACAAACTTTCCCAAATTCACGGCGGCAACTTGCATCATATGCACGTGAATTAGAGGAAGTCACTTCTTCCATCAAAATATAACTTTATGAGCTAGCATGAAGAAAATGCTTTCAAAAGTTTCCAACACTATCTTAGATGTTCAACATGAATCATGGACAAGATAAAAATGTTGTCAATGGGCTCAACAACAAACCATACAGGCTTCCATATAGATGGAATTCCACAATTAAGTGAACACGGTGATATCATTGGCCAGACCAAAGGATGTAATGGTGTATGCTCGAGGGATCAACCACGAGTAAGACAATATTATGAACACCGTTGGTTATGATTTGATTTGACGATAGCCCACACTCAAATCAAAGGTTAGATATGACGATAGATCCAACAACTGAACACAAAGATCAATTGATGATAATATCATCTTTCTTCAACACACTCACGCAAAAGATATCCCTTTAGAACGAGCTAAGTTGGGCAAAGCTTTTATCTTCCAACTTTCCAAGTTGTTTAGCTTAACCAACTAGCTCAGGGTATCCAACACAGATTCTTGGAGAAAGAGTGGTTTATAAGGAAACCAACTTGATCACGAGCTTATCATAACGGTCAGGGAACAACCTGATAATACTTCCGAGAAGACATTTGGAAAATCATGAACCACCGATAGGTTATGAAGCTCGAGAACAATCTTGCTTTCCAGGGCAAGACGATATGATCAAAAGAGCCAGAGATTGACACAATCCTAACTCATTGATCGAAGAGTGCACCAGAAAATGGACTAGGTAGCACGATTAATCTTAGAATGATGATTCAGTAACCAGCACATCAAGTATGAGATTATCATCCATTAACTACCAAGCAACGGAGTTGCTAGGAGTATTGATTTCACACATCACGATTCACTTGTCAGTATTCCGGTTACAGGGACCGAGGAATGAATTATGATGGCGAGAAGTATCACTGTATCAAGAGTTCATAGGAGATTGTGCAATTCCCATGACACACTTGACATGCAAGAGGGTAACACTCCAAGGTAGAACATGTTAGAAGCTTTATTGGCAGTCTAATCTACGGAGTACAACTACTTCGACCCAGTCCTGGATATGGATAAGATACTGGAGTTTGTTTCTCCTAGTCATTCTTAAATAGAATGGCTTGACGGACCACAAGAGTAAAAGGCATCGATGAAACGAATGAACCACTACTCCTGACTATCAACTGATAGACGGGGGTCATCAACCAACTAAAAGGGGCAACTCAAAGGAACATATAACTTTCTGAGTTGTGGATGCATAGATTAGCATGTCGAACTTTCAACATAATTCTTCTGGATAACCCATGCAGAAAGGTAGGACTGGCAGAGTCACAATGTGGAATGGAGAACTCATCAAGTGCACTCTGGTTGTGATCTTTTGGTTCGAACAAACTTCTGCTAAGGATGGTTCATTGTATTGGAAGAATGATAAACCATGGACCTCGAGGACTATCACAAGGTTACTAATATCCTAAAGGGACGAGCAAATACTATCAACAGGAGGTAAGTGGAGTGAATCTTGGGTTCAAGAACCCATGAATAGAATGCCTACTAACTATATGGCATCACGGGATGCTTTCGAGAATGATGGCCAGAATCATCACACTAAGAGCACAACATAAGGTTGGGTTACTGGGTGGCTATCTATGATATCCTAGCTTCCTGATAGCTTCAACAATTATGTCAAGGCAACAAAGTACCTCAACACACCGATTAGTCTGGTTAATCTGGCCTAAAAGGACATTAAGAACAGGGAGGAGAGGTTTGCAAATGCATCAGATTGTTTAGAAACCTGGGATGACTCGGATAGCATAACAGCTGTAAATTCCCAAAAAGACTTTTGAGACTCATGCACCAAGATAGCACAACCACTCAACATCAGAATGTCAAGGTTCTGAGACCAATAGTTTAACAAACAGAAGTACTTGAAACTGAACTGAGAGTTGAATCCACCATTAACGTGATCCTGATAATTAGAATGAGAAGCCTAGTTTCTTAACCCCGTAGAGGAAGAGGACGACTCAAATCAGAAGGGCATAGGGTAAAGGAGTAAAAAGAGCCTTACATTCCCTTCCACAATCAATTCCCTTATATAACTAAAGAATTTCTAGACTCAACTTCGACCAGTTTGGCATGGTAATCCTACAGGCAGTCAGGCTCTGATACCAAAGCTGTCAGGACCCCGATCCTAAGTCACACCGATCTAGCATGTAACACATCATATCACTTTGCGGCCTCACGCACGGTATCCCCACGGGTGCCACCTTACCTGGCCCGGGACCGTTTGCGTATTTTGGCTCACGTATATGATAGTGTCACTAGCATCCATATGACAGAGAACCCGGGCCCACATGACTAGTTGTAAACCAACAGTGGCGCTAAATTACAGGGACATGCATACATGACCCAGCAATTAACATGTCGGTCATCAACGTATGAACCCAAGTCGTAGCAAGCTACAAGGACTTATTGAAACAACACATGACATTTCCCTGAAGGGACATACACAGGAACGAAGAAGGACACATGCCGGCCAGCCTAAGTGTTCCGGAGCAGTAGCAAGCTACCAAGGCTACCAAGGGTAAACAACTAGGTGTCGGATCCCACACATAGCAATACACATTACACATACGCATAACATGCAAGTATGTGATGTACAACATGGCATCACAACATAACTCAACAACTCATATAGATAAAGGCCCAAAAGAGCAATCATAGTATTTATTACAAACAGGGGTCGCATGACCCAACAGACAGAGCATACAGGCAATGGAAGCATAAGCATGTCTGAGTACAGACAACTACAAATGAAAAAGGCTGAGAAGCCTGACTATCAACAAGACCCTCTCAAGAGTACAAGATCGTAGCTGAGGTAACAAGCTAAACGTCGAAGTCCACGCGGAACCACTAGTGAGACTGAAGTCTCTCTACAAAAACATAAATTAAGCAAACGTGAGTACAAAGGTACTCAGCAAGACTTACATCAGAACTAGCTACATATGCATCAGTGTCAACAAAGCGGTGGTGGAGTTTGACTGCAGCAAGCCAGCTTTGACTCGGTGGCTATCCTGAACTACGACTGCAAGTAACTCTTTTGAGGTGGCGCACACGAGTCCACATATTCACCAAACAATACACCACTATGGATCCGCTCTCGTCTCCCTACGAGATCGCCATCCATAGCACTCACGCTTATCTTGCGCATTTTAGAGTATCCACTTTCACTTGTCTATGAACTGTATAGGCAACCCACAAGTCCTTCACCGCGGACACGGCTATTCAAATAGATCGTTTGTAACCTTGCAGGGGTGTACTTCTTCACACATGTTTCCACCACTTAGCGTCTGCACACGACATGTGCTCGGTAGACTTCAAGCGAAAGCCGATGTGTGTGTAGACCACGACCTGACTAACCACACATGTCCCTAGTCCAAGTTTATTGCCTATGCAGGTTCCATCTGAAGGGAGTCCGGCCGAGGTTTCTACTTACGGCCCCGTGTACAGGGTTCCCGAGACACCAAACGGGCGACTCAGTACACCGTGCCACATACCTACCACATCATAGCCCACCCCTAGGGTCAGCGCTGCGCACGGTCTCCAGTAAGCTACAAACACCAGAAACTACTTGCAACTCCTGGACAGAGGATAGGGGGGTTAATAAGTCGAGCGGGTCATATTTCAGGGCCCAGTGTGTGGTAGTAGCTATTCATGGATCAACAAACACGGGACTCAATTCCTGAGGATGGTTTCAATGATACAACCCACCATGTACTCCTACATGGCCTCTCACCGCTACCTTTACCAAATCGTGTTCACACACTTAGCTCTTAACAATAGGACATGTTCACACACCTCCAATTCATCCACGATGAACCAGACCTGACTCAACTCTAAGCAGTAGCAGGCATGACAAACAAGCGTGAATGAGTAGGCACATCAGGGCTCAAACAACTCCTACTCATGCTAGTGGGTTTCAACTATGTACTGTAGCAAAGACGGGTCATGTAGAGGATAGGGGTTCAGCTACCGCAGCATGTAACAGTTGAATTGTTGTTGTCCTAATGCAGTAAAATAGAGCAAGAGCGAGAGAGTGGGATTGTATCGAAATGTTCAATGGGGTTTTGCTTGCCTGGCACTTCTGAAGATAGCAAAGCTCTTCATCTGTGTCATCGATCTCATATCGTAGGAACGTCGTCTACTGAGAGGGGACTAACACCGGCAACAAAGAAATAACACAATCAATGCAATGCAACAATATGATGCATGATCATGACATGGCAACATGCTGTGATTTGAGCTAATGCAACTAGTAGTGATTTAATGAAGTTGATTTGAACCAAGGGTTCAATTTCAAACTCCATATGTTAATATTAAAATGAAATTTAATTGATTTGACCTGATCAGCAGGCATAAGTTTCTCAAACATGCATGATAATGCCATAAACAGATTCCTTGAATTTTTCTGATAATTGTTCATATATAAATTATTTTCATGTGAGCTACGGTTGAATTTTTGTGAATTTTTGAAGTTGGGATATTTTCTGAAATTCATAAATCATTTTCTGATTTATTTAAATTCCAGAAAACATTTACTGCATCAGCATGACCGTCGGTGTGACGTCAGCAAGTCAACAGGGGCGGTCCAGGTCAAACCTGACGTGTGGGGTCCACACGTCAGTGGCTCTGCTAATTAACAGGGTTGATTAACACTAATTAAATCCTAAACTATAATTAGATAGGGCAGGGCCCACATGTCAGTGACTAACTAACTAACCAATTAATTAGTACTAACCTAGGTTAATTAACAGGGCGGGCCCCACTTGTCATTGACCCAGGGGGTCATTAGGTTAGTGCCTAATGGCATTTTCGCCGGAGTTAGGCCGTCGGCAACGGCCGAGACGGCGGAGGTCGCCGGGATTGCTGCTGCGGCGACCAAACTCGTGGAGGAGGGCATCTATGTGCCCATGGGACTCGCGCGCATCTTGGGGTGGTAGCCGGAATCGCCGGAGATGGCCGGAGTCGACGGCAACGACTGCAGCGGCGGCGGCCGGAGTACGGTGGTGACTCGTGCGACCACTAGGGGCCACGGGGCGGCGAGGTGAGGGGTGCTAAGGGCTCGTGAGGCCATTACGAGCACGGTGGTGCACTCAGGTGGAAGCTCTGGTGGCTATAGCCATGACGGTGACATCGAGTGGCGGCGGCGAGCTTCGGCCGAGGTGGGAACCGCGGCTAGAGGACGAGCGCGACCAGGGAAGAAGGGGGAAACGACAACGGAGCTCACTGGGGGTCGTTACGCAGATCAGTGGGCTCGGGGAGGCATCGGAGTCGGCGAATTGACGAGCGGCGTCCGGTGACCATGCGAGAGGGACACGGCTCGATGGCAGTGATGCAGGGCGACCGAGGTCGTTTCCTTCGGATCGGAGATGGGCTGCTCGATGGTGGGGCTCATGGGCACGTCGAAGAAGCGAGGGGGAAGCGGTGGCTACGGCAACAGCGAGCGGCGGCGACGGGTAGCTCTCGGGTGGCTGTGGGAAGACGAAAGGAAGGGGAAGAACGGCCAGAGGAAGAGAGGAGAGGCTCAGGACGCCCAGGGCGTCGCGCTGGCAAGGGGAAAAGGGCCGAGGCCTTGCCACCGCGAAGTAGGAGGTGGCTGCGGCTCGGCTGTGCGCGCGGCATGCGCAGAGCCAGTAAGCGCGAGGAAGACGACGCGCGAGGGGGGTGGGCTGGGCCTAGCAGGTCGGTTGTCTACTGGTCCTCTAGTGGGCTGCTGGGTAAGCCAGGTACTACTCTCGCCTTTTCTAATTGTTTTCTGTTTTTCTATTTTTTGTATTTGTTTTGCATTACTAAAAATGCTAAAGCACTTTCGTAGATCATGAAACTACCCATGCCCACTGTATATAATATAACCAACATGGAACATTTTGGTTTGTGATTATTTGGGCATTTAAAATATTTTATAGCATTTAAATGCCCAAATGCAAATAACATATGGTTCAAACCAATGACCTTAGGATGTCCTAGAAAATTGTGCACCATTTTTGTCAGAGGTTTAAGACCAAGGCAAAGATGATGAACATTTTAGAAGGGCATTTTGGGTATATTGATAAATATTTTAGTAAACCCTAGTTGGTTTCAGAGGTGCTGGTGGTTTATGCCATCCCCATTTCAAGTTTCTGGATAAGTTGAAACATGATGACATGATGATCAAGCAAAGACAAGCAAGGACTGATCTAGGGCTGTGACATTGACTATTGTTAAGATTTTATATAATTTAAAAATTATATCATTGGAAGATCCTTTCGCATACGAAATTGACGGTATGCTTTGAGCAACTTGCATGTCCTATACTGCTTGAACATGTGGTCAAAGTTAGTCTCAAAAAACGCATTAGGACCTATATAGATGGACAGAGGGAGTACTTGATACTAGGAAACACTCACCATCTAGTAGTTCATTGGTCGGTTTTGATTTTTGAATTGATTAGTACTAGTACACTTGATGTGGTGATTCCACCATACTATATTCGCGTGTGGTGGTTTATAGAATAAAAAAAGGAGAACTGTGGGAAGGGTGAAGTGATGGTTTCTTCGTCCAAGCAACTAATTACTTCGGGAATATTGGAGTACGAGAGGATTCAACGAATAGTGAAATGATGGTTGCTTTGTGCGCAAAACTTACTGTGGTGAAGGTGGGGCTCTGTGATTTGATTGGTCACTAGTCATTATTACTGCGAGGCAACGACTGAGGTGAATCTCCCCTACAAATGTGCACTCAATATTGGTGCATGGCAGCTGGAGCCCGATGAAGGATGTCCCACATGTCGGCGAAACGAAGTTGAATGGTTTCTTACATTGTTATCAATCTTTTAGGATTTTGTTCATATGTACGCATAATTTTCCAGCATAATTAAATTGTACTATAATGCTATGAAGGTTTCAACTTTGGTTCGCGCAAAAAAAAGTTTCAACTTAGGATTCATGTGTCCTCTTGCGTCAAGGTTGTCTCGTTACAACATTCCATCAAATACAAATGAAACTACCATGGCTGCTAATGCATCTCAATGATTCGCATATCAGCGCCAATATTCACATCACAACTAAAGAGAAAGTTGTGAGAAGGTGTACAAATGAAGAAAAAACTAAAATTGATCGATATTGTTCGTAGGCATGGGTCTATTTCCTGGCCACGATGTTCATTGGTTGACATCTAGTTTCACGCAGCTCTGTAGCCAAGAAAGAGGTATATGGAGGACATCACAATCCTATCATTTTGTGTAGTTCCACTAAAATCGAGCAGATCATCCTTGTTTGCAAAGATATTCAGTAAGTGTGATTACAATAATAGTGGAACTAGATGATGAAATATAACACACACAAATAGAAGTCCATCACCTGTGCAATATCTCCTTAAGACTAACTAGTTGTTGGAGAAGTTTAGGCTTGGAGTTGGATGAGGAGGATAGCAAGACCAATATGCCTTTCTGTAGTCCCACAAAAATGTAGAAACATTGCTGATGGCTTATCGCCCCTCGTTGGTTACCCCAAGTGGAAGGTTGAGATGTAGCGTAGCGGCAAATTTCCCTTGGCAAAGATACCAAGGATCGAATCCCGTGAGACTCCGAGGGTCGACAAGTAGGTGTCAACGACGCCAGAAACTTAGCGGTTGACGGGACCTGCACACAGATACAGATAACTTTGCTCCCAACGAGTACAGAGAGGTTGTCAATCCCTCCAGCCTTGTTGTTTACAAAGGATCAAACACAAGAGATAATAATGATAGCTATGACTGCAACTAGTAAATAAAAACAGGAAGTAAATAGAAGATGTGATCAGCGGTGGTAATATGGACCGGGGTCCCATGATGTTCACTAGTGATGTCTCTCTCCCAAAAGACTATAAAACAGCAAAGCGAGGTAAACAAATTACAGCTGGGCAATTGACAGGATTATGTGCGCAAACCAATGCTAACTATGCTGCAAAGAAAGGTAGAGGCTCAAAAGCATGGGCGGTACGCCAAGGCAAGTAGACCGAAATCCATCTGCATCTACTACTAATCATCCACCTTGAGATATCTATCCAGAACATCTCGCTGGTATTAAGTTGCGAATCCCACCCAAAGTGTAAACTCAAAGCAACAGACAACTGCATTAAAAGAACTTTGTGTAAAGTAAACAATCCTTGCACCCGCAAGTACAAGCACCGTTGTTTTCTCCCTTGTGGCAACAGCACATCCCCTAGACTCATGTTTCTGTCAGTCAAGCTAGTCATCAGGGGGCATGAACCCACAATCAAGCATAATGCTCCCTCTTGGAGTTACTACCTACTACTTGGCCAAAGCAATAAACAGCAACGGAGAACATGCAAGAATTACTCAAGAACAAAGATATAAAAGAGGTGAATCAAATATATTACTCAAACACAATCTGAACATAGTCTCATAATCCATCAGATCCCAGCAAACTCAGCTAAGCAACAGCAGAAAGATTACATATGTGCCTCGATCATGTAGGGCAGCTCACGAGGTCTAAACCATGAAGAGCAAAGAGGGGAGGAGAACATCACATAGCTACTGATCATGGACCCATGGTCCAAGGTGGACTACTCACGACTCATCCGGGAAGCGTCCATGGTGGTGGAGAAGCTCCCGGTGGTGGTTCTCCCCTCCGGCAGGGTGCCGGGAAGAGTTCTCCTGATGCTCCCGATCTTGGAAGCACTGCGGCGGCGGAACAGAGGCGAGATCGCGAAAAAGGGTTCTGTCCTCGAGGGTTTCGGGACGAGAGGGATATATATGCGAAGGGGGGCAGCCAGAGGCGGAGCAGGGGCCCCAGGCGCCCCCCTGGCGCGGCCAGGGGTGGGGCCGCGCCAGGTGGCCGCCTGGGCCTCCCCTGGCTCCCCTCTGGCCCATCTTTGGTTCTTCGCGAAGCTTCCTGTACGCTGATTTTTCCTATATTTTTCCTGGAATTTTTGGAGCACTTTTAATATGGGGGAAACCTGAAATAGAAAAACAGCAGAAAACAGGAACTGGCACTGTGGTGCACTGAGTTAATAGGTTAGTCCAAATATGATCAAAAGTGTATGGAAGTGCATCAATATCATAGCAATATCACACAAAAGAAGCATGGAGCAAGCAGAAATTATAGATACGTTTTGGACGTATCAACATCCCCAAGCTGAATTCCTGCTCGTCCTCGAGTAGGTAAATGATAACAAGCATAATTTCTGTGGTGACATGCTACCAACCATATAAGAACTTTTTAAGTAAAGCAATCAAGGCATGTAATTCAATTCAAGTCATAACAAGCAAGAGTCTATATTAGCATTGTAACAAGCAACATAAGAACATAAAGGTGCAAGAGCTCTCGCTGTCCGTGACTCGAATGTCTCCAAACGGTGTTTGCGTGCAAGAAAGGGGATAGGGATATACGAGAGAGTAAAACATAGTTTTTTGTATTGTTGAGAACTTAATATACTAAAGTTTCACACTTGGTCTTCTTTGGAATCTTATCTTGACTCATCCCAAGACCACTTGCCAGGTACAAGTCAAAATGATCCACTCCCTTTCGATATTTTGAGCACTCATGCAATGGATGAGCGTAAGCAAGAAAGTTGACACTTAGGATGGCAAAGAGAGAAAAATGATGAAGGGGGAAGACAAAAAAGGTGTGAAAAGCTCACATCAATGAGGACAATCATAGGCGAGAGAAAGCCAAATGATAGATATGATGTGAGGAGTAGGGATTGCCATGCAACGGATGCACATATGAGCTAAGGTAAGCTCTCCAATGGAACTAGTGGGGGTGCATCCAACTTGCTCGCTCAAGAAGACCTAGAGCTCTTTTGAGGAGGCTCATCATTGGAATATACAAGCCAAGTTCTATAGTGTGAAGGTCCCCACATAGCTATATGCATGAATGATAATCTCTATGGAGTACAAGGTATAAGATGGAGTACGAGTGTGGACCTCTCAAAAGGAATAGTAGTGTGCCCCCTTCTCTCTTTTTATTTCTTTTTCTCTTTTTTCTATTTTTTTTATTTTTTTGTGGCCTCAATGGCTCTTTCTATTTAACTCTCATTTGTCCTCTTTGGGATCTTTTGATTTTGTCCTCTTTGGGATCTTTTCCTCACTTTAGGGGCAACACTCTATGTATTACAAGAAGTATAGAAGGTCTTTCACACTTTACAAGAGTACTCAACATAAAGAAAATGAAACTATCATGATGTATGCAAATGTATGCCTCTGCCGGTGTAGCAGGATATGCAATGATACTAGCGCGTCATGTAGCAATGATTAGGGCAAGGCCCAACTAGCATGCGGCTCATCGATCAAGCAAAAGCATGTATGACATGAAGATCAAGTCATGAGAAGATGGATGTTGCATGGCAATGTATCTCGGAAAGGCTATGGAAATGCCTTGATAGGTAGGTATGGTGGCTGTTTTGAGGAAGGATATAATGAGGCTTATGATGACAGAGCGTATCGTGCCAAGGATTTGGATGCACCGGCGAAGTATGCGCCAACTCTCGAGGTGAGAAAGGGCAATGCACAGTACCGAAGAGGCTAGAAAAATATGGCTAGGTGGAAGTGTCAACTTTCGAATACTCACATTAGTCCGAAGAACTCATGCACTTATTATCGGTAACTCTCAATCTAATTAGGAGGTTCACAAAGAGACAAGTACCCCGAGGAGGAGTGTATGGGGGTTTGGTTATCCTTGCGCATCCTCGACTCATGGTACATGAGTGTACTCTAATATTCGATCCCTCCAAAGATTAGTGATCCGTCTAGTAGCTAAAGTTCTCAACTATTTTGTAGGTTTTCGAAAATAAACACGGATTGCCCAAAATACGACATCTATCACTAATAGGCTAAAGCTCTTGACACCAGAAGTTCAGACATTACTCATGGCAATACCTCAAAACTATTGCAAGTTACTACTAAAATTAAATAGCAACCTCAATTACCTACTTTAAGTTAAGACACACAACTCAGTGCAACAGGCAAACTCTCTGATACGGTGTATCCTAGGGCCATCACCATGGACCCTTCATCGCCTCGTCAAGTGCCCAAAGGACCCATGACTCGAGCCCGAGCAAGAGCTCTTGAGACCGAGGTGACGTCACTCCTAGCCCTACTTCCATATGATGCTTGCGAGACATGGTCGCTACCTCAGACGGACGTGTTGTGTGTGCTCAGGTGTGAGGAAGGCCGCTTCGGAGAAGAGCTTGAAGATGGACAAGTCCCCAAGGCCACGGACGAGCTGATGCATCGAGAAGGGCAGAAGGGAGCTCCAGGCCCCGGACATCCGGCCCCATGGCCCGGACATCCGGCACCTGGGCCATCAACCACAGAAGACCAGCAGCGGCCGAAGCTACCGGGCCCGGACATCCGGCCAGGGCCCGGACATCCGGCCAAGCATGGCCCGGACATCCGGCCCCGGGCCCGGAAATCCGGCGCTTCTGTCCAGAGAGCACCCGAGACCAGACCGCTCCAGCCCGGACATCCGGCTCCTCGCCCCGGACGTCCGGCACCCCTCGAAGACCCGGACATCCGGGCCGCCGCCCGGACATCCGGCCCCTGATCTGCCTGCGTGCAGCCCCTGGGCCGAGGCCCATGTACCCGTTCGCCCCGTAGACTATATATACTCCTCTCCTCATTCCGTTTAGGGTTAGCTGTGGTTTTAGCTCATTTGATACTTGTGTGGATTTCTCCCACGAGACCGGTGCGCCTCTACGGAGAAGATCCACCTCTGGATTCAAGACCCCTAACGAGAAGATCCCACGGGATTCCAAGACCTCCTCACGGAGAAGACTATCTGTATCACCGTTGTTGACTTTGGATCATGGATCTCAACCTTGTATCGCGAATCTAGCATTTGTGTGATTGCTTTCGTGTTGATTGAGTGTTTTCCTCTTGTGTTTCCCCCATCTTTCCCTTGTGATTCCCCGTGTTCATCGTGTGCCAACCTCCAAACGTGAAAGATCCGCTGATTAGGGTTCCACCCTGTATCACTCTCTTAACTAGATAAACATGGAAACTCAAGAGAGTTCAGCAACCAACTAAACAAAAGCTTTTTAAAAAGAAAAGCATGAAAACTAAGAGCTAAACATGACCGCAGCTATGGAAAGACAAAGAACACACACAGCAAAGATAAGCATGAAAATCCTATGTTGTGTTCTAGGTTGAAGTGGAGCGTGTTTCTCTCCCACACAAAGAAAGCTGGGTTCTAACTTGTTATGAACAGCAAGCAAAGCTAAAGAAAACTAAAAAAAGAAACTAAGAGCAAGACGCTCCAAGCATAGCACATAATGCATGAAGTGATAAGAATATAGTGGAACGAAAGACGAACTGATAATTGTTGATGGAGAAGGGGATGCATGGGGGCATCCCCAAGCTTAGATGCTTGAGTCTTCTTGAATATTTCTTGGGGGTGCACAGGGGCATCCCCAAGCTTGAGCGTTTGACCCTCCTGAATCTTCTTTTATCATCTTCCCTCGCACACTTGAAAACTCCCTTCATACATAACTCATCATAATCTGATTAGCGAGGTTAGTACCCACAATAAAATAATTTTTCCCTACTGGAAATAAAAATAATCTTGAAGAGCTACTGTTTCTCAAGATTGCCAAAAGTTTTTTGCAAAGAAAAAGCAAGCTCAAGGTTTGCAAAACGAAGAAAAGGCAAAACAGGACAGAATCTTTGAAAAACAGACCAGCAGGTAGTAAATAATTTTTTCGGGGCACTTCTGTAACTCAAATCAAAAAACTCAGAACAGAAGCTCGAAAGCCAATTGTATAGAGCACTCTGTCAAAACAATTCAGATCAAAAGAGCCACACACTTCGTTTTCTAGCCTGTTTTTGTCGTGTTCTTCCCAATTTCGAAAAATTCCCCACAAAAAGAGCCCCAAAAATTTTCTGTGATCTGTTGATTTGGCAAGATTTTGTTGAATTTGTTCCATGGATTTGCTGTGCCACGTGTGGATCTAGCTTTTCCTCCACTTTTCCCCAATTTCCATCCGCAAATTTCACCGAATTTTTGCCCCCAAACCACCGGTTGCAAGGAGTTCTTCCTGGCTCGGGCGCCCCGGACATCCGGCTCGTGCCCCGGACATCCGGCCCAGCCCGGACATCCGGCCTTTGGCCCGGACATCCGGCCCCCCGCAGCCACAAAACCACCACCACTTCCCTCCTAGCAATCATCCACCCCTTTGCGTTCGGTGATCCACCCACTCTTCCGCAAACCTCCACCAATCTTCCGCAACAACCACCATCACTTCACCGCTTCGAGTTTGGAAAATTTGTCTCCATTTGCCGTGGATACTTGAGTTGTGGTTTCACCATTTCCTTGAATGTTTAGGCTACCTTGGGACGGCAAGACTTCGACAACACCACCGCTCAACTTCGGCAAGGACGGTAACATCGACGACACTTCGCTCATTCTACCTTGCAATTGCATTGTCACCCTATGAACCATCTTTGCGTAGCTTTCCCATTGAGACTAGCCATTTGAGTATTGCCGGGCCACGACACTTGTGTACATTAGTGATAGTCATAGATATTGCATACCACATCATTGTGAGTAACATCACATCATCTTGGTATCTTGCATATCCCCGTGTGCCACAAGAGTGCTCCGCATACACAATAGCTACCTTGATACGTGAAGCATACATATGTGCCAAAAGAAAGAGCTCAAAAGCTTTTAAGCAAAAGAGCCAATCCAAGCAAAGAAACAATAGCATCATACGCCTTGCATCCAAAGAGATCATACATAGCAACATCATCTTGTGCTCAAGCATCGGCACATCATACACTCATAGCATACTTGTGATAGATAGTCGTTACGTTTTGCCCATATAGGTCGTGCACAAGTGCGTATCCGCCTATTAAGCAATCGGTTAGCGTCTCTCTAGCGTTGTGCAACACGAGCATTTTCCGTGGTTTACCACATTTTTCGCTCATCCTTGGTTGCACAACCACATTTATCTATCCGTGCGTGTGTTCCGTGTGCTACTCTTTGCTAGTGATCTACTTGTTGCATGAGCAAATTGTGAACCATTTTCAACATCTTTGAGTCATTTTGACGATTGCATTGAATTTGTGCCACATCCTAACCGAGCTCCTCTCAAAGCTTTACTTGTGTAGGTGTGAGAATCGACACGAAGTGATACCAATAGTGCTATTTCCGGGTTACATTGTTGAGTGATCATTGATCCATTTTCAACCTCGGTTAAGGTACATTGATATTGTCTTCTCCTTTCTCCACTCACTTACTTGCTTGTGATGATGGATAGGCCAAGTTCATTGATGCGGAGCATCCTACGGACATCACCATGTCAAGAGCCCATGTGGCAAGTGACACGTGCGCCATCTACTTCTCATACATAAAGGTGAATCTTCTCCTTTACACGTGTTCACTTGACCCCTTCGAGGATGGTATACTACTTGACACTCCACTTGTGTGCATGCATAGGTGTTGTCGGAGCTTCACGGACGACGAGGAGGAGCGCAAGCGCCAAGGAACGCCTACACCATCCGCGAGGGAAGCGTGGAAGCGAAGACGGAAGAAGAAGAGCCTGTCCAGTCCGGAACGGGCGGTACTACCGCCTACAAGCGGTACTACCGCTCCCAAGCGGTACTACCGCCTACATGCGGTACTACCGCTCCCAAGCGGTACTACCGCCCGAGGTCCGGTACTACCGCCCTGCCTGTGCGCAGCCGTGGGCCTTTGGCCTTGTATCCCTCGCCACTTACCCCTTCGTGGCTCAAACTATAAATAGACCACCTCCACCTCCTTTCTAGGGTTAGCAAATATGATAGCTCATTTGTATGTGAGCTTTGCTCCTACCTTCTCCTCTTGAGAGAGTGAGACCTCCACCTTGGAGAAGATCCCTAGTGGATGCAAGACCTCCCACGGGAGAAGAATCCTTGTGGATTATCAAGACCTCCCACGGGAGAAGAATCCTTGTGGATTGTCAAGACCTCTCTCCTCATAGGATTGGGATGAACTCTACCATGTATCTTATTTCCCTTTGATTGTTCGTGTACCTTGTGGATCTCATGTGTTTGTGAGCCTAGTGGATGTGTGATTGGACTTGTTCTTGAGTGTTTCTCTTGTGTTCTTCCTTTGTGTCCTTCTTGTTCTTGGGGATTCCCCTCCAATTCGTGAAAGATCTCCACCTAGGGTTCCACCCTACAACATTCATCTACCAACCCGATCTTCGATGACCCTCAAGAAGCGAACAACTACGTCACCAAACTACATCTATTCGGTGTCCAACGAGCTCTACATCAAGAGAGTGAAGCTATGCGAGAGTACATTGGTCAAGTTGCCGAGGACGCGCGACAATTCCAACAAAGCACCAAGGAGCAAATCGACCTCATCAACACCAACATGTCTACTCAATACAATGAGCTACGGACATTGATCATCAACCGACGTTCTTCCTCAACATCATCTCATCGACGAAGCCGCTCAAGTCGACATACCGACTCAACGCAAGACTCAAGTACACCTACGTCAAACACTCTTCGTCAAGCCGCACGTCAAGCTCGACATGAACATCGGCAACCTCTACATGACAAGAGTTCCCAAGAGCTATTCGACGAACACGAAAATCGACGTCGTCAAAACCAAGCTACACTTGAGCAAGCACAAGAACGGCAACGACTACGCCAACAACAACAAGAGCGAGCTCGTCAATATCAAGAAGAACAAGATGCCGAGGCTAACCGCCAAGCACAACAACGTCGTGACGCTCAAGCTATGGAGGCGCAACGTGCTTTACAAGATGCACACCGCAATGTGGCCGCCCGCAATCGACACACTCGTCAAGAAGAGGATTTCCTTCGAGATGAGATGCAAGAACGGCGCCATCAAGCAAGAATGCAAGAAGAAGCTCCTCCTCAAGCGCGACATGAGAAACAATACCAACAAGAACATCAACTCCAACAAGAACGTCTACATCCTCAAGAGCAACATGATATGGCAAACCGCCAAAATCGAGAGCGCCTTCCCAATAGGCAAGGAAACAATGACGAGCATCGCTATGGCAAGCTCAAGTTCACCATGCCAAAGTTTTCCGGAAGCATTGATCCCGAAGACTACCTCTCATGGGCATTGAAAGTTGACAAGATCTTTCGCCTTCACAACTTCGATGAAGAGAAGAAGATCGCTATGGCATCACTTGAGTTCCAAGACTATGTTCTCATTTGGTGGGAGCAAATCATAGAGAGAAGAGAAGCCAAAGGCGAACCTCCTATCACCACTTGGGCTCAAATGAAGGAAGTGATGAGAGCACGCTTCGTGCCTACACACTACAACCGAGACTTGTTCAAGAAGCTACAACTCCTCAAGCAAGGTACCAAGTCCGTTGAAGAGTACTACAAGGAGATGGAGATTGCCATGATACGAGCGAACATCACGGAAGATGATGAGCAAACTATGGCGCGATTCTTGAATGGACTCAACTATCCCATCAAGAAGATTGCGGACTTCCAACCATACAACAATCTTGATACGGAGTATCCCATGATCATCACCATGTTCACTCGACGAGGCCTCAACTACACACAATTGGACACAAGGTTCACTCGCTCCTCTCTGAACCTCCACTTTCTACATGTGAGACATGCCTACTACCTCAAATATATGTGCTATGCATGTTCAGGAACACCCAAGGGGACCATGGAGAACCCAAGGACCAAGGCCAAGTACGCGTGGAAGAGAAGGAAGAAGGACCAGCATCTACAGGCCCCGGACATCCGGCCCCCAAGCCCGGACATCCGGCGCCCCTTCACAGAAGCTAGCACCGCAAGCCCGGACATCCGGCCCCATGCCCCGGACATCCGGCTCCACTCGAAGCCCCGGACATCCGGCCCCTTCGCCGGAAATCCGGCCCCTCATCACAGAAGGCAACCGAAGCCGGCCACGCTCAGCCCGGACATCCGGCCAGAGGCCCGGACATCCGGCTCCTCGCGAGCCGCCGGACATCCGGCCCCCGGCCCGGACATCCGGCGCCTGCCCGCGCGCAGAGACGGGCCTGAGGCCCATGTATCCCTCTCCCACTTACCCCTTCGTGGACCTAGACTATATATACTCCTCCCCCTCCTCCATTTGAGGGTTAGCTTAGAGATAGCTCATTTGATACCTAGAGCTTTGCTCATCTAGTGGTTCATCTCCTTGTGAGTGACTGCGGCCCCTCCACGGAGAAGATCCACACGGATTCAAGACCTCTGCGGAGAAGATCCTACGGGATTCAAGGCCCCTCGCGGGAAGATCCTACGGGATATCATCAAGACCTCCTCACGGAGAAGAACCGGTTACCCTTTGTATCGTCCCTTGTTGATCATGGATCTTGTATCTCTTTGTGTTTCGAGGATCTAGCATATGTGTGACTTGTTCTTGTTGGTTTGAGTGATTCTCTCGTGTTTTCCCTCGTGTTCCCTCTCGTGTTCTTCGTGTTCATCGTGGGATCCCCTCCATTTCGTGAAAGATCCGCTGATTAGGGTTCCACCCTGTATCAACGCGCCTCGGGTGCTCTCTGGACAGAGGCGCCGGATTTCCGGGCGCGGGGCCGGATGTCCGGGCCGTGCCTGGCCGGATGTCCGGGCCCTGGCCGGATGTCCGGGCCCTGTAGCCTTGGCTGCTGTTGGCCTTCTGTGGGTGAATGCCCAGGGGCCGGATGTCCGGGCCAGGGGGCCGGATGTCCGGGTCCTGGAGCTCTCTTCTGCTCTTCTCGATGCATTGGCTCGTCCATGAACTTGAGGACTCGTCCATCTTCACGCCCCTCTCCGATGTGGTCTTCTTCACACCTGAGCACACACAACACGTCCGTCTGAGGTAGCGACCATGTCTCGCAAGATTTGTATGGAAGTAGGGCTAGGAGTGACGTCACCTCGGTCTCGGGAGCTCTAGTCCTTGGTCCTTTGGGCACTTGTTGAGGTGAAGGAGGGTCCATGGGGATGGCCCTAGGATACACCGTATCACTAGTGATCTACTTGTTGCATGAGCAAATTTGTGAACCATTTTCAACATCTTTGAGTCATTTTGACGATTGCATTGAATTTGTGCCACATCCTAACCAAGCTCCTCTCAAAGCTTTACTTGTGTAGGTGTGAGAATCGACACGAAGTGATACCAATAGTGCTATTTCCGGGTTACATTGTTGAGTGATCATTGATCCATTTTCAACCTCGGTTAAGGTACATTGATATTGTCTTCTCCTTTCTCCCACTCACTTACTTGCTTGTGATGATGGATAGGCCAAGTTCATCTACCAACCCGATCTTCGATGATCCTCAAGAAGCGAACAACTACGTCATCAAACTACATCTATTCGGTGTCCAACGAGCTCTACATCAAGAGAGTGAAGCTATGCGAGAGTACATTGGTCAAGTTGCCGAGGACGCGCGACAATTCCAACAAAGCACCAAGGAGCAAATCGACCTCATCAACACCAACATGTCTACTCAATACAATGAGCTACGGACATTGATCATCAACCGACGTTCTTCCTCAACATCATCTCATCGACGAAGCCGCTCAAGTCGACATACCGACTCAACGCAAGACTCAAGTACACCTACGTCAAACACTCTTCGTCAAGCCGCACGTCAAGCTCGACATGAACATCGGCAACCTCTACATGACAAGAGTTCCCAAGAGCTATTCGACGAACAAGAAAATCGACGTCGTCACAACCAAGCTACACTTGAGCAAGCACAAGAACGGCAACGAATACGCCAACAACAACAAGAGCGAGCTCGTCAATATCAAGAAGAACAAGATGCCGAGGCTAACCGCCACGCACAACAACGTCGTGAAGCTCAAGCTATGGAGGCGCAACGTGCTTTACAAGATGCACACCGCAATGTGGCCGCCCGCAATCGACACACTCGTCAAGAAGAGGATTTTCTTCGAGATGAGATGCAAGAACGGCGCCATCAAGCAAGAATGCAAGAAGAAGCTCCTCCTCAAGCGCGACATGAGCAACAATACCAACAAGAACATCAACTCCAACAAGAACGTCTACATCCTCAAGAGCAACATGATATGGCAAACCGCCAAAATCGAGAGCGCTTTCCCAATAGGCAAGGAAACAATGACGAGCATCGCTATGGCAAGCTCAAGTTCACCATGCCAAAGTTTTCCGGAAGCATTGATCCCGAAGATTACCTCTCATGGGCATTGAAAGTTGAAAAGATCTTTCGCCTTCACAACTTCGATGAAGAGAAGAAGATCGCTATGGCATCACTTGAGTTCCAAGACTATGTTCTCATTTGGTGGGAGCAAATCATAGAGAGAAGAGAAGCCAAAGGCGAACCTCCTATCACCACTTGGGCTCAAATGAAGGAAGTGATGAGAGCACGCTTCGTGCCTACACACTACAACCGAGACTTGTTCAAGAAGCTACAACTCCTCAAGCAAGGTACCAAGTCCGTTGAAGAGTACTACAAGGAGATGGAGATTGCCATGATACGAGCGAACATCACGGAAGATGATGAGCAAACTATGGCGCGATTCTTGAATGGACTCAACTATCCCATCAAGAAGATTGCGGACTTCCAACCATACAACAATCTCCTCGAGCTAGTACATCAAGCAACCAAAGCGGAGCGACAAGTTCAAGAAGACTACAAGTACTCAAAGTTCACCTCCAAGAACTTCGGCTCCTACAACCAAGCTTCAACGACTTCGGCTACTCCTCCTACCTCTTCCAAGCCTCCTACAAACTTCGGAGACAAGCAAAGCTACAAGAATGCGACTACTTCGAGTCGTCCACCTTCTACCAACAACTTCAAGCCAAGAGCTTCCTCAACCACACCTCCAACCGAAGATAACAACAAGACGAGCTCCATCAAATGCTTCAAGTGCCAAGGACGAGGCCACAAGTCATTCGAGTGCAAGACCGTTCGCACCATGATCATCAACGACGACGGATCTTATGACTCCATGAGCGATGATGAGATGGAAGCACTTGAGCATGTCGCTATGCATCGCCAAGTCAATGACGAAGAAGACAATCAAGTGTTTTGCGACAACGACTCAAGCCCCAACCTTGTTGTCTCCAAAGTCTTGACACTCCAACATCAACAAGATGACGACCAACGTTGTCACATTTTCCATACGAAGGCCGGCATCAATGGACGCGCCGTCAAGGTTATCATCGATGGAGGAAGTTGCCACAACTTGGCAAGCGAAGAGCTATGCGACAAGCTTCATTTGGTCAAGACGAAGCATCCTCACCCCTACAAGGTCCAATGGCTCAACGACGCCGGAATTCTTCGAGTCGAGCACACCGTGCAAGTCTCTTTCAAGATTGGCGCTTACGAGGACACTCTTGAGTGTGATGTGATACCCATGTCCGTGTGCCACCTTATTCTTGGACGACCATGGCAATATGATCGTGGAGTCACACACAATGGACGGACGAATCACTATCACTTCAAGATGAAGGGCAAGGAATTCGTGCTCCGACCTATGACTCCAAGTCAAGTAGCCACAGACAAGCTTTTACCTACCACCCATCGTGGAGAGCATGGTGAGAGAGCGAGCCACCAAAAAGGGAGCGAGAGCCACAAGCCAAATATGAGCGACTCCACGATGAGCGACAAGAAACAACTAGTGCTATTTGCTACCAAACGTGAGATGAGAGAAGTGTGTGAGAACCCATCGAGCGTCTTCCACCTTGTGCTTCTATGCAAAGGGGAAGCCAAACCTACTAACACTTCACCACCTCCACCTTTGGTGTTGTCTAAATTGTTGCAGGAATTCTCGGACGTCTTTCCGGATGAGCTACCACCGGGTCTACCTCCACTTCGAGGGATAGAACACCGCATCGACCTTGTACCCGGTGCTCCACTTCCAAACAAAGCCCCTTACCGCGTCAACCCCGAGGAAACGAAGGAGATACAACGGCAAGTGCAAAACCTCATCGACAAGGGTCATGTACGTGAAAGTCTAAGCCCTTGTGCCGTTCCCGTTATTCTCGTGCCTAAGAAAGACGGAACTTTTCGCATGTGTTCCGATTGCCGCCCGATAAATGCTATCACCGTTAGATATTGTCACCCTATTCCTCGCTTAGATGACATGCTTGATGAACTTTGTGGTGCCACCATCTTTTCAAAAATTGATCTTAAAAGTGGTTACTACCAAATTCGCATTCAAGAAGGTGATGAGTGGAAAACTGCTTTCAAAACCAAGTTTGGGTTATATGAGTGGCTTGTCATGCCAATGGGTTTATCGGAAGCACCCGGCACTTTTGTGCGTCTTATGCATTTTGTTCTTAGACCCTACATAGGTGTCTTTGTCGTGGTTTACTTTGATGACATTCTTGTGTTTAGCAAGTCGCTTGAAGAACATGTTGACCATGTCCAACTTGTTTTGCAAGCACTTCGCAAACAACAATTGTATGCTAATATGGAAAAATGCACTTTTGGAGTTGACAAGGTTGTCTTTCTAGGATTTGTCGTGTCTTCTCAAGGTGTTCACGTTGATGAAACTAAAATTGAAGCAATTAAAACTTGGCCTCAACCAAAGAATCTTATGCAAGTGCGTAGTTTCCTTGGCCTAGCCGGTTTCTATCGACGTTTTGTGAAGGATTTTAGCACCATTGCTATGCCTCTACACGCTTTGAGCAAGAAGAACGCACCCTTCATTTGGGGTCCTTCGCAAGACACCGCGTTCAATGAGCTTAAGAGCTTGCTCACACACGCACCACTTCTAGCCCTACCAAACTTTGACAAACCGTTTGAGATTCATTGTGATGCTAGTGGTACCGGCATAGGTGGCGTGCTAATGCAAGAAAAGCGCCCAATTGCGTACTTTAGCGAGAAGCTATCGGGAGCGCAACTTAACTATCCTATCTATGATAAAGAGCTTTATGCCTAGGTGAGAGTTCTACGTGTTTGGGAACACTATCTTAGACCTCATGAATTCATTCTTCATACGGACCATGAGACACTCAAGTATCTCAAAGGTCAAACCAAGTTGAACAAGCGTCATGCTAAATGGAGTGAGTTTATTGAATCTTTTCCCTATGTCATCAAATACATCAAGGGCAAAGAAAATGTTGTGGCGGACGCGCTTTCCCGCAAATGCATGCTTGTAACACAACTTGAGTTGAATGTGATTGGCTTTGAGCATATTAAAGATTTATATGAGCATGATCCTTTCTTTGCAAATGCCTATGCTAAATGCTTGACTCACACTTCTTGGGAGCATTACTACATCAAAGATGGATATCTTATGAGAGCTAACAAACTTTGCATTCCCGAGTCTTCGCTTCGTTTGCTTCTTTTGCAGGAATCACATGGAGGAGGACTCATGGGACACTTTGGACGAGACAAAACGTTTGCTACACTCTCTAAGAACTATTTTTGGCCCAAGATGCTTCGTGACGTCTCACGCTTCACCAACCGCTGTTCTACATGCCGCAAAGCTAAGTCAAAAGCTCAATCTTATGGTCTTTATATGCCTCTTCCTATTCCATATCACCCATGGGAAGACATAAGCATGGATTTCATACTTGGCTTGCCTAGGACTCAAAATGGCAAAGATTCAGTGCTTGTCGTGGTAGATAGGTTCTCCAAAATGGCTCATTTCATTCCTTGTAACAAGATCGACGATGCTTCACATGTTGCAACTCTCTTTTGCAGGGAGATACTTCGTCTACACGGCGTGCCCAAAACGATCGTCTCCGACCGGGACGTCAAGTTCCTGAGTTACTTTTGGAAAACACTATGTGCCAAGCTAGGAATCAAGCTTCTATTTTCTTCGGCGTACCATCCACAAACGGACGGCCAGACGGAGGTGACGAACCGCACGCTATCCACTCTTCTTCGTGTGTTGATCAAGAGGAACATCCGGGAATGGGAGCATTGCTTACCAATCGCCGAGTTCGCCTACAACCGCGCAAGACACTCCACAACCGGCAAGTCCCCCTTCGAGATCGTCTACGGCTTCAATCCGTTGTCGCCTTTGGACATCCTACCTCTTCCCCTCCAAGAGCGCACGAACATGGACGCAAGTGCAAGGGCAACTTATCTCAAGAAAGTGCACGAAGACACAAGGGCGATGATCGAGCGACAAGTCCACCGTCGTGCCACCAAGTTCAACGCCAACAAGGCACAGATGGTGTTCCAACCGGGAGATCTTGTTTGGCTTCACCTTCGCAAGGACCGCTTCCCACTCGAGCGCAAGTCCAAGCTTCTACCTCGCGCCGACGGACCCTTCAAGGTGCTAGCACGCTACAACGACAACGCCTACAAGATCGACATCCCACGAGACAAGTACTCCGTGAGCGATACTTTCAACATCAAGGACCTCTCTCCTTTCCATGGTGATGAAGATTTCGATCTGAGGTCGGATCTTTCCCAAGGGAGGGGAGATGATACGGTGTATCCTAGGGCCATCACCATGGACCCTTCATTGCCTCGTCAAGTGCCCAAAGGACCCATGACTCGAGCCCGGGCAAGAGCTCTTGAGACCGAGGTGACGTCACTCCTAGCCCTACTTCCATATGATGCTTGCGAGACATGGTCGCTACCTCAGACGGACGTGTTGTGTGTGCTCAGGTGTGAGGAAGGCCGCTTCGGAGAAGAGCTTGAAGATGGACAAGTCCCCAAGGCCACGGACGAGCTGATGCATCGAGAAGGGCAGAAGGGAGCTCCAGGCCCCGGACATCCGGCCCCATGGCCCGGACATCCGGCACCTGGGCCATCAACCACAGAAGACCAGCAGCGGCCGAAGCTACCGGGCCCGGACATCCGGCCAGGGCCCGGACATCCGGCCAAGCATGGCCCGGACATCCGGCCCCGGGCCCGGAAATCCGGCGCTTCTGTCCAGAGAGCACCCGAGACCAGACCGCTCCAGCCCGGACATCCGGCTCCTCGCCCCGGACGTCCGGCACCCCTCGAAGACCCGGACATCCGGGCCGCCGCCCGGACATCCGGCCCCTGATCTGCCTGCGTGCAGCCCCTGGGCCGAGGCCCATGTACCCGTTCGCCCCGTAGACTATATATACTCCTCTCCTCATTCCGTTTAGGGTTAGCTGTGGTTTTAGCTCATTTGATACTTGTGTGGATTTCTCCCACGAGACCGGTGCGCCTCTACGGAGAAGATCCACCTCTGGATTCAAGACCCCTAACGGGAAGATCCCACGGGATTCCAAGACCTCCTCACGGAGAAGACTATCTGTATCACCGTTGTTGACTTTGGATCATGGATCTCAACCTTGTATCGCGAATCTAGCATTTGTGTGATTGCTTTCGTGTTGATTGAGTGTTTTCCTCTTGTGTTTCCCCCATCTTTCCCTTGTGATTCCCCGTGTTCATCGTGTGCCAACCTCCAAACGTGAAAGATCCGCTGATTAGGGTTCCACCCTGTATCACTCTCTTAACTAGATAAACATGGAAACTCAAGAGAGTTCAGCAACCAACTAAACAAAAGCTTTTTAAAAAGAAAAGCATGAAAACTAAGAGCTAAACATGACCGCAGCTATGGAAAGACAAAGAACACACACAGCAAAGATAAGCATGAAAATCCTATGTTGTGTTCTAGGTTGAAGTGGAGCGTGTTTCTCTCCCACACAAAGAAAGCTGGGTTCTAACTTGTTATGAACAGCAAGCAAAGCTAAAGAAAACTAAAAAAAGAAACTAAGAGCAAGACGCTCCAAGCATAGCACATAATGCATGAAGTGATAAGAATATAGTGGAACGAAAGACGAACTGATAATTGTTGATGGAGAAGGGGATGCATGGGGGCATCCCCAAGCTTAGATGCTTGAGTCTTCTTGAATATTTCTTGGGGGTGCACAGGGGCATCCCCAAGCTTGAGCGTTTGACCCTCCTGAATCTTCTTTTATCATCTTCCCTCGCACACTTGAAAACTCCCTTCATACATAACTCATCATAATCTGATTAGCGAGGTTAGTACCCACAATAAAATAATTTTTCCCTACTGGAAATAAAAATAATCTTGAAGAGCTACTGTTTCTCAAGATTGCCAAAAGTTTTTTGCAAAGAAAAAGCAAGCTCAAGGTTTGCAAAACGAAGAAAAGGCAAAACAGGACAGAATCTTTGAAAAACAGACCAGCAGGTAGTAAATAATTTTTTCGGGGCACTTCTGTAACTCAAATCAAAAAACTCAGAACAGAAGCTCGAAAGCCAATTGTATAGAGCACTCTGTCAAAACAATTCAGATCAAAAAGATGATCTGGTGGTTTTATTTGAATTTTTCTGTCCAAGGACAGAATCTGTTTTCTGGACAGCACGTCACAACTTTTGAACTTTCTTGCAATCGGCGGCTAAACTTGGCACACAGCTGAAAAGAAAAGACACAATGATGATGCTACTGTAGTAACAAACATCAAGACACAACAAAAGCAAAATGAAACCTAATTTGTTGTGGGCTGCCTCCGAAAAGCGCTTTCTTTTATGGCTTTAAGCTAGGCATGATGCAAAAAGAGAAGATCAAGTCTTATCAAGATTAAGAGAATAGCTAGCCCGTGTAACGGACTCAAAAGGCAACTTAATCTTCTTTCTAGGGAAGTGTTCCATCCCTTTCTTGAGAGGGAATTGGAATTTTATATTCCCCTCTTTCATGTCAATGATAGCACCAACGGTGCGAAGAAAAGGACGTCCCAAAATAATTGGACATGAAGGTTCACATTCAATATCCATAATAGTAAAATCAACAGGAACATAATTGTCTTTGACAATGATAAGAACATCGTCGATCTTCCCCAAAGGTTTCTTTACGGAAGAATCAACAAGACGAACACCAAAAGAACAAGGATCAAAAGGTTTCAATTCAAACATATCATACATTCTTTTGGGCATAACGGAGGTACTAGCTCCAACATCACATAAAGCATAGCAAGAGAAGTTATTCAACTTAATTTTAATCATAGGATCCCAACTATCTTCTAGCTTTCTAGGTATGGAGGCTTCTACCCTAAGCTTCTCCTCCCTAGCTTTGATGAGAGCATTAGTGATATGCTCCATGAAGGCAAGATTGAGTGTGCTAGTGTGGGGATCTCTAGACATCTTGTGAAGAAAACCAATAACTTCAGAAAGGGTGCAATTATCAAAATCAAGGTCACTACTATCAAGTAAAGTGGTAGTGGTGTCCTTTAGGCTCACTTGTTTGGTAGCTTCTATGGTCATAGGAGTTTCTTCTTCTACGGTTGAGGTCATAGCATCACCATTAATAGGTCCAATGGGACTAGGAGTGCATTGGGTGCTAAGAGTTTGGATATCCTCAACAATTTGAATAGTAGCAACAGTGTGGTGGGTAGGAAGGCTCTTAATTCTATCTTCTTCCTCCTTTTCTCTAGCCCATCTCTCTTTAAGTTTAGCCATCATCCTAATGTTTTCATTAATTTGCACTTGAATAGCATTCATAGGAGTGGTCTTCCTCTCCTCAAGAGGAGAAGTTCTAATTTTAAGCAACTCTACCTCATGGGCTAAATTGTCTACCTTCGAAGAGAGATTATCTAGTTTGTCTAGTTTTTCATCTACACTCTTATTGAAGGCCTTTTGGGTAGTGATAAAGTCTTTAAGCATAATCTCTAGTTCAGAAGTGGAGTTCTTGGTGCTAGGATAAGCATTGTTGTTCCCATAGGAATTAGAGGGGAACGGTCTAGGGTTGCTACCAAAATTACTCCTATAAGCATTGTTATTGAAATTGTTTCTAGAGATAAAGTTCACATCTACTTGATCTTGAGCAATCAAAGAATTTAAAGGAACATCATGAGGATCAATAGAAGATTGCTTGGAAAGTAGAGACATGATCAAGTCAACTTTTTCATTTAGTGAGGAAATCTCCTCGACAGAGTTTACCTTCCTACCTGTTGGAGCGCGTTCGGTGTGCCATTGGGAATAATTGGTCATCATCTCGTCGACAAGCTTCATGGCAGCACCAAGTGTAGTTGACATAAAGGTTCCTCCTGCGGCCGAATCTAACAAGTTCCGCGAGGTAAAGTTCAAGCCTGCATAAAAAGTTTGGATATCCATCCAAGTAGTCAAACCATGAGTAGGGCAGTTCTTGACAAGAGATTTCATGCGTTCCCAAGCTTGGGCAACGTGTTCATTATCCAATTGTTTAAAATTCATTATGTTACTCCTTAATTGGATAATTTTAGCAGAGGGATAGTACTTCCCAATAAAGGCATCCTTGCACTTGTCCCAAGAATCTATACTATTCCTAGGCAAGGATTGAAACCAGATTTTAGCTCCTCCTCTCAAGGAGAAAGGAAAAAGCTTAAGCTTAACAATATCACCATCTACTTCTTTGTACTTTTGCATATCACAGAGCTCAACAAAATTATTTAAGTGCAAAGCAGCATCATCTCCAGCACCGGAGAATTGATCTTTCATAACTAGGTTCAGCAAAGCAGGTTTAATCTCATAAGAAGGTGCTGAAGTGGCAGGTGTAGCAATAGGCGTGCAGATAAAGTCATTGTTGTTATGACTAGTGAAGTCACACAACTTGGTGTTCTCGGTGGAACCCATAGCTGCAGCAAGCAAGATAACTATTTTTGTGATTTTTGGTAAAGGACACTAAAGCAAAAACTGCAAGGTAAACTAACAAGACTAAGAAGCAAAGATAAAAGATAGCGTGCAACTCCCCTATCTTGAAGAGTGGAGTCCCCTGCAACGGCGCCAGAAACTTGCTTGATGGCTTCTCGCCCCTCGTTGGTTACCCCAAGTGGAAGGTTGAGATGTAGCGTAGTGGCAAATTTCCCTTGGCAAAGATACCAAGGATCGAATCCCGTGAGACTCCGAGGGTCGACAAGTAGGTGTCAACGGCGCCAGAAACTTAGCGGTTGACGGGACCCGCACACAGATACAGATAACTTTGCTCCCAACGAGTACAGAGAGGTTGTCAATCCCTCCGGCCTTGTTGTTTACAAAGGATCAAACACAAGAGATAATAATGATAGCTATGACTGCAACTAGTAAATAAAAACAGGAAGTAAATAGAAGGTGTGATCAGCGGTGGTAATATGGACCGGGGTCCCATGATGTTCACTAGTGAAGTCTCTCTCCCAAAAGACGATAAAACAGCAAAGCGAGGTAAACAAATTACAGCTGGGCAATTGACAGGATTATGTGCGCAAACCAATGCTAACTATGCTGCAAAGAAAGGTAGATGCTCAAAAGCATGGGCGGTACGCCAAGGCAAGTAGACCGAAATCCATCTGCATCTACTACTAATCATCCACCTTGAGATATCTATCCAGAAATCTCGCTGGTATTAAGTTGCGAATCCCACCCAAAGTGTAAACTCAAAGCAACAGACAACTGCATTAAAAGAACTTTGCGTAAAGTAAACAATCCTTGCACCCGCAAGTACAAGCACTGTTGTTTTCTCCCTTGTGGCAACAGCACATCCCCTAGACTCATGTTTCTGTCACTCAAGCTAGTCATCAGGGGGCATGAACCCACAATCAAGCATAACACTCCCTCTTGGAGTTACTACCTACTACTTGGCCAAAGCAATAAACAGCAACGGAGAACATGCAAGAATTACTCAAGAACAAAGATATAAAAGAGGTGAATCAAATATATTACTCAAACACAATCTGAACATAGTCTCATAATCCATCAGATCCCAGCAAACTCAGCTAAGCAATAGCAGAAAGATTACATATGTGCCTCGATCATGTAGGGCAGCTCATGAGGTCTAAACCATGAAGAGCAAAGAGGGGAGGAGAACATCACATAGCTACTGATCATGGACCCATGGTCCAAGGTGGACTACTCACGACTCATCCGGGAAGCGTCCATGGTGGTGGAGAAGCTCCCGGTGGTGGTTCTCCCCTCCGGCAGGGTGCCGGGAAGAGTTCTCCTGATGCTCCCGATCTTGGAAGCGCTGCGGCGGCGGAACAGAGGCGAGATCGCGAAAAAGGGTTCTGTCCTCGAGGGTTTCAGGACGAGAGGGATATATATGCGAAGGGGGGCAGCCAGAGGTAGAGCAGGGGCCCCAGGCGCCTCCCTGGCGCGGCCAGGGGTGGGGCCGCACCAGGTGGCCGCCTGGGCCTCTCCTGGCTCCCCTCTGGCCCATCTTTGGTTCTTCGCGAAGCTTCCAGAACGCTGATTTTTCCTATATTTTTCCTGGAATTTTTGGAGCACTTTTAATATGGGGGAAACCTGAAATAGAAAAACAGCAGAAAACAGGAACTGGCACTGTGGTGCACTGAGTTAATAGATTAGTCCAAATATGATCAAAAGTGTATGGAAGTGCATCAATATCATAGCAATATCACACAAAATAAGCATGGAGCAAGCAAAAATTATAGATACGTTTTGGACGTATCAATTGCCCGTGTGACATTTTTGTGGAACTGCACAAAACACGCTTAAGAATAAAGTGATTTGTGCAGTTCACCAAAACGTCGCTTTAGCAACGAGGTGAAATGAATAGACCTATTTGCAAAAATTGGTAGGAAGGAAACAATTACTGCCCAATAACAATTGAAGACATATATGCCCACAAAAAAGAAGCACATTCCATGTCCTAAGGGAAACATAGCAGCATGGTGGTTTATCAAAAACGGTGTGAGGACGAGGAACGTATTAGGTAAAGAACTAAAGAAGATCCACATGCAACAACGTGGGAAGATGGGCAGTGGAGCAAGGCCGGAGGAAGATGTACCTTCGTCGGGATATAACTAGGAGGGTGGTGGCAGGCGGGATCTGCCCATACTGCAGCAGCGAGCAAGTGGCAAAGGTCCTACCGCGCCGGAGCTTGCTTAGAGAGAACAACGAGTACCACAGATGTCGAGGATGGTATCCGGTATCTGCATATCAAACGTTCTTTGGCTTGCGAGGCAACTTCTCCATCTAGTCCCGTGCATGATCGTAATCGAATAGTGTCCGAAATCTGATGCATCGATTTTACTTAGCCTTGAAGGCCAAGGTGCTTGAGCGTTAAAAGAGCCTTCGTTTGACAACTTTTTGGTGAAGGGTCGCGTCCGGTCATAACACCAAATAGCTGGGATTTCTCGATATGTGGTTCGAGCCCGCCCTTCTACACGCACGTCTCATCAAGGCAGATATCGTGCCTCGCTTTTTGTGGGATTTGATCAACGATTTCGATTCCCCCACCCGCGCATAAAGTCACGTGTATATCAGGAAGTGGAGAGGTCCGCGGCATGGGAAGAGGAAACTTAGCCTCTCCGCGGCCCATAAAAAGGGAAATAGCTGCAGTTACCAGCCTACGCCATCTTCCACCTCTCGTTGTCACTTTACAAATCTCTAGAGCTCCAGCACCCCGCCTTACTCCTCTACAGTGATTCCCTCCCCAGCCTCCTCCCAACCACGGCCATGCATGGCCGGATCTGGTGTGAACGGCAAGTGGGAAGCCTCCATCGTAATGCACAGTGACATCGAAGAGCTAAAGCGAGCCAGCTACCTATCGGCCGACATTGCTCACCAAGCCGTTGAGAAGGGCTCGGTGAGCAATGTCAGCCGATAGGTAGCCGACTCGCTTTGGGCTAGGTCATCCCCATGCTCCAATCAGGCGAGAGGGTGGTTTTACCTCCCTATTTCATCCCGGGGTTGGGACTCCCCATGCATCCCTTCATGCGGGGAATGACGTTCTTCTACGGGCTGGATTTCAACGATCTAGCCCCCAATTCCCTCATTCATATCTACACCTTCATCATCGTCTATGAGGCCCTTCTGCGGGTTCAGCTACACTTCGGCCTATGGCTAAAGGTGTTCAATGTCAAGCTGAAGGTGGTCGACGGTGCCCAGGCGGACTGCAGGGGAGCAATGATCAGCAAGCTCACATGAGTCCAATGGCCAGAGGGCTCATTCATTGACACTGTCAAAGTGTGGAAGGAGTGGTTCTACATAATGGAGCCACGGGATGCGGCCTGGCCGGTAGGTCTCGAGTTCAGGTCGGGACCCCAACGAGACTGACTTCGTGGACCAACAAAGGTCTTGATTAGGGATCCGTCTACTAGGTGAGGAAACTGCAGACACGCATTTCCGATGTGATGGCGACATGCGCCAAATGGACCAACATGGTCCAGATCATGTTCCATTGCCGCCTTCTTTCATGTCAGCAGAGGGCGAGTCCGATGTGGACCTACAAGCCTGAAGATCCGGCCACCGTGCATCATCTCTTCAACACCACCTACGACAAGGTGTGGGGTCTGTTTTTCAAGCCCCAGAAGGAGTGGCCGACCGAGGAAGAAGATATCGGCTTTGAGGCCGCAAACCTATAGAAGAATGAAATTAACCCTTTGTCCGTCGTATATTCAGGTGCTCGTTCTATCCAATGTTGGGTCCAATTTCCCTTTGTGTTGCCTTCACGGGGCTAGCTCGAGAAGGCCAAGAAGATCAGCGATCCGGCTCCGCTGCCCGAAGAACCTCGATCGGCCCAACTAGAGGGGATGCTGGTTGTGACGCCTTATGATACGTCTCCAACGTATCTATAATTTTTGATTGTTCCATGCTATTATTTATGAAGTCTTAGATGTTTAATGGGCTTTATCATTCACTTTTATATCATTTTTGGAACTAACCTACTAACCCAAAGGCCCAGTCCAGATTGCTGTTTTTTTTTGCCTATTTCAGGGTTTTGCAGAAAAGGAATATCAAACGAAGTCCAAACGGAATGAAACCTTCACGAGAGATATTTTTGGAGGAAATCACGCTCGAGAATCTTCGGGACCAAGTCAGGGAATGAAGGGCCAGCCCTCGAGGGTGGGGGGTGCGCCCCCCTGCCTCGAGGATGGCCCATACGGCCCCCGGTGCCCTCCTTCTTCCTATATATACCTACGTACCCAAGAAACTCCATACGCAGAGAGAAAACCCTAATTCCACCGCCGTAGCTTCTGTTCCCGTGGAGATCCCATCTTGGAGCCTGTTCCGGGAGGGGGATACATCACGGAGGCCTTCATCATCATCATCATCGCCCTCACCATGAGTTGTGAGTAGTTTACATCAGACCTTCGGATCCATAGCTAGTATCTAGATGGCTTCTTCTCTCTCTCTGGATCTCAATACAAAGTTCTCCTCGGTCTTCGAGGAGATCTATTCGATGTAATCTCTTTTTGCGGTGTGTTTGTCGAGATCCAATGAATTGTGAAGTTATGATCAATGTTATCTATGAAAGATATTTGGTTCTTCTCTAAACTTTTTATGTGTGCTCATAATATCCTTGCAAGTCTCTTCGAATTATTGGTTTGGTTTGTCCTACTAGATCTATAGTTCTTGCAATGGGAGAAGTGCTTGGCTTTGGGTTCAATCTTGCGGTGTCATTTCCCAGTGACAGTAGGGGCAGCAAGGCACATATTGTATTGTTGCCATCGAGGATAAAAAGATGGGGTTTTCATCATATTGCTTGAGTTTATCCCTCTACATCATGTCATCTTTTATAAAGCGTTACTCTGTTCGTATGAACTCAATACACTAGATGCATGCTAGATAGAGGTCGATGTGTGGAGTAATAGTAGTAGATGTAGAATCGTTTCGGTCTACTTGTCTCGGACGTGAAGCCTATATACAATGATCATGCCTGGATAGTCTCATAATTATTCGCTTTTCTATCAATTGCTCGACAGTATTTCGTTTACCCGCCGTAGAATATCGCTATCATGAGAGAAACCACTAGAGAAAACTATGGCCCCCGGGTCTATTCTCAACATATCAATCTACATCTAGTTTACTTTTCTTGCTTTTATTTGCTGTTTTATTAAACCAAAAATACCAAAAATATAATTATCATCTCTATTAGATCTCACTCTCGTAAGTGACCGTAAAGGGATTGACAACCCCTTATCGCGTTGGCTGCGAAGTTCTTATTTGTTTGTGCAGGTGCGAGGGACTCGTGCGTGGTCTCCTACTGGATTGATACCTTGGTTCTCAAAAACTGAGGGAAATACTTACGCTACTATGCTGCATCTCCCTTTCCTCTTCGAGGGAATACAACGCAAGCTCAAGAGGTAGCAAGAAGATTTTATGGCGCCATTGCGGGGGAGGCTTACGCAAAATTCATATACCAAGTACCTATCACAAACCCTTATCCTTCGCGTTACATTTATTTGCCTCTCGTTTTCCTCTCCCCCACTTCACCTTTGCCGTTTTATTCACCCTTCTTCCGACGTGTGTTTTTCGTTCGCTTGCTTCTTGTTTGCTTGTGTGTTGGATTGCTTGCTTATCACTATGGCTAAGAACAATACCAAATTGTGTGACTTCTCCAATACCAACAACAATGATTTTCTTAGCACTCCGATTGCTCCTATTATCGATGCTGAATCTTGTGAGATCAATGCTGCTTTGTTGAATCTTGTCATGAAAGATCAATTCTCCAGCCTTCCTAGTGAAGATGTCGATACCCATCTAAACAACTTTGTTGATTTGTGTGATATGCAAAAGAAAAGGGATATGGATAACGATATTGCTAAATTGAAGTTGTTTCTGTTTTCATTTAGTGATCGTGCTAAAACTTGGTTCTCCTCTTTGCCTAGAAATAGTATTGATTCGTGGAATAAGTGCAAAGATGATTTTATCTCTAAGTATTTCCCTCCTGCTAAGATCATCTCTCTTAGAAACGATATTATGAATTTTAAGCAACTAGATCATGAGCATGTTGCACAAGCTTGGGAGAGAATCAAATTAATGATACGTAATTGCCCTACACATGGTTTGAATCTATGGATGATTATTCAGAACTTTTATGCTGGCTTGAATTTTGCTTCTAGAAATCTTTTAGATACGGCCGCCGGAGGCACTTTCATGGAAACTACCTTAGGAGAAGCTACCAAACTCCTAGATAATATTATGGTTAATTATTCTGAATGGCACACCGAAAGATCTACTAGTAAAAAAGTGCATGCTATCGAAGAAATTAGTGTTTTGAGTGGAAAGATGGATGAACTTATGAAATTGTTTGCTGCTAAGAGTGCTTCTTCTGATCCTAATGATATGCCTTTGTCCACTTTTATTGAGAATAACAATGAATCTTTGGATGTGCATTTTGTTGGTAGGAATAATTTTGGTAACAATGCTTATAGAGGTAATTTTAATCCTAGGCCTTTTCCTAGTAATTCCTCTAATAATTTTGGTAATTCCTACAACAACTCTTATGGAAAGATGCCTTCTGAATTTGAAACTAGTGTTAAGGAGTTTATGATCTCGCAAAAGAATTTCAATGCTATGCTTGAAGAGAAATTGCTTAAAGTTGATGAATTCACTAGAAGTGTGGATAGAATTACTCTTGATGTTGACTCTTTGAAACTTAGGTCTATCCCACCTAAGCATGATATCAATGAGTCTCTCAAAGCCATGAGAATTTCCATTGATAAATGCAAAGAAAGAACCGCTAGAATCTATGCTAAAAGAGAAGATTATATTAAATCGTGTTCTTCTAGTTATCGTGAAAATAAAGATGAAGATCTGAAAGTTATTGATGTGTCTCCTATTAGATCTTTGTTTTCTAGTATTAATCTTGATGAGAATAGGATTGGAGATGATTCTGCTTTAAGGTGTCCCAATGATTCGGAGTTTTTAGATCTTGATGCTAAAATTGCTAAAAGTGGGATTGAAGAGATTAAAACTTTGCATAGTGATGAACCCACTACTTTGGATTTCAAGGGATTCAATTATGATAATTGCTCTTTCATTGATTGTATTTCTTTGTTGCAATCCGTGCTAAATTCTCCGCATGCTTATAGTCAGAATAAAGCTTTCACTAAACATATAGTTGATGTTCTGATGCAATCTTATGAAGAAAAACTTGAGTTGGAAGTTTATATACCTAGAAAGCTTTATGATGAATGGGAACCTACTATAAAAAATAAAAATAAAAGATCATGAATGCTATGCTTTGTGTGATTTGGGTGCAAGTGTCTCCACTATCCCAAAAACTTTGTGTGATTTGCTAGGGTTCCATGAGCTTGATGATTGTTCTTTAAATTTGCATCTTGCGGATTCCACTATTAAGAAACATATGGGAAGAATTAATGATGTTCTTATTGTTGCCAATAGGAATTATGTGCCCGTAGATTTCATTGTTCTTGATATAGATTGCAATCCTTCATGTCCTATTATTCTTGGTAGACCTTTCCTTAGAACGAGTGGTGCAATTATTGATATGAAGGAAGGAAATATTAGATTCCAATTTCCATTAAGGAAAGGCATGGAACACTTTCCTATAAAAAAATCAAATTACCATATGAATCTATCATGAGAGACACTTATGGATTGCCTTCCAAGGATGGCAATACCTAGATCTATCTTGTATCGTGCCTAGCTAGGGGCGTAAAACGATAGCGCTTGTTGGGAGGCAACCCCATTTTATGTTTTTTGCTTTTGTTGCTGTTAAGGAATCAATATTGGATCTAGCCTCTGATTAGATGTGTTTTCATGTTTTGTTTAGTGTTTGTGCCAAGTGGAACCTTTGGTAGGACTTGTGTGAAGTTTATACGATCTTGCTGTGAAAAACAGAATCGTTAGCGCTCGCTAAAGTAGTCTTCAGATTTTACTGGAGCTTGATTTTTAGTTTATTCTTTTTGCTGCTGATTGGTAGACAAACTTCTCTAATTTACCAATTTAGTATGAATTTTTTGGAGTTCTAGAAGTAGGCGAACCCAGCAGATTACTACAGACTGTTCTGTTTTTGACAGATTCTGTTTTTCGTGTGTTGTTTGCTTATTCCGATGCATCTATGAGTAATATTGGAGTATATGAACCATAGAGAAGTTGGAGTACATTAGGTTTAACACCAATATAAACAAAGTATGAATTCCTTGCTATACCTTTGAGTGGTGGTTTGCTTTCTCTTAGTAACGGAGCTCACGAGAATTTTTGTCTAAGTTTTGTGTTGTGAAGTTTTCAAATTTTGATTATTGCTTTGATGGACTATGGAACAAGGAGTAGCAAAGGCCCAAGCTTGGGGATTCCCATGACACCCCAAGTAAAATAAAGATAATCAAAAGCCTAAGCTTGGGGATGCCCCGGGAAGGCATCCCCTCTTTCGTCTTCATCCATCGGTAACTATACTTGGAGCTATATTTTTAATCGCAACATGCTATGTGTTTTGCTTGGAGCGTCTTGTATAATTTGAGTCTTTTCTTGTTAATTTGCCACAATCATCCTTGATGGACACACCTATTTGAGAGATTTAAATATGGACTAGAAATTATTAGAACACTCTATGTGCTCTACTTATATCTTTTGAGTTGAATAGTTTTTGCTCTTATGCTTCACTTATATCTTTTAGAGCATGGCGGTGGTTATATTTTGTAGAAATTGTTGAACTCTCATGCTTCACTTATATCTATTTTATAGTCTATTAGAACAGCATGGTAATGTGTTTAGGCTAAAGAAACTAGTCTTCACATGATAAACATCCAATGTCAATGTAGTAAAAATTTCGCACCAAGTGCATTGAATAGAATGAGATGTTGGATGCTTGATAATTGTTTTGAGACATGACGATAGTGATATTAGAGTCATGCTAGTGGAGTTATTATGAAATTGAAGAATACTTGTGTTAAGGTTAGTGATTCCCGTAGCATGCCCGTATGGTGAACCGTTGTGTGACTAAGTTAAAGCATGATGTATTTGTAGAGTGCCAACCTTTGTGTGGAGGTCGGGGGCGCGCGATGGTTAACTCCTACCAACCTCCCCCCTAGGAGCATGCGTTGATTACTTTGTTTTTGATGACTCGTAGATTTTTGCAATAAGTATATGAGTTCTTATGACTAATGTTGAGTCCATGGATTATATGCACTCTCATCTTTCCACCATTGCTAGCCTCTCTTGTATCGCACAACTTTCGCCGGTACCATAAACCCATTATATATCCTTCCTCAAAACAGCCACCATATTGTTCCTCAAAACAGCCACCATACCTACCTATCATGGCATTTCCATAGCCATTCCGAGATATATCGCCATGCAACTTTCCACCGTTCCGTTCATATGACAGGCATCATATTGTCATATTGCCATGCATGATCATGTAGTTGACATCGTATTTGTGGCAAGGCCACCATGCATAATTTTTATACATGTCACTCTTGTTTCATTGCACATACCGGTACACCGCCGGAGGCATTCATATAGAGTCATACTTTGTTGTTGTAGTATCGAGTTGTAATATCGAGTTGTAATGTAAGTGTGATGATCATCATTATTAGAGCATTGTCCCATGGGAGGAAAGGCTAAATCTATAAAGCCCCTCCGCAAAAAAAAGTCCAAAGAAAAAAGAAACCCCCCCCCCCCAAAAAAGGGGGAAAATTGCTACTATCTTTTTCCACACTTGTGCTTCAAAGTAGCACCATGTTCTTCATTGTAGAGAGTCTCATGCTTAGTCACTTTCATATACTAGTGGGAATTTTCATTATAGAACTTGGCTTGTATATTCCAACGATGGGCTTCCTCAAATTCCCTAGGTCTTCGTGAGCAAGCAAGTTGGATGCACACCCACTAGTGTCTTTTGTTGAGCTTTCATTCATATTTAGCTCTAGTGCATCCGTTGCATGGCAATCCCTACTCACTCACATTGATATCTATTGATGGGCATCTCCATAGCCCGTTGCTACGCCTAGTTGATGTGAGAATATCTCCCTCCTTTTTGACTTCTCCACAACCACCTCTATTCCACCCATAGTGCTATGTCCATGGCTCACGCTCATGTATTGCGTGAAAGTTGAAAGGTTTCAAAAGATAGAGTATGAAAACAAGTGCTTGGCTGAAATCAGGGTTGTGCATGATATGAATATTTTTGTGTGATAATGAGGGAGCATAGCCAACACTATATGATTTTGTAGGGGTAACTTTCTTTAACCATGGTATTTTGAGAAGACATGATTGCTTTGTTGGTATTGCTTGAAGTATTGTTATTTCTTATGTCAATATAGACTTTTATCTTGAATCTTTCAGATCTGAACATTCATGCCACAATTAAGAGAATTACATTGAAAAACTATATTGGTTAGCATTCCACATCAAAAATTCTTTCTTTATCATTTACCTACTCGAGAACGAGCAGGAATTAAGCTTGGGGATGCTTGATACGTCTCCAACATATCTATAATTTTTTATTGTTCCATGCTATTATTTATGAAGTCTTGGATGTTTAATGGGCTTTATCATTTACTTTTATATCATTTTTGGGACTAACCTACTAGCCCAAAGGCCCAGTCCAGATTGCTATTTTTTGCCTATTTCAGGGTTTTGCAGAAAAGGAATATCAAACGGAGTCCAAATGGAATGAAACCTTCGCGAGAGATATTTTTCAAGGAAATCACGCTCGGGAATCTTCGGGACCAAGTCAGGGGACGAAGGGCCAGCCCTCGAGGGTGGTGGGCGCGCCCCCTTCCCAGGGCGCGCCCCCTGCCTTGGGGCTATCCCACACGGCCCCCGGTGCCCTCCTTCTTCCTATATATACCTACGTACCCCAGAAACTCCATACGTAGAGAGAAAACCCTAATTCCACTGTCGTAGCTTCTGTTCCCGTGGAGATCCCATCTTGGAGCATGTTCCGGGAGGGGGATCCATCACGGATGCCCTCATCATCATCATCATCGCCCTCACCATGAGTTGTGAGTAGTTTACCTCAGATCTTCGGGTCCATAGCTAGTATCTAGATGGATTCTTCTCTCTCTGGATCTCAATACAAAGTTCTCCTCGGTCTTCGAGGAGATCTAATGGATGTAATCTCTTTTTGCGGTGTTTTTGTTGAGATCCGATGAATTGTGAGTTTATGATCAAGGTTATCTATGAAAGATATTTGGTTCTTCTCTGAACTTTTTATGTGTGCTCATAATATCCTTGCAAGTCTCTTCGAATTATTGGTTTGGTTTGGCCTACTAGATCTATAATTCTTGTAATGGGAGAAGTGCTTGGCTTTGGGTTCAATCTTGCGGTGTCCTTTCCCAGTGACAGTAGGGGCAGCAAGGCACGTATTGTATTGTTGCCATCGAGGATAAAAAGATGGGGTTTTCATCATATTGCTTGAGTTTATCCCTCTACATCATGTCATCTTTCTTAAAGCGTTACACTGTTCGTATGAACTCAATACACTAGATGCATGCTGGATAGCGGTCGATGTGTGGAGTAATAGTAGTAGATGCAGAATTGTTTTGGTCTACTTGTCTCGGACATGATGCCTATATACAATGATCATGCCTAGATAGTCTCATAATTATTCACTTTTCTATCAATTGCTCGACAGTAATTCGTTTACCCGCCGTAGAATATCACTATCATGAGAGAAGCCACTAGAGAAAACTATGGCCCCCGGGTCTATTCTCAACATATCAATCTACATCTACTTTACTTTACTTGCTTTTATTTGTTGTTTTATTAAACCAAAAATACCAAAAATATAATTATCATATCTATCAGATCTCACTCTCGTAAGTGACCGTAAAGGGATTGACAACCCCTTATCGCGTTGGCTGCGAAGTTCTTATTTGTTTGTGCAGGTACGAGGAACTCGCGCGTGGTCTCCTACTGGATTGATACCTTGGTTCTTAAAAACTGAGGGAAATACTTACGCTACTGTGCTGCATCTCCCTTTCCTCTTCGAGGGAATACAACGCAAGCTCAAGAGGTAGGACCTTACAAGGCGCCAGAAAAGAAGGAGAAAACGAATTAGAAGAAGAAGAAGAAGAAGAAGAAGAAGAAGAAGAAGAAGAAGAAGAAGAAGAAGAAGAAGAAGAAGAAGGATCTGCCGGAGGCTAGGGGAGGCCTCCGTCTGAGAGACCGTCTGGACCAGAAGGCCGAAGACGCTGCAGCCCCATCAGCCCAAGACGGGGAGGAAGATGAAGACGAGGAGGAAAGCGCCTCCTCCCACTCCAACAAGAGAGCGGCATCCGAAGATGTCGAGGAGGAACAACCTACTCGGTCCCCGAAGAGGCAATGCAGGCCCAAGTTGGTCCTTCCCGATAGCTCGGACTCCGATGACGAGTCTGTGGCATCCGAAGAGGTCCCAGGGATCGTCCGTAGGGTCAAGCCCCCCACCGCAAGGTACGAACTTTAGCATTATTTGTTTTTACTAGTCTTTTGCTAAAAAAAGTGGGTTGTCTGATGTTTTAGCCCGCCGGGTGGCCACCCCACTGAGCATACTTCAGAGGGGACCTCTCCGCCCACAGAGTTGGCAGATAGCGGTTCAACATCGCACGACGTTCGTCCCCTAGTCCCCGAAGAGACCGAGGAGGTGCTGCCCCGAAGGACCCCTCTCGGTCCATATACCGGGGAGGGAGGCGATGCAGCCATGGCAGAGGCAGATGCCTCGGACACCCAAGGTCAGGAGGACGTGTCACTCCTAGAGAATGCTAGAGGGGGGGTTCTAATAGTTCAGACCCTCTCTGGCCACCACACTTGAGCGCCCAAGGCGAGGCAGATGCCTCGGACACCCAAGGTCAGGAGGACGTGTCACTCCTAGCGAATGCTAGAGGGGGGGTTCTAATAGTTCAGACCCTCTCTGGCCACCACACTTGAGCCCCCAAGGCCCTGAGAGGTGCTGGTCCCACCTTATGACGAAGGTGGGATTGAGGTCCCGCTGCCTGCGACGAACACCAACAACTTGGTGGTGATGGGCTGGCCGGACTCGATGGCGGAGTTAGTGAACAACTCCATAATCATCGACAAGCACCGCACCCTTGTGGGTGCGGTTCTACTAGGTGTTTGATCCGTCCATGTCGGACTGAATGATGTCGTCCAGCGCCTTTTTGACAGGCTTTGAGGTGAGTCAAGTAATTATCTTTTCCCCATAGAGCGGAGTTAATTTTTGTCTTAGAGTTTGAGTAGGCCTGGTGCATAACAGCCCCCGAGACTCCGTAAGGATTGCAAAAAACCTTACAAAGGGTCAATTGCCCATTAGCCAATTTTTAAAGTTTGATGATTGATCTAATGTCGCAAGGATCGTCCTTGGCTGCGGCTGGTAATGCCGCTGCCATATAGGAGATGGATCAGAAGTTGAAATGCTCCGATGATGACCTCGACCTCGTTAACAAGTGTACCGATGAAGAGCAAGGTGAGCCCCTATCTTAATGCATAGTTAATACCATCGGTCATATGCTTTCCAGATTGTGTGCTGAGCACATTGTGTTTGATGACTGCAGCTACCGCTGCTGAGGTCGAGGGCCTCAAGGTAGCGCTCAAAAAGGCCGAGGCCGATGCAGCTACGAATAGAACTGCTGCCGCAAAGGGGGTGGCCAATTTTGAAACGACGAAGGCCGCTGGCGGGAAGCATGAGGCTCGAGTGGCCGAAGTGCAGGTGGAGCACAAGGATGCCATCACTGTCGGCGTCTTGTGAACGGGGGTACCCACACTTGCCTGCGTGCGGCCCGTGACGTGGCTCTATCAGCGGCCTGGTAAGGCCCAACTTCAGCAACCACAATTCAAGACCCTCGCGAGGGGCCAAGCCACGCGAGGCGGGTGACAGCAAGACCTCCCTGGGCGCAGTCTCCCAAGGCTGGCTCCCGAGGAGCGAAGATATCTATGCAAGGAGCACCTCGCGAGGTTCGCGTGACGTGAACCATGACGTCCAAGGCCAGGCGGGCGCCAGCGGGCGCACTGTACCAGTTTCGCCTTTGGTGCTAAGGGGGCCAGCGCAGGAGTGGAGTCCCTAGGAATCAAGCAAAGGTTTCCATATCGGTGCAACAATACCAAGGACTGTCAGGGCGGCAGCATGGAGGTCATCGTGGAGACCGGCGCGGCGTCACCACCAGAGCCTTTGGCAGGCGAAGACCACTTTTATTAGGATAACTTGTACTAGTCGTTCCCCTTCAAATTTGGCTGTTGTGGGATCCCTTCCCGCCTATATTTGGGAAGAGGACCAAGGCCACAATAAATCGGACCTAGCCACCACCATGGACGAGGCTTAGCTCGTCTAGTGAAAGGAGAGAGAGAGAGAGAGAGAGAGAGAGAGAGAGAGAGAGAGAGAGAGAGAGAGAGAGATCCATTTCACCTTATACACACCACAAGCTCATCCGAGCCCAAGAACACCTCTCCTCCGGAGGCTGTTCATCCCTTGTATTAGTTCATCCTCAGCCCCACGAGGCAATCCACCACACACACTGGAGTAGGGTTTTACACCGCAAGGTGGCCCGAACTAGTATAATCCTCTGTGCTCCTTGTTCTTTGAGTTCGTCGAGCTAGGTTGTGGAATCGTAGGGTGAGCGCGCTGGGGAGAGAGTGTTCTTCGTGCGCACCCCAGAGTTCGAACCTCTCAAGGGTTTGCGGAACCCGAAATCCGATATTTGGCGCGCCAGGTAGGGGGCGCCGAAGTTCCGCTTCTCCGTCCACCTCGTTCTCCACCCGTCAGGCTCCCATGGCAGGCGCCTCTTCTCCGACCGGCTCAGTGGGAACACATGGCGGTGTTGCGGGCCACCGAGCCTTCACCCCGCGCCTTGCGACAGGTGCAGTGGCCACCCAGGTTTAGGCCGGAAATGCCACCTCGTTACGACAGAGCGGTAGATCCGGCTGTTTTCCTCCAGGCCTACGAGGAGGCCGTTTCTGCGGCTAGCGGCGACAACAAGGTCATCGCCAGCTGGCTCCCCATGGCCCTCACCGGCATGCCACGCGCCTGGTTTCTCAGCCTGCCAAAGTCATCTATGGCCTCCTGGGAGGAGCTGCACGGCCCTCCTCGGTGGCTCTCAGGCGCCACCCTCGGATCATCACGTCAAGCAGTTATTCCATCAAGTGCGCTCCATCCGAGCCTCGTAGGGAGGCCCTCTAGGATGGGTGGCACGAGAGGCCGACCTCACCTTTGACTCTAGAGACCACCCGATGATCACCACAGGTGGAGGCGTGCTCCCGATGCTCTGCACCTCCACCATCTGCCATGTGGCGGTAACCAAGACCCTCATCAACGGTGGGGCTAGACTCAACGTGCTCTCCGTGGAGGCATTCAGCATGCTCCATGTGTCGCCCGAACGGCTCCACCCCACCAGGTCGTTCTCCGGGGTCGTCGATGGCTCCACCAGCCCCATGGGGCAGATCCGGCTCCCCGTCACCTTCGGAACCTGCAACAACTACTGCACCGAGCTTATCAACTTCGACATCACCCACATCGGCCTCCCGTACAATGCCATTCTCCGGTACCCAGCCCTGGCCAGGTTCATGGCGGTGACTCATCCAGCCTACCACCTCATGAAGATGCCGGTGAGCAATGGTGTCCTCACTGTGGCCGGAGATACCAAGGAGGCCCTGGGGGCCTTCAAGCTCGCCTTCAGGGCCATGGCGGCAGCATGCCCGGCCAACGAAGCAGCTCCGGAGGCCGTGGGAGCTATGCCAGCCAAAGAGAAGCAGCTCTTCTCCCAAGACCAGGCCGAGACTAAGCAAGTGCTGGTTGATGAGGATGGGGCGTCGGGAGCCACCTTCACCATAGGCGCTGGCCTTCCACCAGATCAAGAAAAGGCGTTGGTTGGTTTCTTGTGCACGAACAAGGAGGTGTTCGCATGGGAGCCCAGGGACCTGGAGGGAGTCCCAAGGGGGGTGATTGAGCACCACCTAAACGTATGCCCCAACGTACGCCTAGTAAAGCAGAAGGCCCACTGGCAGTCCATTGAGAAGCAGTCTTTCATCGTACAAGAGACCCGTAAGTTGCAAGAAGCTGGTGTGATCCGCGACGTGGGGTATCCAGACTAGTTGGCAAACCCAGTAGTGGTGCCCAAGAAAGGTGGGAAAGAGCGCATGTGTGTCAACTTCACCAACCTCAACAAGGCATGCCCACAAGACTCACTCCCGCTGCCACGCATCGACCAGATAGTCGACTCCACCGCCGAGTGTGACCTACTGTGTTTCTTGGATGCCTTTTCGGGCTATTATCAAATCAAGATGACGGTGCAAGATGTCGAGAAGACGGCCTTCCTCACCTCGTGCGGAGTATACTGCTACACTTGTATGTCGTTCGGGTTGCGGAATGCAGGAGCAACTTTCCAGCGGTGATGCATATCGCCCTGAGAGGGTAGCTCGGGAGGAACTGAGGCCTACGTTGATGACATCATGGTAAAGTCTCGGGAGGCCAGGACCCTCATCGATGATTTGGAAGAGACCTTCGCCAGCCTGCGCAAGGTAGACCTGTGGCTAAACCCGGAATAGTGTGTGTTCGGCATCCCGTCAGGCAAGCTACTGGGTTTCCTGGTGTCACATAAAGTAATTGAGGCTAACCCCAAGAAGGTCAAGGCCATAGAGAAGATGAGCCCGCCAAAGACCCTCAAAGAGATGCAGAAGCTAGCCGGTTGCGTGACATCACTCGGGCGCTTCATCTCCAAGTAGGGAGAGCGAGCCCTCCCCTTCTTCAAACTGATGAAAAGGAAGGGCCCGTTTGAGTGGACTCCTTAAGCCGACGCAGCCTTTGAAGACCTCAAGAAATACCTCACTAGCCCGCCGGTAATGGTGGCGCCCAAACCTCACGAGCCCTTAGTTCTTTACCTAGCCGCTACACCACACTCCGCCAGCGCGGCGTTGGTGGCAGTCCGGGAGGAGCGCCAAGACAAGACCACACAGCCCTGGGGCGATACTCCCAAGGCTCCGGCAGGGCCAGCCGACGATCAAGCTCCACGAGATGACGTTCTTGAAGCTGTAGTTGCCACGTCCGACGACCAAGCTCCTGAGGTCCCCTTGCCTCAGGAGGCGCCACAGCCCCAGGAGAGCTTGGTCTCTGCCAACACTCCCACCCTCGTCGAGCACCCGGTGTACTTCGTCAGCATGGTGCTTTGCGACACTCGAGCACGCTACCCCATGCCGCAGAAACTTCTGCTCATGCTCCTTGTTGCTTCGCGCAAGCTGTGCCACTACTTCCAAGGCCATCCCATCAAGGTCGTATACGCTTACCCGTTGGAGAGGGTGCTGAGGAGCCCCAATGCCGTGGGAAGGTTCACTGAATGGAACATCGAGTTGCAAGCGTTCCAGCTGGAGTTCAGCACCACCAGGGTCGTCAAGGGCACCACGCTTGCCGAATTCGTGGCGGAATGGACCAACACCTCAGAGCCCGAAGCGGGTGAGAATCGGTCCCTCTCGCCAGGGAGTGAAGCACCAGATGGCTGGGTCATGTACTTTGACGGCGCCTTTGCACGCCAGGGCGCGGGGACTGGCGCCGTGCTCATCTCACCCACCAAGGACAATCTCTACTATGCCGTGCAGCTTTTGCTTCTAGCACGCTGAGAAGGTCTCCAACAACATAGTAGAGTACGAAGCTCTGATCGCCGGCCTGAAGGCTGCGGCCACCCTGGGTGTGAAGCGCCTCACCATCAAGGGCGATTCCCAGCTCCTCATCAACTTCTCCAACAAGGTCTACGAGCCAAGGGATGAGCACATGGAGGCATACCTAGCGGAGGTATGCAAAATGGAGAAACAATTCTTGGGCCTAGATCTGCAGCACGTACCGTGTGGCACGAAATAGGAGGCTGATGACATCGCCAATAGGGCGTCCAAGCGCTAGTCATAGGAGCCCGGCATCTTTGAGGAGCGCCTCTTCAAGCCCTTGGCAGCCCCTCCGGCTGCGGAGCCGACACTGCCTCAGGAGGAGCTTCTCCCTCCGCCAACCTCAGGAGCTCCTGCCTGTGGCCCGACCTCGGGAGCGCGCTTGCTCCTTGCTCTCAAGCCCTGGGAGGGGTGCTGGACTCAGGAGTTCAAGGCCTACCTGCTACAAGGAACCCTGCCGGATAAGGAGGAGGACGCGGAGCGCATGGCCCAGCAGGCCACGGCTTACTGCCTCCAGGATGCTGAGTTGTAACGAAAACGACCCAATGATATTTCCTTGAGATGCATCTCTATGGAGCAGGGGTGCGAGCTGCTAACTAACATACATGGCGGGGACTGCGGGCATCACTCATCCTCGCGCACCCTGGTGGGCAGGTGTTCCGTAGTGGATTCTATTGGCCAACAGCGCTAAGTGACGCGGTAGAGTTGGTGAGATCCTGTGAAGCCTGTCAGTTCCATGCCAAGCAGATCCACCAGCCTACTAAGGGCCTTCAAACAACCCCGCTCTCGTGACCGTTCGTGGTCTGGGGGCTGGACGTTTTGGGATCGTTCCCTCGGGTGCCCGGGGGCTATCGCTACCTCTACGTCGCCATCGACATGTTCACCAAGTGGGCGGAGGTGGAGCCAGTGCGCACCATCCCCGTCGGCTCGGCGGTCAGGTTCATCAGGGGCCTCGTGAGCCGATTCAGGGTCCCTAATCGCATCATCACCGACAATGGCTCGCAGTTCACTAGCAACCTCTTCAAAACATATTGTGCTAACCTTGGAACGCAGATATGCTATGCCTCAGTGGCACACCCCATGAGCAACGGTCAAGCTGAGCGCGCCGATACGGAGGTCCTGAGAGGCCTCAAGGCGAGGACCTTTAAGAAGAAGCTCGAGGCCTGCGGCAGGGGCTGTCACGAGGAGCTCTGGTCCGTGCTGTGGTCCATCCGCACCACCGCCACCAAGCCAACAGGCGAGATCCCGTTCTTCCTCATCTACGGAGCTGAAGCGGTTCTCCCTCGGTCTTGGCGTTTAATGAGGCACGCCAGGACGCCGTGCGGGTGATGGATCTCGTGTTGGGGGAGGAGAACCGCCATGAAGCCCCGCTCCGAGAAGCAAGGTACCAGCAGGCTCTGCGGCGGTACCGCTGCCGCAGCATCCACTCCAAGGTGCTCGAGGTGGGCAATCTGGTCCTGAGGCTGGTGCTCTCCAAGAAAGGGCTCCACAAGCTCTCACCCACCTGGGAGGGCCCATTTAGGATTGCCCACGTCTCCAGGCATGGCGTCGTATGCCTAGAGATGGGGGACGACGTCCCCATCTAGAACCCCTGGAACATCCAACACCTCCAGAAGTTCTACCCATGAAGAAAGGCCTAGTGCTTGTGAAGCATGGCCCGGTGCCTGTGAAGAAAGGCCCAGTGCCTGTGAAGAAAGGCCCAGTGCCTGTGAAGCAAGGCCCAGTGCATGTGAAGGTCTCCGCCTGTGACACTCTCACATAATAATGAGTGGGGCTGTACACGCCCTGGAGTCTCTGGAGTGCCGCCCTCGGGCCTCGGGGGCTCCCTCCCACGTCCTAGTGGCAGCACTTAGCTCTCCGCTCATGAGAAGACTAGACTAGGTGCCGGACGCGGTTGTTCATTTGCTTTCCGTATCTGTAACACCCCAAAAATTTAATCATATTTTTATTAATTAAAAATTTGGCTAGAAATAAAATTTTGAATTATATTAGGTTCTTTAATAATTTTTGAACCTTTTCTATACATGTCCTTCAAAAAATCTTCTCTTCTTATAGTAAATTTTTGGAAATAATTTTGTGGGCTCTGGTTGTATCTTGAGTCATTTCATTATTTGTTTAATAACAGTAGAAATTATTTTCATAATAAAATTTTGCCCTAGAAAATTCTTTTAATAGCTTTTTCAGTATTTTAAATGCTTCTGTTGCACTGCAACCATTATAAATAATTCTCTAAAAATTCCACCATAATTCTGAGAGGTCTTATGATGCCTATATGTCACTTTGGTGCAAAAACCCAACTTGGTGTTTTGCAAAATTTGAGTGAACCATCCTCCTTTTCATTTCTGTCCATTTTCTAGGTTTCTACTGCAACCCCAATTTTCCTTGCTCTAAAATTTTTGATACTTGGCCATCTTCTAGTTCCTCCTACCAAACTCTTAACTCCAGAAGATCAGCTCCAAATTCCTCTTTTATTTGCACCAAATACATTTCCCAAGTTTCTGTCCAGAACTGAAATCCTCCAAAACTTGCACTAGCAAGTATTTCCTTTTTCCAAACCAACACCACCATCATCTCTGTCATCCAATGAGACATCATACTGCCAATTTTCACACCCAACGCAACTCCCTACGTAGCCCTAGCATTTCATCAAACAGGTTGTGGGCATGACAAAAATTTTGCCACTTCCTAAACCATTATGGACACTTGATCATTTAGCCAAACCAGCATGTCCATCATTCCTCTCATGTCTAGAAGCACCATCCTGCTAAGTTGCAACGTGTTCGAATGCCTGTAGATGCCATTGGCATTTTGCCGAACACATGGTGCGCGTGTCCAGAGCGCGACCAGAGCGCGTGTGTTGCAGCCACCGGCATCGCGCTCCTGGCGATCTCCTGCTGCTTCCCCCTCTCGACTTGGTCCTCCACTGGATCAGCTCGACCACCCCGAAGCTCGCCGACACCTCCGTTTGTCCCCTAGCGCTGTCACCGCCGCTCCTGGACGCGTGGCTCGCCTCCGAGCCAACCAGGGCGCCCTGCCATTACTGCGGGCCGCCACCGCCCACACCAAACCCCGCCATCACTCCTCCTTGGCTCCTAACGCCGACCCGGCCACCTGGTGCTTCCTGAGCCCATCCACCTCGCACTGACCCTGCCGACCACCGCACCTACTCACCGGCCTCACCCGCCGCCGTAAATGGCCGCCGCCCGTGGACGGCGCCGTCCAAGTTACCTGGCACCTCCTCGAGCCAGCCAGCTCACCCCCTGGACGGTGGTTTCCCTCAGTAGCTTGCCACGTCGCGTCGCCCTCCCCGCAACCACCTCGCCGGCGCAGTAATGACGACCGCCATCGTGGCTTTCTCGGGAAGCCACGGCATGGCCTCTCCCCGCCTATAAAAGGGGCCCCGAGCACCACGGCTCCTCATCACCACCACTTCCCTCCTCCTGCAAACCACCCCGAGCAGCTAAACAACCGGAGAAGGCCTTCTTCTTCATCTCCGATGACCACTGCCGCCGCCATTTCCTCGATTATTCCGGCGCCACTCTAGCCTCCCTCTCTCCACTCTCGCCTCCAACAGTCTCCTCGAGACTCCGCGGTGCCGTTCCACCACTTGATTTCGCCAGAAATCCACCGTGGGTGAAACGCCCAAATCGCCTCGCCGGAGCTCTTCGGGTGTGCTCGCCGTCGGCGACCCCGTCTACTCCGGCGACCAAGGAGGGTACCCATGGGACCGCCTCGGCCTCCTGGACTCAACGGTGGGCTCGGCTCGCCGTGGGACCCTGCCGTTCGCCGGCAAACATCGCCGGAGTCCCGCCCCGTTCTGTCGCCAGGGAGAAGGGCGGGGTGGACCGTGATCAAACCTGACCAGTGGGCCAGGCGGACCCACTGTCAGTGACCCACATCCTCGCCACGTCGTCTCTCACACTGCCGAAGCAGCTGGGCTCGGCCCAGTGACGCCGTCCGGCTATTCAGCGCTCAGGCGCACTTCTGCCTTTTTCCTATTTTCCTTTTCCAGCAATTTTCAAATAACTCTACCGAATTTATTTCAAAACCAAATTTTATGATTCAAATTTATGTAGGTTTCTAAAATCATGCTCTATTTATATAAATTAGGTGAACATTTTTGCTATGCTTAGTTTCTGTTGAATCTTCTAAATAGCACTTTTAATCATATTTTCCATCTTAGTAATACCATAACTAATTCATATGAACTCTAAATGAATTAATTCTTTTTCTGTTAATCCTTAAATATCCTCTAGTTTATTTCAGTATTTATTTCAAAAACATTTGAAATACTTTTTAGTACTGTTTTGAATTATGTGGTGATTTAAGTATTTTTGAAAATAGGAAAATGGAGGGGAGATAATATTTTCAAAACTTTTGGTATGCACCCAATGCTTCTGCATGTTCAAGGCAAGCATCTTGAACACTTGATATGGTGAATGTTTGCTAGAATATTTGATGCATGGTTTGTTAGTTCTTAATAAGAATGAGTAGAAATATTTCATGCATGCATGTTCATATAATTATTTTTTCTTGCATGCATTTTACAACATGCATAGTTTGTGAGCATCCAGGAGTGTGCTCCTGTTTTGGACGTGCCGGTGGGCACGGGCCCTTTTTGACACGGTGGTGTCACGAGATATTTGTGGAAGCAGGCAAGGGTTGTGGCCCTGTCCTGGTGATACTGTGAAAGAATGTTTTGTTGTGCTAACCACCGCAGGGAACATAAGCCTCCTGAGTCGACCATAGATCGAGTCTTGTTCCGGTAACCCCCATACTTGTTTCGTGCTACCACTTGTCCCTGCCTCGGGTAAGGTATGGTTTAGTAAGTTGTTAACCCCTTTCCATGCACACACCGTACAGAGGGCCACGATGAGGGTTTCCAGGGCCCTGGACTAAATCCAGTCATCGGGTCAAGGGGGCATGGGTGTTTCCGGCTGTCGTGATGCCGAGAGGGAGTGTACCCTTGTAATCCGCGCGTTGAATAGTGATCCCATGCTATTGGAGGTTGTAGCCTTCCCACTTAGAGTTTTACTTAACTGTTGTTTTGGGTGATTCCTGGCAGCAGAAAAGTTAAGCTGGTGTGTGCTGGTCAGGCGTGTTTTCAACCCAAAGACCATAATGGGAATTAGTCAGTGTCACGATACTGACTAAAGAAATCCTATACTTGTGGGTAAAGAGTACACCCTCTGCAGAGTTTGAAACCTATTCGAATAGCCGTGTCCGCGGTTAAGGACTACAGTCTGGGTTGGTCAAGTGTCGGTCTTAGAGTCGGTCTCCGGAGGAAATAATTTAGATTTGAGCATGGTTATTTTGCAGGATAATTATCATTGCTACTTGTGTTACCATTAGTATATTTGATGATATGATTATATTTGTGAACTAACCCCCTGCTCTTATTTTACTTTCCAGAGTGTCTCAGGGGCTGGCTAGTCTACCCCGGACATTCGTTTTTATTTTCAAGTCCTTTTGTGGCGTCCCTCGAGTTTCAGGCGGTTTATCACGCCACTACTCTTGTGGATACCCGACTGGCATTTCTTTTCAAGTCCTTTCGTGGCGTTGCCTGAGTTCTCGGATGGTATCGTCCGATTTCTCTTTTAAACACCCGACTGGCATTTCTCTTCAAGACCGACCGTGGTGTCACTTGACATCCGACCGGCATTTCTTTTATATTTTTTTATTGATACTAATATTTATTCTCTGCACTAACCATTATTCACCATGCCATGTTTTAAATTCCTGTCAGCATGCATTTAATATAAGTCCATCATGAGCATATGCATATAGTTTAATTCATCATGACCATATAATTGTTTGCTGCATTTGTTATATCATTTGTCCATGATGTTTGCGAGTACATTCAAACGTACTCACAGGCTTGTCCCTGGCTATTTACTTGGCCAGGTTAGGGGTTCTACAAGGAGTACCACAGTGACGTCCGTGCGAAGCCTAGGAGTACAGCCACGCGGGATAGGAGTTATCCGGGTCAGCTGTTCCTGTGGGAATGGAGCCCCATCGATGTGGAGATCCTCAAGCCAATTCCTTCATCCAACACCGGAGTCATTGTTGTATCAGTAGACCTTTATGGTCTTGTATCAAATTCTTGTAAATGCTTGGTAATCTGTAACAAGGATGTGTCCACCAGTAACAGTAATCCTGGGCTGGTGATGACACTAGGGGTTAATTTCTAGAATATTGTGTTCCCGAAATCCGGCCCCGACAGTATCTGGTTGCGATCTTTTAATGGATTTGGAGTTCTGGTGTCTCTCGATTGCTTAGTTGCGTTTCCCCCCTTCTGCTTTGCCCCCCCCCTTTTCTTGCCTCGGGAAGGAAGGCAATTGCTTGACGTTCTCTCTCGCACGCCTCACATGGGGGCTAGGCAGGAGTGTCCGCGTCTGCGCGCTGGCCAGCCCACGTCGCGGGCACACCTCGCTGAAACCCTCTCGCCCTAGGGCTTCGGCCTCCTTGATCTTCGCGAGGCGCTCTCGTATGAGCTCGTGACTACCGCACCCCCTCAGGTCCATGCCCCCAGGTACCGCGACGCGGTGTATCAAGCCATTATTAGCCCACACCTGAGGGCTCGCGGAAGAAGGAACAAGGTACCCGGTGGATTCCCTAACAAATGTTGCTGATGCCCTCCCCCAAGGCCAGTAGCTCCCGCGTCGGCAACAAGGAAGATACCGGAAAACGCACCCTCATGCCACCTAGAGCGTATCAAGATAAGGTACCCCTCTACCTTCGCGAGGCACATGAATGTCGTAACATAGCATGAGAGCATAAAACATAACATAGCATAGCAGCATAGGCGTCACATTTCATTACACGCCCCAGTCGGGCTACCTCCCCTTTTTCGAAATGAGGTAAGAAAGGAAAGCTAAACAAAAAGCGGGCTGCATGATCGTAGCAGCTCACGAGATCCGGTCCCAAGTGCCTCCCAGGGTCAGCTCAATCTGAGCCCTCCTCGCACTTCACCGCCACGTGACGGCGGGATGACCCATCGCCGACCTCGAAGCGAGCCCGGCGGTGCGGTGGTTAGTCGTAACCACCACTTCTGGTGCTTTCGCTGGCAGAGGAGCCACCGCCACTGGATGAGCCACGGCCGTCGCCAAGGGCAAGCCCACATGTAGCCGCGTCATGACCGTCGCCAAGGCCGAGCCCGTCATCACCGTTGCTGTCTTCGGGGCAGCACCCAGCGCAGCGACCGTCCGCCCCAAACACCCTCATGAAGAGGGTCGCGGCACCATCATACTTGAAGTGGAGGGTGCATCGCGTGCCCAAGCAACGTGCGTGGGCGAACATCTGCCAACCGCGGGCCAGGGACACATTGCCCGAGGCAGAGATCTCCACCACAACCTAGGATGCTTTGCTGCAGCAGCCATCGGCCTGCAGCCAGAGGCCACCGAGACCCCTGGCTGGCAGCTCGTGGGCAAAGAAGCGCGACAATTGGAGCCAGGCGCCGGCTGGACTCTCCGGCCACACGACGAACTCCAGGAGCGCCTCCGACGAATGGAAGCCTGACAGGGGAGGCCAGGCGACCACGACACGCCCTCCCGCAGCGAGGGGGCTCCCGCGACGAGGGCGGCCCCTGTCGCGGGAAGAGGGATCGTCGCGACCGCCCAGGGCGGCATCAAACCCAGAAGGAGTACGCCCGTGACCCTGAAGCACCGCTACAGGAGTAGCGACATGCTTGCGGGGGTGGCCTTGCCCCCTCTTAAGCGGCGGCAAGTCAGATCCCTCCTAGCGAGCTTTCCCTTTCTCTGTGACGGAGAACCTCTTTGTTGGCGCCATGGAGGCTGCAACAAGAGGGCGAAGAAAGGAGGAAGAAGAAGAGGCGGGCGAAAAGAAGAAGGAGATGGGCAACGGGGGCTGCACCCTCTCCCCATTTATACCCTAGAGGAGGCCAACCGCCGGCCTCCACGATCTCGGGTAATGATGATTTTTCTGTGCATGCTGCAAGGTCTCATCTAGTCGAGCAGTTATGGAGGCAGCGTGGGGAAGTGGAGACGCCCACGTCCAATCAAGTCGCCACGCGTCGACCAAGGCCGCATGCGTTTAGGGCCCGCGGTGCTTCGCCCTTGCCCCTTTGTCTTTGCCTCGAAGCCATGTCGGAGCGCGCCTTGGGCCCGGGGGCTACTGTCGGCGTCCTGGGAACGGGAGTACCCAGACTTGCCTCCCTGCGGCCCGTGACATGGCTCCATCAGCGGCCTGGTATGATCCAACTTCAACAACCACAACTCAAGACCCTCGTGAGGGGCCAAGCCTCGCGAGGCGGGCGATAGCAAGACCTCCCTTGGGGCAGTCTCTCCAGGATGGCTCCCGAGGAGCGGAGATATCTATGCTAGGAGCACCTCGTGAGGTTCGCATGACGTGAGCCATGACGTCCAAGGCCAGGCGGGCGCCAGCAGGCGCAGTGTTCCAGTTTCCCCTTTGATGCTAAGGGGGCAAGCACAGTCGCGGAGTCTCGGGGAATCAAGCAAAGGTTTCCATATCGGTGCAACAAAACCAAGAACCGTCAGGGCAGCAGCATGGAGGTCATCGTGGAGCCCGGTGCGGCATCACCGCTAGGGCCTTTGGCAGGCGAAGACCAGTTTGTCAGGATAACTTGTACTAGTTGTTCCCCTTCAAATTTGGTTGTTGGGGGATCCCTTCCCGCCGATATTTGGGAAGAGGACCAAGGTTACTATAAATAGGACCTAGCCACCACCATGGACGGGGCCTAGCTCGTCTAGTGAAAGGAGAGAGAGAGAGAGTGATCCATTCCACCTTACACACACCACAAGCTCATCCAAGCCCAAGAACACCTCTCCCCTGGAGGTTGTTCGTCCCCACGAGGCAATCCACCACACACACTAGAGTAGGGTGTTACATGGAAGGTGGCCCTAACCAGTATAATCCTCTGTGCCCCTGTTCTTTTAGTTCTTCAAGCTAGGCTGTGGAATCGTAGGGCGAGCGCGCTAGGGAGAGAGTGTTCTTCGGGTGCACCCTAGAGTTCGAGCCTCTCAAGGGTTGCGGAATACGAAATCTGACAATCACGAAATGTGAGGACCTTGAGCAAAAACGAAAAGAGCAGTCTTCCAAGCTCTCCAATGCAGAGAAAGATCTCCAAGAGGCCAGAATAGAGGTGTGGGGTGTCTGGGAGGTGCTTCGCCAAGTGAAGCAAATCGCAGATGGTAAGAAATACTTACTGCAGAGTGTTTTTGGTGGCAATAGGTTTTCCTTGCTAACGCGGGTCTGGCGCTCCGCAGGCATTTTCGCCAAACTTCCAAATAGTGCAGCGGCTGCGGCGGAGCACTATGCCATTCGCGAGGAGGACTCCAAGCGGTGGCTCTTCTGGTCGCAGTTCCAGGCTTCTAGCAGCCTATCCTCCTTAGCAACCAGATGAAGCAGCTGATTGAGGTGCAACGGATGTCCGAGCTAGCCTTGAAGGATTGTTGTGCCCGGCTATGGCCCACAGAGCCTATTCTAGATAGCTACTTCGGCCTGGTGCAGAAGCTGCAAGAGGCGTCGACCTAGATTGATGTTGTGAAGCGTTGTGTGTGCCTTGAAGGAGCTAGGCTAGCTTTGGTGAAGACCATGGTTCATTGTCCTAAGATTAAGCCAATGGACATGGCCACTGGTCCGCCACCAGCTGGAAAAGAGCATCTCCACCCTAAGCTATACTTCGCGCAGGTTATGATGGCGCTTGGGTGATAGAAGGTCAGTGCTCAAAAGATGTAATTATTTAATGATTGTATTAAATTGTCAATTGGACCTTATAATTTATGATGCGGCATGTTGGCATGTTTTAAAATATCATGGTTTTATTTTGACTCATGTGCGGACGTATGTTTATTCTGAAAGTTACCAGTCGTCGGCTTCAGGCCCCAAGTGAATATCACGCAGGGTGTTTCGTGTCCGCACTATCACCCTTAGCCAACGTCTCGGTACCCAAAGGCGGTAGTGTGTGAGAGAGACTAGGCAATCAGACTATTCGGCTATATTGCTTCCACTTAGCCATATGAGCTTGAAGGTGGGAGCTAATGACTACCCCCGATTATTTTGTGATATACTTGGGAGTCGAGGCGTACCTTGCAATCATGTGGTTTGTGCTAAGATGAACCCTGCGTGTGACACGGAGAAATCGCCAATGATTTTTTGTTTTTAATACTTGTTATACGAGTTTTTGAGGTGTTTAACTGGACTAGCCAGAAGTACAATCACAAGGGTTCTCCCTTTATCTTCTTAGCCGAACGTTCGGAACGTAAGAAAGTAAGTACAAGAGTCAGGTGACCCTACTATTGACCCAAGACATAGTTCGAAACTGATGCATATAGTGCAATATCCGAGACGCCGAACAAACAACCAAAACGTGGTGCCGGACTTGATGCATAGGGTAGATAACGAGATCATCCCCTCGGTCTATTACCCGATCTGCATGTAAGAGCGTAGGCTGGGCTGTTCGAAGAGCGGAAAAAGGGGGTAGAGGCGAGATAGGTGAGTGCTCTAATCCCATAATGGGTGTTTTTCCTTTTCCATAGGCTCGGGACATCTATCCGTACAATTCGAACAACAAGGGCACTCAATATTAGTATATATATGAAAAAAGCTACAAAAGAAACGTTTGCACAGGGCCTTGATATGTGGGTCGAAGCCTCCACTGTGCCCTACTGCACGTATGCGCCTTAGCTTCTGCTGGGTGAGGAGGTGTGCGTCGCCGTGTAGAAGGACGTGCTTTGGCCAAGGGGACCCTTAAATAGGGATCTTGAGAAGTAGACTTGTTGACGCAGATTGATGCTGGGCAAATCCAGAGCCGTACCCATTGCCATCCGAAGGCACAACCGTCCATAGTTTGGTTGAGCCAAACACATGAAGGTGTTGTTTGATGTGGGCCCCTTCGTCGCCCATGGTATCTTGAGTGCAAAGTTATGCTGACGATGCACATAGAGCGCAACTTGGGCGAGCGAGTCATGGGGCGCGTATCCCTATTTGCGATGAACGCAGGCAGGCAAACATGATGGGGACCAGGCTCGGGTCCGTTTGTTTGTGTCTCCGGCCCTTACTGTTGGCTGATATCTGGCCCCTGTTACGCTGACTTGATCTTCGGCTGCGAAGGCCGCAGTATGTTCTTTGGTTCGGAGTGAGCATTCTATGTTACCATTTGTAGTTACGACGCCCGAGGGTCCGGGCATCTTCAGCTTCAGGTATATGTAATGCGGGACGACGTTGAAGGGGGGCGAACGCTGTCCGGACCAGAAAGGCGTGGTAGCTACTGCGAAAAGAGGCGATATCAAAGACCAAGTCTTTGCTGCGGAAGTTATCGGGGGAGCCGTACTCTACCTCCAAAGTTACTATTCTTGTGCATCGAGCTTCAACGCCCGGAATCACCCTCTTGAAGGTGGTATTGCTAGGCTTGATCCTTGACGGGTCTATTCCCATTTTCCTCACTGTATCGGCATAAATTAGATTGAGGTTGTTGTCTCCGTCCATAAGGACTCTTGTGAGGTGATACCCATCGACGATGGGGTCGAGGGCCAAGGCCACGGACCCTCCATGATGGATACGTGTCGGGTGGTCCCTTTGGTCGAAGGTGGTCGGGAGGGCCAACCACGGGTTGAACTTCGGTGCTATGGGCTCAATGGCATAAACATCTTGTAGCGTGCGCTTCCTTTCCTTCTTTGGTATGTGGGTGGCATAGATCATGTTCACCGTCTTGACTTCAGGAGGAAATGGTTTTTGGCCTTCATTATTCAGCCCGCGAGATTCGTCATCATCCTCTCTTCGAGGGGTTTTACCAGAGTCCTCGGTTGTGATCTTACCAGCTTGTTTTATTACCCAATAGTTATGGTTGGAGTTGTTAGCGGGTTTTTCAGGGGTGCCATGGATCTAGCAGGGCCTGTCCAAGATTGCATCTAGCTTGGTTGGGCCATAGTGGTTGCATTTAGAATGCTTCTTTTGTTATCCAGACTTCAGATTGCGGAATCCGGCATTTACTACCATCTCATCGACATCGCCGTTGTTACGGCGACGCTTATTTTGTTGCGCCGTGGCTTCCGGTCCCATCGCGGCCTTTAGAGGTACCAGGTGTTTCGGGGTTGGTGCTTTTACGAGTGAGCAAAATATCATCACCTAGGCAAAAGTGGGTCGTCAAGGAGGTGAGGTTTTTCATTGTCTTCTTCTTATCTTGGCCGAGCTGTCATGCAAGCCACTCGTCCTTGACACTATGCTTGAAGGCGGCTATGGCTTCGACGTCCGGACAGTCTACGGTTTGATTCTTCTTAGTCAACAATTGGTTCCAGATCTGTCGGACCGACTCTCTGAGTTGTTGGGTTATGTGGCTTAAGTTATCGGCGTCCGAAGGCCGGACATAGGTGTCTTGGAAATTGGCTCGGAAGGCATCCTCGAGCTCATCCCAAAACCATATAGAGTCTTCGGGGAGGCTGCTTAGCCAGTGTCTGGCCAGTCGTTTGAGCTTTGCAGGTACTTACTTGATAGCGTGGAGGTCATCTCCTCATGCTATATGAATGTGTATCAGGAAATCCTCTATCTATAATGCCGGATCTGTGGTTCTGTCTTATTGCTCGATGTTCACAGACTTAAAGCCTTCAGGAAATTCATGTTGCATCACCCTATCTGTGAAGCACGGTGGGTGAGCGGCAGACCTAATCCGGGCCATGTCGCGTCGGAGGTCATCGGCATTCGAGCTCTCTGTTGTTCCTGAACTCGATCATTTCGGTTCAACCAAGCTTGATATCTGTCCCTGCTAGCAAGGAGGTTTTTTTGGGTCCATAGGTGGACCTGCATTGGGCATCCAGGTCGTACTTTCCTGCCGGTCGTGTTGTCTCCTTGCCGTGACGGCAGGGTGGTGCGGTGGTTTGTTTGGCTTCATTAGATGTCCGGTCCCATCCTCGAGCAGGGCGGTCTGGCTATTCGGCATGGGTGTGTCTTGGAACTGCTGGCTCTATGACATCGTCGTCGAATTGCGGCAGCAGTCTACTCTTTGCGTAGTGAGGGAGTCATGGACTAAGGGGTGCTCAGGGTGCCGGCCCACCATCTATGGGCCAAACTAATGGGCCTAATTGGAGCTTCAATAGAGTGCGGATCCGTGTATCAACAGGAGATCTTTGAGGTCATGGTGTTCCTTCCAAGTCAAGACCAGCGTGATCTTTCCTTCATTGCAACCTACCTCATATAACCCTAACCCTACCGGTGTCTATATAAACCAAGGGTTTTAGTCTTTAGGGCTAGAGCTACATTCATCACCTCTCCCACCTAGGGTTTAGCTTGCCAGATCTCGAGGTATATAACTCTGTAACCATACACATCGAATATAATCAAGTAGGAGTAGGGTTTTACCTCTTCGAGAGGGCATGAACCTGGGTAAACCTTGTGCCCCTTGTCTCATGTTCCTCATCGATCCTAGATCCACAGCTCAGGACCCCATACCTAAGATCCGCTGGTTTTGACACCGCAATTGGTGCTTTCATTGAAAGTTCCGATGCTGGGTCGCCGAAAGGATCGATGCCTCAATCGATCGATGGAGACCCCACCCATGCCAAGGGCATCTTCGCCCATGGGCAGCTCTTCATATTTGGCGGCATATTATTGCGCGCCAACCCCATCGGTCGTCTGGACCAGATCAAAGACCTCGCCCCTGTGAAGGGACTCGCTGTCCTGGAGGCATCGACCCCAGGGCCAGAAAACCCAAAGGAATTAAGTGCCACCCAGAGCTCGGCCTTAAAGCCTGACCTTGACGGACCACCCACAAGATCTCCTGCCGAATACTTGGAGGGTTCGGTTCCCACGTGTGCTTATTTGGTAGACCACTTGGCGAATCAATTCCGAGCCATGGGAATTCCCGTTAGTAGGTCGACGGCCTATGATCGGATCGGGCTTAAACTCGACAATTGAGAAATCAAAACCTCCTTAATCACACACATCGTCGCCACTGTCGAAGAGGCTGAGCAAGGGTCGCAGCCCCTAAGCTAAAAATGGTGTACACCCGGGACTCCAGCTCGGAGTCGGACACCAGCCCGGAAGGAAGCCTAGACTCAAGCTGTAGAGCAGGATCCGGACTCGAGACGACCAGGCGTCACATCGGCCCAAGTCTGAACCCTGTGCGATCGGAGTCAGACACAAACCGACCTCCCACAGAGGGTAATCCGGATCCATCGCAGATGGGAATCTCCAATTTTTTTCCACCCACCTCCCACACAGAATACTCCCCAGACATAGTAAATCCGGATGCATGGAACCTCATGTACATCAAACAACAACCAAACGAGACAGACCATCATCACTAGGCTAGATTTCTCTTAGTGAACATATCATCGGCGGAAACACCTTCGGCCCATGAAATCATGGTTGTAATCACTCCATGGACCGAACCCCTACTCGAGTACCTCCTACGACAACAGCTACCCCACGATTAGATGGAGGCACAGCGTATAATCCGCCGCTCTAAAGCATAAATGATCCCCGAGGGAAAGCTCTATAAAATGAGAACCACATGGGTCCAACAACGGTGCATCTCTGAAGAAGAGGGGTAACAGCTCCTTGCAGAAATACACGCTGGCATGGGCGGCCACCACGCGACAGCTCTAGTCCTCATTAGTAAGGCTTTCCGCGTATGATTCTTCTGGCCCACATCCCGTGAAGACGCCCGCACACTAGTCCAACATTGCGTTGGGTGCCAGTTGTTTGCAAATCAAAGCCGTATGTCAACCCCCCCCCCCCCAACTCTTTGGACAATACCGATAACATCGCCATTTGTGGTCTGGGGACTCAACATGGTTGGGCCACTCAAAGGGGGACAACGAAAAAGAAGTAATTGTTAGTCATGGTCGACAAATTCACCAAGTGGATCAAGGCAAGGCCAGTCACCTCGGCGGAAGCAGGACCAGTCGTTGACTTCTTATCTGACGTCGAACACCATTATGGTGTCCCCCATAGCATAATCACCGATAATAGTACCAACTTCACCACCAAGGAAGTCAAAGACTGGTGCGGCAAAATGGGCATTAAGCTTGACTTGCTTCGGTTTACCACCCACAAACCAACGGACGGGTAGAAAGGGCCAATGGGCTCATTATGAGTGGCATCAAGCCTTTCCTGGTCCGGTCACTAAAGCAATCGGACTGCCCCTGGGCTGATGAGCTCGAATCCGTACTATGGGGGCTGCGCACTAATCTAAACCGATCAACCATATACACACCATTTTCATGGTATATGGTGCTGAAGCAGTCCTCCCATGCGACCTCATCCATGACGCACCTGGAGTGTACATGTACAAAGAAAGGAAAGCCGAGTTGGATCAGAAGGATGATCTGGACACTCTCCAAGAAGAGAGGGACATTGCCCGGGCTCGATCCGCATTCTACCAGCAGCAAGCACGACGCTATCAAAACCCTGAAGTTCGGGCAAAGACCTACAACATGGGCGACCTCGTCCTCCGACTCCCCGGGTAGCAGAAGCACAAGCTTGTGCCCAAATGGGAGGGCCCATTCATCATTGACGAACAACTGATAGGAGGAGCATATTGCCTTCACCACCCGTCCGATGACTGCCTCGATCCGAATCCATGGAACGCATCTCGACTGCGACGCTTCTATGCTTAAGTCCGACATCTCCATCGACATCCACCCTTGTCCTTTGTTGTTTATTTTTCTTGATTGTGCAGCATTGCGGATGTTTGCATAAACCAAACCAGGATAACTTCAAATGTAAATACTGAGCTTTGCGTGGGACCTCATTTTAGCGAGCCAGATAGCACAATCAACACAATGTATTTCGTTCGTTTGTAACCTCCTCATTAATTTCAAGACATTATATGCACTTACGTGACTTAAGATCTCTGCCAAGCTGGGTTGCCAGGCTCCTGTGTTTGCCCCTACATTCCTGTTTGTTCGGCTAGGGAGTAAAGGGAGCACTTTTTTGGTTGTCATGACCGAGTCATCCGGCACCGTACCTCAGACGGGTGAAGCTGAAAGCTAGCGTCTTACAAAATATAATAAGTCGGCCTCAATGGAAGTGAATATAAGCCTCGCGCTCACCACCACGGTTCTTCGAAACCATCGGTTTTCATTGATTCTGCATATCCGGACTAGAAGTTTTATTTTTACCCGAAAAAAAGAACCCTTGGAGGAACAATTTTAATCAGAAGATGTTTCTTACGTCAAAAAGTAATATAACATAACTCTCTGCATACGTTTCGTCTGTTCGCACCATGTGGCCGGATTGCCTGGTTACCCGAAGTGTCGCCTTGTTTCCAATGGCACATAGTACGAAATACTTCCCGATCACCAGTCGGGGAGGTTGAAGTCGATGGCCTGTTAAGACAAGATTCCTTTAAAAAGCGCGGATTGAGATCGGTCAATGTAAAGTACATAGATACATAGAATTGGCGAAACTACTCCTGATCGACATTGTCTATCAGACGGTCCAAAGTGCAATATTGCTGAGTGTAGCAAGCGGTGGGCATTACATTATCATATACCAAACTAAGGGGTATCTCTTGACCGCCAGGGCCCGCTTGTCCAACTCGGGCCAGATGCTCCAGATCTAGCTTGGTGAAATGGGTCTTCACCATCGCCCAGGCCTCGCACGCTCCTTCCCGGCAGGCCAAGATCTTCCAGAATTCAAACCTTCGTCGGTCTCCTTTGAAGTGATCAGCCAGTTCATCCATACTCTCTGGCGGCACATCTGACGGCCATAACGCCTTCACCATGCTCTTCATGGCCTTTCGGGCCCTCTCGTGAGTCTTCGCCTGTTCCTTTAAAAGGCTCCTGCCATAGGAACTGACCTCTTCCTCGGGCTGCCCAGTGAGGAGACCTAAAATTAAGGTGTCGCATGTCATTATTAACACAGTATGATGATACATGCTAACGATACAAAAAGTTTGACACTTACCAAATATACCACCTTTTAGTTTTTGGTTCTCTTCCAGGGCTTGCGCCAGTTGAGATTTCAAATCTTTGATTTCTACGGTCTTCTATTGAACCTCCACCTGGAGTTGATTTTTCTCCCCATGACTATGCGTTAGCACTCGTTTGCCAGCCTGTAGTTCCTTCCGCAATTGGCTTATGAATTCAAGGGCTGTGGGGAGAACATGGTGTTCATACACAGAATATCCATACATCTTTCTAAGCATTCTAAAGAGCTTTTTCTACTTACCAGAAATTTTAGTGGTAGCCTTCCTGGCCGCATCCAGTTCGACTTTGGTATTGGCCAACAGCGTCTGGCTCAGCTCAAGATCCTTGCACAGCTTGTCACTCTGCTCCCTCGCAGCCTACAAATATCGGAACAATCCAGATCCTTAACTCGGCCGTCCCGCCCAACTCAAGGCTTGGGGGCTACTAGGATAGGGATTACGATATGCTCTTGAGCTATTTTAATCGTGTATGTGCACTTTGGCGGAAAAAAGGCTGGCGATGCCCTCAAGACCTGTTCGGGCCGCTCCAAGGTATGGATCCATCGAATTAAACGCATTGAATTCCTGGTCAACAAAGGTAGTACGGCGTAAAGTTTCCCTCCGGTGGTGGTGATTCATCACACTCTCAACTTCGGAATTGGTAACCAAAACATCGTCGGGATCCTACGAAGGTGCACCACCAGCCATGTGTTCAGTGGAGACACCGGCTTGCACCGAAGACCCAGGACCGGAACCACGCCTCCGCATGCCCAGGGAGTCTTCGGATTGACGCGGAGGTACTTTTCTCCTGCAAACCCGAACAGGTATCAGAGGAAGCGCATTAGGAATGACTCTTGTCATGGTCCAAATGCATTACCTTCAGGCTAAGGGAGCGGTAGTTTCTGCCCCAGCAGGAACCTTCTGTTTGGATTCCCCATTAGGGGCCAGAGTCGGCATGGTCCGCGCTCCTCATGCGGCTGTTCGACGCGCAGTACGGCGACCCTTGGGAGGGGAGGTGTCACAGCCCTAGGTCAGCCCTTGTTGTCTTTGCTTGTAATTAGTTGCACTTGAGTGCATCATGCATCATAAATACTTTCTTTTGAAGGTTGAAATGGGGATTGTTCAAACCCTAGCACCAAATGAACTCAACTAGGTTCAAATAAAAATCTTTTTCAATAAACCCAAAAAATGCCTTCATCAATGTTTGTTAATTTTGGCAAGGGTTTTGATCCAAACCAAAATTATTGAACATTTTTAGGGAATTATTTGGGCGTTGAATTAAATCAATAAGTATTTGAATTGGGGCCATTTAAATGCTATATAGTTTTAAATAGCTCCAAATAATTTGAAACTTGTAGAGGGCCTTTGGAATACTTCAGAGTGAGTCCACAAAAAGTTTCAACATTATCCAAAATGTTTTAGTGCTCTAACTAAAACAAAACAAAAGAAATAAATAGAAAAAGAAAAACAGAAAAGAGAGAGAGGGCTCTGTACCTGACTTGCCTGCCTGGCCCAACTCCTGTTTAGGCCCAGCCCACCAGGGGCAAGGTTGTCTTCAACCTTGTGCCCACCGGCAGCCAGCGCACGCACCCGACCGCGCTACCTCGTGCTTCGCCGTGTCGCGCTCCCCTTCAACCCAATCCAGGCGTCAAGAGACGTGGACGAAGCCCCGCATCGATCCCCTCCTCCTTTGGTCACTCTCCCCTTTCTCCCCGCTCGCTCTCGAGCTCGGCCAAACGAGCTCGTCGCCGCCGTCCACTGCTCGCATGGCCACCGGCAACCACACGCCACGCCGAAGCGCCAGGAAGCTCCGCCACCTCTTACCTGACCTCCTCACTGAGCCACATGCCTCGGGAAGCCCCGCTTCATCTTCACCGTCACCATCTCAACCTACGGCCGTGGAGATCACCGGCGACCGTGCGCCCACTCCGACGCGTCCCCGAGCCCGCTGAGCATCTCGTCCGCCTCCCTGTGAGCTCCTGCGTCGAACCCCCCTCCTCCCCGCATCGTTTGCTCGCCGTAGACGCCGGCCCCTTTCTCGCCGTAGCACGCCGCCGCCCGAGCTCGCCATCGGCGCAGCTCCGGTGACCATTTGGTCGCGCCTTTGTGCCAAACACGCCCGTCGCACCACGTAGTGCCTCGCCCGAGCTCTGGTTCGTGCGTTTGCACGCTACAGCTGCGATCCCGTGCACCTCCGTACTCCGACAGCCGCTGCACTGCTCGCCGTCATCGTTTCCGACCGCCCCAGGCCCGGCGACCACCATCGTTGGATGCGCGAGAGCGCCAGCAAGCCGTAGCATCAAACCGCACTTCGAATGGTGCCCTGTGGGCGATTTCCGATGCACCCCGCCGTCTCGGCACTCGTCGGCGGCGAGCCGCCGGCCTGTTTGACCCGCCTGACCAGGGGTTTGACTCCCCCTGGGTCTTTGACATGTGGGGCCAGCCCCTGCTAATTACCTAGTTTAGGTTTAATTAAAGTAGGATTAGCCCCTGGCTCACTGACGTGTGGGCCTAGGCCCCTGACTAATTAGTGTTAGTGGAGGCAATAGGCATCCCGATGACCTGGATCAGCAAGAGCAACATGCAGTTCCATGGGGTAATCCCCGTGAAGAAGGCCCAGTCACTCGGCCAGATCGCACTCGATGTCGTACTCGGCTAAGAGAAAATTTTCTGAAAGGAATGGCTGACATTCGAGGTGGTGGACTTCAGAAGCACTTATGTCACACTCTGGTTTCCATGCCACAACACTTAAGCTAATAGTTCATGAGAAAATGTGGTTTGACAAAAAAAAAGTGTTTTGGTCTTTGCTTTATTTGATTTTGTGTGTTGTTTGCAAGTGCTCTAAAAAATCAAACAAATCATCCAGCTCTTATACTCATTATAACGAATCCAAAACTTTGCCCGGTGATCATGCCATGTGTATAGGACATAATAGTATTTTCTTACGAAAATATTTTGACCAAAAAGCATTTTCTAAATTAGGTTTTCCAAAACCCCCTGAATTGAGACTTGAACTACAAGTACTTAATTAAGGGTGTGAAAGATCTTTGAAAAAAATTATTTGAATCCTACTAGATATAGGACTCCCAAAAACCACAAAAATATTATTTTAGAAGTTATATTCCTATTTCATTTAAAGGCTTTTTCTTAAGGCCATAAATGGTCTTTAATAGGTTAAAATTATTTTAATGTTTCAAAAATATTTGAGAAAATTTACGGAAGCTCAGTGGACATATATTGTCCATATATATGAGTTTCAACACATAGTAATGTTCAAAATATTGGTCCAATCCCTCCATAACCCTTTCTGGATATTTCAAGCTTTTGAAATATTTACAAAGGAAATATCCTTCATTAATTCCAAGAAAATTCTAGCATGTCACATATGACATATTGAATGATCTTGCCAAGCCTCATGTCTTAAAGATCATGGGAACTTCATCACAACCCCTCAAAATCACTTTTGTCCATTTTGAAGTTTGAGCAACTTTACATTGCCAAACATGTCCAAATGCTCTCAAACTTGGTGCACATTCTTAAATGGTCTAATTATGCATCTAGGCCAAATGGCACAAGTTGGAGAGAAAGATACCTTGGTCAAAGTGTTGGGGAACGTAGTATTTCAAAATTTTCCTACGATCACGCAAGATCTATCTAGGAGAAGCATAGAAACGAGCGGGAGAGTCTGTCCACGTACCCTCGTAGACTGAAAGCGGAAGCGTTTATTAACGCGATTGATGTAGTCGAACATCTTCGCGATCCAACCTATCAAGCACCAAACGCACGTCACCTCCGCGATCTGCACATGTTCAGCTCGGTGCCGTCCCTTGAACTCATGATCCATTTGAGGCCGAGGGAGAGTTTCATCAGCACGACGGCGTGGTGACGGTGTTGATGAAGTTACCGACGCAGGGCTTCGCCTAAGCACTGCGACAATATGACCGAGGTGTGTAACAGTGGAGGGGGCATCGCACACGGCTAAAACAATTGTCAACTTGTGTGTCCTAGGGTGCCCCCCTCCTCCCGTATATAAAGGAGCAAGGGGAGGCAGGCCGGCCCCTATAGGCGCGCCCCTAGAGGGGGAGTCCTACAAGGAATAGGAATCCTATTCCTAGTAGGAGTCCACCAAGAGGGAGAGGGGGGAAGGAAGGAGAGGGAGAGGGAGAAGGAAAGGCCCCCCTTCCTAGTCCAATTCGGACCCACGGGGGAGGGGGCACGCGGCCTGCCCTAGCCGCCCCTCTCTCTCTCCACTAAGGCCCATGTGGCCCATTAGTTCCCCCAAGGGGTTCCGATAACCCCCCGTCACTCCAGTTTTATCCGAAACTTCTCCGGAACACTTCCGGTGTCCGAATATAGTCGTCCTATATATCAATCTTTATGTCTCGACCATTTCGAGACTCCTCGTCATGTCCATGATCTCATATGGGACTCCGAACAACCTTCGATACATCAAAACACATAAACTCATAATACCAATCATCATCGAACGTTAAGCGTGCGGACCCTACGGGTTCAAGAACTATGTAGACATGACCGAGACTCATCTCTGGTCAATAACCAATAGCGGAACATGGATGCTCATATTGGTTCCTACATATTCTACGAAGATCTTTATCGGTCAAACCGCATAACAACATACGTTGTTCCCTTTGTCATTCGTATGTTACTTGCCTGAGATTCGATCATCGGTATCATCATACCTAGTTCAATCTCGTCACCAGCAAGTCTCTTTACTCGTTCCATAATACATCATCTCGTGACTAACTCATTATTCGTTTGCTTGCAAGGCCTATTACGATGTGTATTGCCGAGAGGGCCCAGAGATACCTCTCCGACACTCGGAGTGACAAATCCTATTCTCGATCTATGCCAACACCACAAACACCTTCGGAGACACCTGTAGAGCATCTTTATAATCACCCAGTTATGTTGTGACGTTTGATAGCACACAATGTGTTCCTTCGGTATTCGGGAGTTGCAGAACATCATAGTCATAGGAACATGTATAAGTCATGAAGAGAGCAATAGCAGTAAAACTAAACGATCATAGTGCTAAGGTAATGGATGGGTCTTGTCCATCACATCATTCTCATAATGATGTGATCCCGTTGACCAAATGACAACACATGTATATGGTCAGGAAACATAACCCTCTTTGATTAACGAGCTAGTCCAGTAGAGGCATACTAGGGACACTCTGTTTTGTCTATGTATTCACACATGTATCAAGTTTCCGGTTAATACAATCCTAGCATGAATAAAAGACATTTATCATGATATATAGGGAAATATAAATAACAACTTTATTATTGCCTCTAGGGCATATTTCCTTCAGTCTCCCACTTGCACTAGAGTCAATAATCTAGATTACATAGTATGATTCTAACACCCATGGAGTCTTGGTGTTGACCATGTTTTGCTCGTGGAAGAGGCTTAGTCAACGGGTCTGCAACATTCAGATCCATATGTATCTTGCAAATTTCTATGTCTCCCTCCTTGACTTACTCGCGGATGGAATTGAAGCGTCTCTTGATGTGCTTGGTTCTCTTGTGAAACCTGGATTCCTTCGCCAATGCTATTGCTCCAGTGTTGTCACAAAAGATTTTCATTGGACCCGATGCACTAGGTATTACACCTAGATTGGATATGAACTCCTTCATCCAGACTCCTTCATTTGCTGCTTTCGAAGCAACTATGTACTACGCTTCAAACGTAGATCCCACCACGACGCTCTGCTTGGAACTACACCAACTGACAGCTCCACCGTTCAACAAAAGTACATATCCGGTTTGTGACTTAGAGTCATCCGGATCAGTGTCAAAGCTTGAATCGACGTAACCAGTTACGACGAGCTCTTTGTCACCTCCATAAACGAGAAACATATCATTTGTCCTTTTCAGGTACTTCAGGATGTTCTTGACCGCTGACCAGTGATCCACTCGTGGATTACTTTGGTACCTCCCTGCTAAACTTATTGCAAGGCACACATCAGGTCCGGTACACAGCATTGCATACATGATAGATCTTATGGCTGAGGCATAGGGAATGATATTCATTTTCTCTCTATGTTCTAAAGTGGTCGAGTATTGAGTCTTACTCAACTTCACACCTTGTAACACGCAAGAACCCTTTCTTTGACTGATCCATTTTGAACTTCTTCAAAACTTTATCAAGGTATGTGCTTTGTGAAAGTCCAATTAAGTGTCTTGATCTATCTCTATAGATCTTGATGCCCAATATATAATCAGCTTCACCAAAGTTTTTCATTGAATAATTCTTATTCAAGTATCCTTTTATGCCATCCAGAAATTCTATATCATTTCCAATCAACAATATGTCATCTACATATAATATCATAAATGCTACAGAGCTCCCACTCACTTTCTTGTAAATACAGGCTTCTCCAAAAGTCTGTATAAAACCATATGCTTTGATGACCTCATCAAAGCGTATATTCCAACTTTGAGATGCTTGCACCAGTCCATAGATGGATCGCTGGAGCTTGCACACTTTGTTAGCACCTTTAGGATCGACAAAACCTTCTGGTTGCATCATATACAACTCTTCTTTGAGATATCCATTAAGGAATGTAGTTTTGACATCCATTTGCGAGATTTCATAACCATAAAGTGCGGCAATTGCTAACATGATTCAGACAGACTTAAGCATCGCTAGGGGTGAGAAAGTCTCATCGTAGTCAACTCCTTGAAGTTGTCGAAAACCTTTCGCAACAAGTCAAGCTTTGTAGACAGTAACATTACCATCAGCGTCAGTCTTCCTCTTAAAGATCCATTTATTTTCAATGGCTTGCTAATCATCGGGCAAGTCAACCAAAGTCCACACTTTGTTCTCATACATGGATCCCATCTCAGATTTCATGGCCTCAAGCCATTTTGCGGAATCTGGGATCATCACCGCTTCCTCATAGTTCATAGGTTCATCATGGTCTAGCAACACGACTTCCAGAACCGGGTTACCGTACCACTCTGGCGCGGAAAGCACTCTGGTTGACCTACAAGGTTCAGTAGTAACTTGATCTGAAGATTCATGATCATCATCATTAGCTTCCTCACTGATCAGTGTAGGAATCAGTGGAACTAGTTTCTGTGATGTACTACTTTCCAATTCTGGAGAAGGTACAATTACCTCATGATGTTCTACTTTCCTCCCACTCACTTCTTTCGAGACAAACTCCTTCTCTAGAAAGGATCCATTCTTAGCAATGAATATCTTGCCTTCAGATCTGTGATAGAAGGTGTCCCCAACAGTTTCCTTTGGGTATCCTATGAAGACACATTTCTCTGACTTGGGTTCGAGCTTATCGGGTTGAAGATTTTTCATATAAGCATGCAGCCCCAAACTTTAAGAAACGACAACTTGGGTTTCTTGCCAAACCACAGTTCATAAGGTGTCGTCTCAACGAATTTAGATGGTGCCCTATTAACATGAATGCAGATGTCTCTAAAGCATAACCCCAAAACGATAGTGCTAAATCGGTAAGAGACATCATAGATCGCACCATATCTAATACAGTACGGTTACGACGTTCGGACACACCATTACGCTGTGGTGTTCCAGGTGGTATGAGCTGTGAAACTATTCCACATTGAAGACCAAACTCGTAACTCATATATTCGCCTCCGCGATCACATCGTAGAAACTTTATTTTCTTGTTACGATGATTCTCTACTTCACTCTAAAATTCTTTGAACTTTTCAAATGTTTCAGACTTGTGCTTCATCAAGTAGATATACCCATATCTGCTCAAATCATCAGTGAAGGTCAGAAAATAACAATACTTGCCGCGAGCCTCAACGCTCATCGGCATACATCAGTATGTATGATTTCCAACAAGCCAGTTGCTCGTTCCATTGTTCCGGAGAACGGAGTTTTAGTCATCTTGCCCATGAGGCATGGTTCGCAAGCACCAAGTGATTCATAATCAAGTGATTCTGAAAGTCCATCAGCATGGTGCGCTTTACACGAACATGACCTAAACGGCAGTGCCACAAATAGGTTGTACTATCATTGTCAACTTTGCATCTTTTGGCTTCAATATTATGAATATGTGTATCACTACGATCGAGATCCAACAAAAATAGACCACTCTACAAGGGTGCATGACCATAAAATATATTACTCATATAAATAGAACAACCATTATTCTCTGATTTAAATGAATAACCGTCTCGCAACAAACAAGATCCGGATATAATGTTCATGCTCAACGCCGGCACCAAATAAAAATTATTTAGGTCTAATACTAATCCCGAAGGTAGATGTAGAGGTAGCGTGCCGGCGGCGATCACGTCGACTTTGGAACCATTTCCCACGCGCATCGTCACCTCGTCCTTAGCTAATCTTCGTTTAACCTGTAGCCCATGTTTCGAGTTACAAATATTAGCAACAGAACCAGTATGAAATACACAGGTGCTACTATGAGCATTAGTAAGGTACACATCAATAACATGTATATCAAATATACCTTTGTTCACTTTGCCATCCTTCTTATCCGTCAAATATTTGGGGCAGTTCCGCTTCCAGTGTCTAGTCCCTTTGCAGTAGAAGCACTCAGTTTCAGGCTTGGCTCCAGACTTGGGTTTCTTCGCGGGATTAGCAACTGGCTTGCTATTATTCTTGAAGTTCCCCTTCTTTCCCTTGCCTTTTTTCTTGAAACTAGTGTTCTTGTTAACCATCAACACTTGATGCTCCTTTTTTATTTCTACCTCCGCATCTTTGAGCATAGCGAAGAGCTCGGGAATTGTCTTCTGCATCCCTTGAATATTATAGTTCATCACGAAGCCTTTATAGCTTGGTGGCATTGATTGAAGAACTCTATCAATAACACTATCTTCTTCAACTTTGCATCCAAGTTGAGTCATGTGATTGTAGTACCCAGACATTCTGAGTAAGTATTCACTGATAGAACTGTTCTCCTCCATCTTGTAGCTATAGAACTTATTGGAGACTTCATATCTCTCAATTCGGGCATTTGCTTGAAATATTAACTTCAGATCTTGGAACCTCTCATATGGTCCATGATGTTCAAAACGTCTTTGAAGTCCTGATTCTAAGCCGTAAAGAATGGCACACTGAACTATCGAGTAGTATCAGAACGAGCATGCCAGACCTTCATAACATCCGAGTTGCTCCTATAGCAGGCCTGTCACCTAGCGTGCTTCCAGTACATAATTTTTTTGTGCAGGAATGAGGATAATCCTCAAGTTACGGACCCAGTCCTTGTAGTTGCCACCATCATCTATCAACTTAGCTTTCTCTAGGAATGCATTAAAATTCAAGGGAACGGTAGCACGGGCCCTTGATTTACAACAACATAGATATGCAAAACTGTCAGGACTAAGTTCATGATAAACTAAAGTTCAATTAATCATATTACTAAAGAACTCCCACTTAGATAGACATCCCTCTAGTCATCTAAATGATCACGTGATCCAAATCGACTAAACCATGTCCGATCATCATGTGAGATGGAGTAGTTTTCAATGGTGAACATCTTATGTTGATCATATCTACTATATGATTCATGCTCGACCTTTCGGTCTGCAGTGTTCCGAGGCCATGTATGTACATGCTAGGCTCGTCAAGTTTAACCCAAGTATTCTGCATGTGCAAAACTGTCTTACACCCATTTTATTTGAACGTAGAGCTTATCACACCCGATCATCACATGGTGTCTCGGCACGACGAACTTTCGGAATGGTGCATACTCAGGGAGAACACTTGTACCTTGAAATTTTGTAAGGGGTCATCTTATAATGCTACCGCCGTATAAGCAAAATAAGAAGCATAATAAGATAAACATCACATGCAATCAAAATATGTGACATGATATGGCCATCATCATCTTGTGCTTTTGATCTCCATAACCAAAGCATCGTCCTGATCTCCATCGTCACCGGCTTGACAGCATGATCTTCATCGTAGCGTCGTGGTCGTCTCGCCAATTACTGCTACTACTACTATCGCTAACTCATAGTGATAAAGTAAAGCAATTACATGGCCTTAGCATTTCATACAATAAAGAGACAACCATAAGGCTCATGTCGGTTGCTGATAATTTACAAAACATGATCATCTCATACAATAATGTATAACTCATCACGTCTTGACCATACCACATCACAACATGCCCTGCAAAAACAAGTTAGACGTCCTCTACTTTGTTGTTGCAAGTTTTACGTGGCTGCTACAGGCTTAGCAAGAACCGTTCTTACCTACGCATACAAAACCACAACGATTTTTTGTCAAGTGTGCTGTTTTAACCTTCACAAGGACCGGGCGTAGTCAAACTCGATTCAACTAAAGTGAGAGAGACAGACACCCGCCGGTCACCTTTAAGCAATGAGTGCTCGCAACGGTGAAACCAGTCTCGCGTAAGCGTACGCGTAATGTCGGTCCGGGCCGCTTCATATCACAATACCGCCGAATCAAAGTATGACATGCTGGTAAGCAGTATGACTATTATCGCCCACAATTCACCGTGTTCTACTCGTGCATATCATCTACGCATAGACCTGGCTCACGATGCCACTGTTGGGGAACGTAGTATTTAAAAAAATTCCTATGATCACGCAAGATCTATCTAGGAGAAGCATAGCAACGAGCGGGAGAGTGTGTCCACGTACCCTCATAGACCAAAAGCGGAAGCATTTAGTAACGCGGTTGATGTAGTCGAATGTCTTCGCGATCCAACTGATCAAGCACCAAACACACGGCACCTCCGCAATCTCACACGATCAGCTCGGTGACGTCCCTTGAATTCTTGATCTAGTTGAGGTTGAGGGAGAGTTTCGTCAGGACGACGGTGTGGTGATGGTGTTGATGAAGTTACCGACGCAGGGCTTCGCCTAAGCACTGCGGCAATATGACCGAGGTGTGTAACGATGGAGGGGGCACCGCACACGGCTAAAACAATTGTCAACTTGTGTGTCCTAGGGTACCCCCTGCCCCCGTACATAAAGGAGCAAGGGAAGGCCGGCCGGCCCCTATAGGCGCGCCCCAAGATGGGGAGTCCTACTAGGAATAGGAATCCTATTCCTAGTAGGAGTCCACCAAGAGGGAGAGGGCCCCCCCTTCCTAGTCCAATTCGTACCCAAGGGGGAGGGGGCGCACGGCCTGCCCTAGCCGGCCCTCTCTCTCTCCACTAAGGCCCATGTGTCCCATTAGTTCCCCCGGGGGGTTCCGATAACCCTCCGGCACTCCGGTTTTATCCGAACTTCTCCAAAACACTTTCGGTATCCGAATATAGTCGTCCTATATATCAATCTTTATGTCTCGACCATTTCAAGACTCCTCGTGATGTCTGTGATCTCAACCAGGACTCTGAACAACCTTCAGTACATCAAAACACATAAACTCGTAAAACCGATCGTCATCGAACGTTAAGCGTGAGGACCCTACGGGTTCGAGAACTATGTAGACATGACCGAGACTCATTTCCGGTCAATAACCAATAGCGGAACTTGGATGCTCATATTTGTTCCTACATATTCTACGAAGATCTTTATCGGTCAAACCACATAACAACATACGTTGTTCCCTTTGTCATCGGTATGTTACTTGCCCGAGATTCGATCGTCGGTATCATCATACCTAGTTCAATCTCGTCACCGGCAAGTCTCTTTACTCGTTCCATAATACATCATCTCGTGACTAACTCATTAGTCGTTTGCTTGCAAGGCTTATTACGATGTGTATTACCGAGAGGGCCCAGAGATACGTCTCCCACACCCGGAGTGACAAATCCTATTCTCGATCTATGCCAACACCACAAACACCTTCGGAGACACCTGTAGAGCATCTTTATAATCACCCAGTTACGTTGTGACATTTTATAGCACACAAGGTGTTCCTCCGGTATTCGGGAGTTGCATAACCACATAGTCATAGGAACATGTATAAGTCATGAAGAAAGCAATAGTAATAAAACTAAACGATCATAGTGCTAAGCTAACGGATGGGTCTTATCCATCACGTCATTCTCATAATGATGTGATCTCGTTGATCAAATGACAACACATGTCTATGGTCGGGAAACATAACCATCTTTGATTAACGAGCTAGTCTAGTAGAGGCATACTAGGGACACTTTGTTTTGTCTATGTATTCACACATGTATCAAGTTTCCGGTTAATAAAATTCTAGCATGAATAAAAGACATTTATCATGATATATAAGGAAATATAAATAACAACTTTATTATTCCCTCTAGGGCATATTTCCTTCACAAAGTGCCCCAAAACCCTCTGTGTCCAGAACCAAATTTGAACAACTCTGCATTACCAACTTTTTCCTTGTGACCTTAAATTTTGTGGACATGCTCACATCTCCAAATGGTGACACTACACCAAGTGGTGCATCAAGGAGAAAAGATTTGCATTTCTAACTCTTGGAAATCTCATTTATGTTGATTTCTAGGGTTTGCGAAAGTTAAATTGGCAACTTTTTTCAAATGACCCCAAATTTGGTGACCAACCTCATTTCCTTATGCCATAGGGTCCTGTTAATTCTCATGTCAATTGTATTTCATTTACTTGCCGAAACTTACATCAAACACCTTCTGCTATTTTACCAAAACCCTAGTTTTGACCCCTTCCACTATTTCCCCTTGCTTCAAAATTTTACCACTGCCTATTCTTGTCCCCTTATACCTCCAGTAAGACTTTCCAGCTCTTAGATCAATAATGGAGGGGGGTAAAGCCCCACTTTTTCTCTCTAGACAACACAATTCTCCCTCTCCCTCAACCCCACCTCTCTCCCAGTGGTTCACCAGGGCATCCAAGGCCACCTCCCCTTTGTTTACTCCTCCCCTAACCCCCTAGACACTAGTGGCCATGCCCTGGGTGCCAAAAATATGCCAATGCCAGCCATATGTGTTCTCTAGAACGCGCTACAGTGTGCCCTTGCACTATAGCCACATCCTTCCCGAGGCTCCCGACCACCTCGACTGTCCGTCTCTCGCCTGCCGAGGCCCCTCGACGTCCATGACACGGCACACTACCGGCCCCCTCCTTCCTCCCTCTCCCCTACACGTCCCATGGGTGGACAGGGCACCGCCCAGCTCCACCACTCTCTGCTCAGGTACGGGTCCTTCCCCGAGCTTGTTCCACTCTTCCTCTACCTCCCCAACTCCGTGGACCACCCCCATGAGCGCCACAGAACCCTCCTCGCTCGCTACATTGTCCACCGGAGCCATCACTGCGGTCGCCCGTGCGCCCCGTCCATGGTGAACCTGTGCCCGGCTATATAAGCTCGCCCGGGGCCTATCTCAAGAAATATACCTCCCCCTCACACCCTCAGTCACACGTCCACACCACCCATTTATCCCGAGAGAGCCTCTGTGCTCAGGATCGACTGGAGCTTCGCCGCCTAGGTCGACCGGTGATCTCGCAGTACAGCCCCTCTCCGCCCCCACTTTCGCTCAATCTGGAACCACGAGACCTCACTGACCCATTCCCCTCCTTCTCCTGCTCCTATTGCAGCTCGAAATGAGTGAATCAGGCTCCTCCCGAAGCCCCATCGCTGGCTTCCTCATCACCGGTGAATCCCCGCACTCCGGCGACTGCCTCGACCTCCATCCGAACGTTGATTCCGCCCTGAGCACGTCGGTGCCCTCAGACCACCTCGCCGTTGACCACAGCGCTGCCGGTGAGCTCGTCGTCCCCTCTGGCCGGAGGTAGATGACGACGGCCATGGGGCCCGTCTGTCAGCCACACAACCTGACAGCGGGGTCCCACCCGTCAGGTGTAAACACACGCGCGCGCGTACCGGTTCGCTGCGTCGGCTGGAGGTGTATTCTGCCTATACGCCTTCGATGTGGCAGCCTCGCGCGGGCTGGATCCCTTCTGGGCTTGCTGCACTGTGGCCAAATCAGCACAGTTGCACAGTCCCTTTTCTTCTTTTTCTTTTTCGAGTAACTTGCACAAATTACATAGAACAAAATATTTATTCAAACGCAATAATTCCAACTCCTAAATTCTTTTAAAAATCCCACCTATTTAATGGCATAACTTTCATACACATCCATCACACTTCTATGTACTGTTCAAATTTAAATTTAAATTTGAACATTTATATTGCTCTCTGAAAATCCATTTCTCCTATTCTATAACTCCAAATCCAAAACTAAGAATTTTCACATTCTTAGTTTCCATCCTAGTATTTAACAAAAATAAGTAACATTTTATAGCACTTTTATTTTTCTGTTTTGCTATTTCCTTATTGTGTGCCTGATACTTTGCGACGTTGGATTTGCGAAGTTGACAAATGAGTTGGACCAGAAGGATTTGAAGACCTCGAAGACTTGGTTGAAGCCAGGCAAGCAGCCCGTTGACCATGACACCTCTCTCGTTCATCGATACCTCTTCCCGATTGCATGACAATGAAAGTGACAGTAATGAACTTGTTGTGAATCACCAAATGATGCATGCCCATACTCATAGCTCTACCTTGTGCATGGAGATACAATGTCAAAAGATTAGTTATTGATGCATAATGTTGCATGTATGCCATGATCACCTCGTGGTTGCATTCTTTTGAAAACCCCATCGGGTGCCCCTAATGCCCGTGGGTGATGTTGAACTAAGGTCACCACTTGAGGAGGAAGTGGTGCACCGGAGCAAGCATTTTGTGTGTGTATAAAATGATGGATTAGATTTAGGTGTGATTACTGTCTCAACCAAACATGTGTAACCACTCTACCCCCATATGGGACGGGGCATTATTGATTACTTAGGCAGATACTAGCATGGTGCCCACATTACTAGTGACGGGGGTAACATGAGGTCACTCTCGGGACGGGGTCGTGATTGGATAGGCGGCCATGACTGTTTTTACAGGGCACCAGACACACCGTTGGTCCCTACGTGTATGTGTGATAATAAAAAAGGGCCGAGTCCCGAGATCTTGATGTTTATACACAAAGGTCGTGTACCAACGAGTGGACCCAATGTTAGTGTTGCCTAGGGAAAGATAGTGATCGGGTGCTTCTCCCGAGTACTTGAGGTACTGTGGGATCGTGGATGACACGAAAGCTTCCTGGATATTGTGGGTAAAGTGCGCAACCTCTGCAGAGTGTCAAACTATTCGGATAGCCGTGTCCACGATCATGGACAGTTGGGTGGTGCTACTTAAACTATGTCCAGTATTTTACAAACTTGGTACATGTGTGTGGAAGAGAACTATTTGAGTCAAGGCAAATGACTTGATGTGTTGATTAAGCTAGAGTTGATCCAAACTCTATTTATGTTTATATATGTAAGATGTTCACATGGTTACCAGAGTTCATGGATGCATACCTTAGAAGATGATAGGTCATTTCAACTAGCTTGATGCTAGGTTGCTTACTTGTTGTTACATCATGCATTGTTACCTTGATCCAAAAACATGGGTTGCTTGCGAGTACATTCAAAGTACTCATTGGCTTGCCACTGGTTATTTTATTGGCCAGGCATGAGAGAACAGGAATACGAAGAAGAGTTCTTTGGAGACGAACATGTGAACTAGGACGCTTTCCTAGTCAGAATGCATGTAGGGTTAAGGCAGATGGCATGGGTTCTACTTATCAACAAAGATTTCTGATGCTTGCGTTTATTTGATGTTCAGCCCTTGAGGCTTTATCTATATAAGACTTGACCATAATGGTGATAATTTGTGTAAGATGGTATGTATGGATGTAAGACATTTTTTATTCAGCTTATGTGTGTTCAGTGAGCATTGATCTCTGGGATCACTGTACACGTGCATTCGGTGATCTCAACTTATGATTCGGGGTCCCCACAACTTATCACACCATCCTGGGTAGGCCTGCCTATGCACGTTTCATGGCCCCTCCATGTTACATGTATCTTAAGCTTACGATGCCTGGGCCGAAAGGCATGATCACCATCACGGGCAACCGAAAGTTGGCAAAAGAGTGCCTCCAGAAGGGTTTCCAGATTGTTGATGAACAGATGGCAATGGCCGAGCTGGACGAATACAAGAAAGTTGTGGACGCAAGTGAGTTGTTGAAGTCCATCGGCTGTGGAATATGCTTTCCAGTCGGTCGGGGAAACGAAGCCGGTGCACATCCATCCTGAATACCCGAGCACTGCCTCGACCGACATCTCCACCACCATCGACGGCAAATAGGAATTCGAGCTCATCTAGTCCTCTGTGAAAACTAGGACATCTTCGCATGGAAGCCTTCTAACACGTGGGTGTTCCCAGGGAACTGGCTGAGCACAGACTTCGTGTTCGATGATGAAGCATGTCAAAGAGCATCTTCGAAGATCTTCCACCGAGAAGCGAAAGGCGATTGGTGAAGAGATAGCACGGCTCCTAGCCGCCGAATTCATCCATGAGGTATACCACTCCGAGTGGCTCGCCAACATTGTCCTGGTGACAAAGAAGGACAAGTCTCTCCGAATGTGTGTTCATTTTAGGCAAATCAATCGGACATGCCTGAAATATCACTTCCCTCTCCCTCGCATATATTAGATAGTAGATTCACTGCCGGGTGTGAGCGGTTATCATTCCTGGATGCATACTCTGAGTACCAGCATATCTGACTGTATGGCCCTGATGAAATAAAAATAGTTTTCATCACCCCATTTAGGTGTTTTTGCTATATCATGATGCCATTCGAGTTAAAAATGATGGGGCCACATTCCAGTGTATGATTCAGGAATGTCTATTGAAGCAAATCAGTCAGAACATGGAGGCATATATGGATGACATTGTGGTTAAGTCTAGGAAAGGTTCTGACCACCTGACTGGCCTTGCTGAGACCTTCACGAATTTGCGAGCTTTGGGAGTCAAGCTCAACCCAACCAAGTGTACATTCGGCCTACCCGCAGGCAAGCTACTCGGTTTCCTCATTTTTGAATGAGGCGTCGATGCCAATCCTGAGAAGATAGGGTCAATCATCTGAATGAAGCAACCAGAATGTCTACACAACGTGCAACACCTTACAGGCTGCCTAGCGGCCCTAAGTAGATTCATCTCCAGACTCGATGGAAAAGCCATGACGCTTTACCAACTGATGAAGAAGTCTGACATGGTCGAATGGACTCCCGAAGCGCAGGCTACATTCCAGGAACTTAAAGCCCTGCTTTCCCCCCAGTCGGTGCTAGCTGCTCCGAGCAGCAAAGAACCTTTGCTCTTATACATCGCGGTCACAAGCCAAGTTATTAGCACGGTCCTCACTATGGAACGGGAAGAACAAGTCAAAGCCTTCAAGCTCCAATGACCGGTCTACTACATCTCTGAAGTCCTCATACCTTCCAAACAAAGGTATCCACATTATTAGAAGCTAGTTTACAGAATTTACCTTAGTTCAAAATAGGTGGCGCATTATTTCCAAGAGCACTTGGTCAAAGTGATTAGCGACACCCCTCTATCTGAGATCATGAATAATAGAGATGCCACAGGCTGAGTGGCCAAGTGGGCCATTGAGCTCCTCCCGTTGGATATCAGGTTTGAAGCCAAGAAGGCCATCAAGTCACAGGCCCTGGCAGATTTCTTGGCCGACAGGATTGAGCAAGATCAGCCTGTCCCGAGTGTTCCCGAACACTAGACGATGTTCTTTGACAGATCCAAGATGCTTCGTGGCTCCGGCGCCGAAATCATTTTGGTGTCCCGTAAAGGTGATCGTCTCAGTTACGTACTTCAGATCCGGGAGTGAGCGGTTATCATTCCTGGATGCGTACTCTGAGTACCACCAGATTCGGGTGTGAGCGGTTATCATTCCTGGATGCGTACTCTGAGTACCACCAGATCCGGTTGTATGGCCCTGATGAAATAAAAACAATTTTCATCGCCCCATTTAGGTGTTTTTGGTATATCATGATGCCATTCGGGGTAAAACATGATGGGGCCACGTTCCAGCATATGATCCAGAAGTGTCTACTGAAGCAAATCAGTCGGAACGTGGAGGCATATATGGATGACATCATGGTTAAGTCCAGGAAAGGTTCCGACCTCCTGACTGATCTTGCTGAGACCTTCGCGAATTTGCGAGCTTTTGGCGTCAAGCTCAACCCAACCAAGTGTACATTCGGCCTACCCGCAGGCAAGCTACTCGGTTTCCTCGTTTCCTTGTTTGGGCCCCCCGTCTTCGGTCAACATGGGGATCGCTCCCCATTGGTCGATCGCGGCCGAGTGATTGACCTCGACTGCCCTTTCGTCCGCCCCACTCCCACCTGCTGGAACAGGTGGAGTTTGTAGAGAGTATACCCCGGTATCCCCTACGATGGGTGACGAGCCCCACGGAGGCGTATCGCTCTCCGTCTCTCCGGACGCTAGAGAATTCCCCGAGGACAGTGAAGCCACGAAAATGTCATGCGGAAGGCTATATAAAGGTAAAATAAATATTAGATGTTGAAAATGAAAAATATCCTAATATAAGCAGTTTAATACTTACGATTCTGCCAGGGGCTAGATCCTGGGCTGAACCTGATAGCTGTGTTCAGACGATGAGTCCGAACTAACAGGAAGAGTTAGCTTCTTCCTGGGCACGACCTTGCCTGCGTCAGCAGGGGACACTCTTTTCCTCCCCTTTGCCAGGATGGGGGAGTCTTCTTCTTCCTCCTCCTCCTCCTCTTCTTCGGGAGAGAGTTGGGAGCCCGTTTCCTCGGACCTTGTGTCCATAGGGCCAGTAGGGCGGGGGTCGTTGTTGACCTCCTTGCCCTTCTTCTTGGCCTTCTTCTCCGGCGCCGGGACTAACATCGCTGTCACCCGAGGCGTCTCTGGGTCCTCTAGTAGGGGAGCCAGACTCTTGATCCGCTCTGCCTTTTTTGTCCAGGCCTGGATAGAATGCAGAAACTCTAACTCATGTTATAATTAAATCAGGGAAGGAGTATATATTCAGCAAAAATCTCAATTACCTCTGATGTGGTGAGTGCAGTACTGAAGCCCCTGTCCTCCGTCTCCGCTGGCCACCCCTTCTGGGCCTTGAAGAGGTGCTTCCAAATGTCTTCATGCATAGTGCCGAAGAGGTGCTTCAAGGGCCGGGGCCCTTCCGGATTGAACTCCCACAGATAGGAGTCCCGGCATTGGCAAGATAGGAGTCCCGGCATTGGCAAGGAAGGACGAGACGGGAGAGCATTACCTAAACCACGTTTGTGAGTTGGGTGCCTTGAAAATCATACCAGAGATGCGGCTTTGGAGCGCCAGCACCTCCGCCTGAAACCCTCAATCCAGACTCTTGTCAGTCCAAGAGGTCAGCCTCTCCGGGGGTCCAGATCTGAATGAGGGCGCAGCTACCCACTTGGTATCGCAGGGCTCAGTGATATAAAACCACTCCTATTGCGAAATTTTGTTCGTCTGCACGAATGCCCAATTTGGCCAAGTGGCGTTTGGGAGTTTGCTTATCATAGCGCCTCCACACTCTGCGTGCTGCTCGTCGACCACCTTCGGCTTCAAATTGAAGGTTTTTAGCCATAGACCGATGTGTGGGGGGACTCGGAGGAATGCCTCACATACCACTATGAAAGCGGATATGTGCAGAATTGAATTCGGGGCTAGATCATGTAAATCTAGCCCATAGAAAAACAAGAGGCCCCGTACAAAGGGGTGGAGAAGAAATCCTAGCCCTCGAATGAAGTGCGAGAGGAATACAACCCTCTCACCCGCCTTATGGATGGGGATCACTTGGTCCTTCTCAGGGACTCAATGCACCACATCGTCGGCAAGGTAGTCCGCGCTCCAGAGGCTCTTCACGGTCTTCTCTGTGACCGTAGATGCCTCCCACTTGCCTTTAGAGCCAAAGCCAGCCATTGCTGGGGAAGGCGACGGGTGGAGGAGTTGAGGATTGAGGGCGCAAGGGATGTGGGTGCTTGGGCTAGAGAGATTGGAGAACTAGGGCTTGAGGAGAGCGTGGGGATAAAGGGTAAAGATTTGAGTCCTTCTATAAAGCGGTGAATACTAAATGCCCCCCACTCCAGCCGTAAACCTCGCCGATTCCCAACGAGGTCGTGTGTAAGGCGCGGTTAAGATGATCACGTCACATTGATAAGGATTCTGTAATAAGCGGGCACGATCTCTGCTTTGACAAGGCATGCTAATGAGGCTATACCTCGAAACATGAAACCTGGGCCAAGAAAATGGTTTGATATATATTAAAGGGACAGACATGATGCTTCGATGAAAGGTTGTCAGTAAAGACATAGTATCCATTTTTTGATACCTTGCCTTCGAGGCTAAGGGTTGTACTAACCATGCAGAGCCGGACACAGTACCTTTTGTAGGGAATATTGCTTCAATATGTTCAGGAGGAGGAACCCGCCTTGCAATGCCAAAGATAGTGCGCAAACTGAACTCGTCGTCATCGAAGACTGGTTCAGGGGCTACTAAGGGAGTCCTGGATTAAGTGGTCCTTAGGGGGCCGGATCGTTCATTATGGGCCGGACTGGTGGGCCATGAAGATTAACAATGAAGAGTATCTCCCGTACCCGGATAGGACTCATCATGTGTAAAATTGCAAGTTTACAGTCCGGGTGTAATACTTTCCTTCCTCTGCAAAATGATCATGTACAAACCCTAGGTCCCTTCGGTGCATATATAAACCGGAGGGTTTAGTCCGTAGAGACAATAGTAGGATCATAGCAATCACATAGGCTAGACTTTTAGGGTTTAGCCATTACAATCTCGAGGTAGATCAACTCTTGTAACCCATATTCATCAAGATCAATCAAGCAGGAAGTAGGGTATTACCTCAATCGAGAGGGCCCGGATCTAGGTAAACATCGTGTCCCAAGTCTGCTGTTACCATCGATCCTCAGACGCATAGTTCGGGACCCCCAACTCGAGATCTGCCAGTTTTGACACCGACAACAAGCTCGACCAATACCAAACTCTCAAGTATGTTCTGGTTATCAAGTCGACTGTGCACCTCTGGAAGGAACAAGCTCGACCAATACCAAACCTTGAAGTATTCTTTAACCCATCGTCACTCGGTTAGCCCTTGAGTCAGCAATAAAGGTGATAGAAGACAACAAAGCAATTGACCTACTACACTCCGCCGACTTCCGAGTCAGTAACGAGTTGGTCTACCTACTACCTCATCAACACATGAGTATCACCGGGCATCCTAAACACATAATGATAGTTCTAAAGACTATCATTGATTGTCCGTAATCGACAGATGTCTCGGGGACTACACCCAATAGGTGCACTCAGCGTGCCCCCACTGGATCATGTCCACTCAACTACGCTCTGGCTAGAGTCCGAGTGAACATTAAAAAAAACATCTCTAAGACACCATCGATTTCTCCAGTCAATGGTAGCCTCAGGGACTACACCCAGTGGGTGCACTCAACGTGCCCCCACTTGCTCATGTCCACTCGACTATGTTCCGGTTAGACTCCGAGTGAACATAAGAAAATTCAGCGCTCAAAGACTCCCGCCGACTATCTCCAGTCAACAGGAGCCTCGAGGACTACACCCAGTGGTTGCACTCCGCATGCCCCCAATGGATCGTGTACACCCAGTGGGTGTACCCCGTACAAACCCACTTTTGAAAATCCCACTACAATCCTGCTACAAGAAAAGAAGAAAAATTGACTGGAAATTATACTCACAATGGTACTTACTCGGGCATTGGTCTCCAGTGTGGCCCTGGCATCGTAGGCGTCCTTCAGTAAGCTACACATCAAACCCACCTGGATCGGTGCTTCCTTACTCGCCCCCACCTGATCCTTGGGGATGTGGTACAGGGGGAAAGAAGTGGCTGGAGCTGCCGAAGGTGAAAGAGTTGGCCTTGGGGAGGGGATCACCGCGGTCCCACACGGAGGAGCCTGGGCAGACCCCCCAAAGAGCACCACCATCGGCGAAGAAGCGGAACTACCCTAAGCCAGAGGGCTCGGCCTTGTGGTTCTGGCAGCAACCTTTGCCAGAGAAACACGCGTCGTCTGGCAGGGAGAGGCATCTTTCATTGGCATATCAGCACTCGGCATTCTTTCTCTGACGGCGTCCCGATTCGGCGGGTCGACACTCACTTCATCATCGAGCTGGATAATCTCAGGCGGAGCTGCGTAAATTAGAGAAATCATCAACATTCAGTCAGAAGAGGCATATCCATGTGAATCAATCAATACAACATACCTTTGGAAGTAGCGGTGTCTGTCGCGTCTGCATCACTCAGACCATGCTTGCAGGCATGCAGGTCTGCTGAGGTGGTCGAGGTGTCGTTGCTGCAAGAACAAAATAGCGCTCGGTCAGCAACCGAATGGATTCAAGAATGAATGAAGAGTCGGTAAGAACATTTACTTCGAGGCCACGGGCACAGACACCCGGATCCGCGGCACGAAAGCCTTCCGAGGCTTGGAGGAGATCTTCTTGGGCAGCTTGTGCTACTTCTCCACCAAGCTCTTAGCCTTGGTGCCGGCGTGCTTAGAACTCCGAGTCGTCTGACCGAAAGCAGCCGGCTGTTGAGTTTCCCCTGCCTTGCCCTTCGGGTCATGCAGGGCCTTGGAGCAGGATTCTTTGGGGGGGGCTCATAAGATGGGGAAGACTCTGCCTCCTCCCCCTCCTCCGAACTCTCTTCGTCAGTGTCATGGCATCGTCATTACTCTTGTCATCATCAGACCTCTCTGAGTACTGCTGCTCGGTGTCACTCATCCCATCTTGGGGCGACTGGTCCACCATGGTGATCCGGGAGATCAAGTTCTGGAAGACTTGATAAGCAATGCAAACGTAAAGATCAATTGTACAAAAGACAACCTACAATTGAACTGGCGGAATCAGAGACAAGTACCTCAATGGGCGACAGATCCTTGTGAAAGGCTGGCACCAACCGAGTCCCCCGTGGATTGTCGCGAGCGCAGGTGATGGCCTTTATCTTGGCGCACACCTCCTTCTCGGCGAGATCTTCAGGATGCACGCGAGTGGAGTCACCCGACCCCTCATACAACCACATGGGGTGAGCCCTGGCCTGCAGCGGCTGGATGCGCCGACTGAAGAATCTCCAACAAGTCCATGCCATTCACCCCAGCATTTACCACACCTATTAATGCACTGGAGAGGATGTCGATGCCCGCCTTCTCCTCCTTCTCTACGGTGAGGGTCGGTGGAGCTCGTACTCTCTTAGTAGAGTATGGCGGGAGACCCGCCTGGCTGTTGGCGCCGGGGACGTCTTTGCAATAGAACCAAGTTCCCTGCCACCCTTTAACAGAGTCGGGGAAGCCCATCTTGGGGAAAGACGCCCCCCATGGACTTGGATGCCCAGACCCCCGCACATCTCGGTGACATGGGTTTTCTCACCAATCGGCGAGTCCTTCTTCACCGACATCGACCGATAGGTGCAGATGTGTTTGAAGAGACCCCAACGGGGATGGCAACCCAGGAAGTTCTCACAGAGGGAGATGAAAGTCAAACGATAAATAATGGCATTGGGAGGAAGATGGTGGGGTTGAGCACCTAAGAAATCAAGGACTGCTCGGAAATAAGGGTGCATAGGCATCGAGAAACCTCACTCGACGTGGGTGACAAGAAGAACATGCTTGTCTGCCTCAAGCGTCGATTCGATCTCCCCCACGCCCGGGCGACGCCACCCGTCGTGTGGAATCGGTCCCTCTTCCACCAAATCCTCCAATCGCCAGGCGGAGAAACACGACGGGAGCCATTCTCCCCAGGCACCGTCGACCGTCGGGCCAGAGGAGACGGCCTTCCCCGCCTTCTTCGGCCTCTCTGCCTTCGTTGTAGAACCTTTCACCATCGCCATACACTCAAGTGGAGATGAGGAGCAGAGGAGTCAAGAGGAGAGAAAGGGGATGATACGTCTCCAACATATATATAATTTTTTATTGTTCCATGATGTTATATTATCATTCTTAGATGTTTTAGAATCATTTTATAGCAACTTTATATCATTTTTTGGGAGTAACCCATTGACATAGTGCCCAGTGCCAGTTGCTGTTTTTTTACTTGTTTTTTACATCGCAGAAAATCAATACCAAATGGAGTCCAAACGCAACAAAACTTTTTGGAGAATTTTTCTGGGCTAGAAGACACGGGATGGGCCAAAGAAGTACCAGAGGGGGCTCCGAGGGGAGCACAACCCACCGAGGCGCGCCCAGGTGGGTTGTGCCAACCTCGGTGGCCTCCCGCACCACCTCTTCGATCTATAAATACCCCCATACTCCAAAAACCCTAGGGGAGTCGACGGAATTTCGTTCCAGCCGACGCAAGTTCCTGAACCACAAGATCCAATCTAGCCCTTTTCTAGCACTCCGTCAGTGGGGAACACAATCACGGAGGGATTCATCATCCTCAATGGTGCCTCTTCGATGATGCGTGGGTAGTTCAACTTAGACCTACGGGTCCGTAGGTAGTAGCTAGATGGCTTCTTCTCTCTTTGTTTCTCAAGACAATGGTCTCTTGGAAATCTATTTCATGTAATGACTTTATGCGGTGTGGTTGTTGTGATCTGATGAATTGTGAGTTTATGATCAGATTTGCCTTGATTTAATATCCATACTTGATTATTACAGCCTCGTATTTCTTCTCTAATATTTGGATTTTGTTTGACCAACTTGATCTATTTATCTTGCAATGTGAAGAGGTGTTTTGTGATGGGTTCGATCTTGCGGTGTCCTTTCCTAGTGACAAAAGGGGCAGCAAGGCACGCCTGTATCGTTGCTATTAAGGATAAAAATATGGGGTCAATTCCTACATGAACGGATATTGTCCACATCATGTCATCGTTCTTATTGCATTACTCCATTTTTCCATGAACATAATACACTAGATGCAAGCTGGATAGCGGTCGATGTGTGGAGTAATAGTAGTAGATGCAGGCAGGAGTCGGTCTACTAATCTTGGACATGATGCCTATATACATCATCATTGTTTGGGATATCGCCATAACTATTCGCTTTTCTATCAATTGCCCAACAGTAATTTGTCACCCACCGTTTGCTCTTTTCTTGAGAGAAGCCACTAGTGGAATCTACGGCCCCGGGTATATTTTCCTATTATATACTTTCAGATCTATATTGACACTTGCCTTTTTCTTTATGTGCATCTTTTATTTTCAGATCTATATTATCAAAAACCCAAAAATACCTCGCTGCATTTTATTTGCCGTTGTTCCATTTGCCACTAGTCATCTACCTATTTACCAATCTATTACCCGGGAGGGATTGACAACCCCTCTTACACGTCGGGTTGCAAGTATTTTTATTTGTGTGCATGTACCGTTTACAGTGTTGCTTGGTCCTCCTACTGGTTCGATAACCTTGATCTCATCACTGAGGGAAATACCTACCGTAGCTGTGCTGCATCATCCCTTCCTCTTTGGGGAAATACCGACGTAGTTCAAGTGACATCAAAAGGTATTTATGGCGCCGTTACCGGGAAGGCATCATCAACATCTATCTGGTTCCTAATCAGAAATCTCATCTCCTTGCAATTTACACTATTTGGCATTTGCCTCTCGTTTTCATCTCCCCCACTTCACAAAATTTGTTGTTTTATTCGCTCTCTTTTTTGTTCGCCGTTTTCACGTCGGATATTTCTTGTTTGCAATCTTGTTTACGTAGTCATGGTGCCTCGATACAAATATTATGATGTTCCCTATCCCAATATCTTGCTTGAGACTCTGAAAAGTACTATGGAATATATGACTACACACTAATAAATATTTTACTAACGAGGTTAAGGAACACTCTCTTGTGTTGGATGCTATAACAAAACAACTTGATGATATTAGTAGAGAGGTTTACAATCTTCAATCTAAGTATGGTTTTGCTGAAAGTTTGTTAGGAAAAATATCCGATGCACAAGCTACCGCTAGTAAACCAAATGGCCACTAAACCAATCTCATTAGAAGATAAAAATGATGAAGATATTACAATGATTGGTGTTTCTTCAATTGATTCCTTGTTTAGTAAAGTTAAAATTGATGATAAAGGGACTAAAGAAGAGTCAACTTTAGCTAGAAGGCGTTCCGATAATTCGGAGGGTGAAAATCTTGTTGAGAAAATTGATAAAGTGGGTTTCGAGAGGTCAAAACTTTAACTAGTGATGTGCCCCCTCTTTTGGATTACAAGGACTTTAATTATGATAATTGCTCTTTGGTTGATTGTATCTCCTTGTTGCAATCCATGATAAATTTACCTCATGCCTATGAACAAAATAAAGCTTTTACTAAACATATTGTTGATGCCATGATGAAAGCTTTAGAAGAAAAGTTGGGATTGGAAGTTCAAATTCCTAGAAAATTACATGATGAATGGGAACCTATTATCAACGTCAAGATTAAAGGTTATGAGTCTTTTGCTTTGTGTGACTTGGGTGCTAGTGTTTCCACAATTCCAAAATCTTTATGTGATGTGCTTGGTCTTACTGATATTGCACAGTGTTCTTTAAATTTTCACTTGGCGGAATTCACTATTAAAAACCTTTGGGAAGAATTAATGACATTCTTATTCTTGCAAATAGGAATTATGTGCCCATTGATTTATTGTGCTTGATATTGATTGTAATCCATCTTGTCCACAGATCGTTTTTACGCACTATAGGTGTCGTGATTCATATGAAAGAAGGAATATTAAATTCGAATTTCCTTCGAGGAAGGGTATGGAACACTTCCCTAGAAAAAGAATTAGGCCACTTTATGAATATATCATTAGAGCATCTTATGGATCTAGAACCAAAGATGATAACACTTGAGATCTGTGTGTTATGCCTAGCTAGGGGCATAAAAGAATAGCGCTTGTTGGGAGGCAACCCAGCTTGTATCTTTTTGCCTTTTGTTTTTCTTGATGTTTTCCAATAATTACAAAAATATGCCTCTGGTTATATGTGTTTTTGCCGTTTAAATTAGTGTTTTTGCCAAGCAAAGCCTTTGGGATGATTTGGTTGATAGTTGATTTGATTGCGTTAAAAACCAGAAACTTTGTGTGCTAGTGCCAGAATTGTTGACGCCTACTGGCACATGATCAATTCTTGAAATTTTTACATGTTATCAATATACAAATATCCCACATTTTCCTAATTTTTCAGAATTTTCACAGTTACAGAAGTATGACTAAAAATTGTGTCTCTAAAGATTGTTCTGTTTTTGATACATTCTGTTTTCGTTGTGTTATGTGCTTGTTTTAATGAATCTATGGTTTCTTTCGAAGAATTTTTGCCATGGAAAAGTTAGAATAGATTAGATATAATGCAATAACAAAATATGAAATGGTTTGATGTAGTACTTAAAGTAAAGATTGGTTTTTGTGTGATTGAAGTTTTCAAGTTTTGGGTGAGATTGCAATGGATGAAGGAACAAGGATTAGCAGAAGGCTAAGCTTGGGGATACCCTAGGCACCCCAAGGTAATATTCAAGAAGTATCAAGAAACTAAGCTTTGGGATGCCCCCGAGTTGCATCCCCTCTGTCTCCTAACGACCAGCGGTATTTTACTTGGAGCTATATTTTTATTCGTCACATATCATGAGTTTTGCTTGGAGCATCATGTATGATTTGAGTCTTTTCTTGTTTTTATTTTAAGTTTGTGTCATATATCCTTGCTAAACACACTTATTTGAGAAAGCCAATTGATATTATATTTGCTCTTTATGCTTGACTTAAAAAATTTGAAGGCTATGGAATTACTCTAGTACTTCACTTATATCTTTTTAAGCACGGTGTGCTTTAATGATTTTGAAGAAATGCTCTCATGCCTCACTTAGATAATTTTCAGAGAAATAAAATTATTTGCTCACGTTCTTCACTGAGATTCGTTTGAGCCTATCAAAAGCAACATATGAAACTAGTCCTAAACTGATAGATATTCAAGAGGGATATAATAAAAACTCTCATGAAGATCATTGGACAAAATAAACTTGATTATTTGTAATAGTTTTGAGATACGATGATAGTGATATGTGAGTCATGTTGTCGGATTCAGGGCTCCGCAGACCCAAGAAGGTTCGAACTCTGGGGCGTGTGCAAAGAACTCAACCTCTCTCGCCTACTAAGTCGTTGATCTCATGGCCTAGCTCGATGAACAAGAAAGACAAGGGACACAGTAGTTTACCCAGGTTCGGGCCACCTTGTGGTGTAAGACCCTACTCCTGCTTTGGGGTGGATTAGCCTCTTGGAGGGCTGTGGATGAACTAGAACAAAGAGAAGAACAACCACATGAGGCGTATTCTTGGGTGAGTGTGAGCTAGTGAGGGTTTTGGGCTTTGATCCCGGGATCCCCTCCTGCGGTGGTGGCTATGCTGTATTTATAGTGGCCTTGGTCGTCTTCCCCGAAAAGTAAGGCGGGAAGAGATTCCACAACGCCAATTTGAAAGGGGACAAGAAGGACATCTTATCCTAATGAAAGGTGTTCTTTGCCTACAAAGCTTCTGGTCGTGACGTCGTGGTGGGCTCGGCGATGACATCCGTCCTGCCGTCCTGGCGGTCTTGGTCTCGTTGCACAAGAATGGAAACCTTTGGCTGATTTCTCGGGACTCAGCGACTACGCTTGCCTTCTTAGGACCAAAGAGGAGGCTACTCTGCGTCTGATGGCGCCCTCCTGGCCTTGGTCGTCATGGCTTGCGTCACTTGATCTCACGAGGTGGGTGCTTGGATAGGAAACTCCGCTCCTCAAGAGGCTGACTAAGGAGGCCGCTTCCTTCGTAGGTCTTGCGTCGTGCGCGTCGTGAGGCTTGGCCGCTCGCAAGGGTCTTGTCTTGTCGATGCTAAAGATGGGCCATACTAGGTCGTTGGTGGAGCCACGCGATGGGCCGCAGGCAGGCAAGTCTGCGTACCCTGGTTCCCAGAACGCCGACAGTAGCCCCCGGTCCCAAGGCGCGCTTGGTCTTAGCTTCGAGGCGAAGCCAAGAGGCAAGGACGAAGCGCTGCGGGCCCCAATAGCCGGCAGACCGAGCCGATGCGTGGCACTTGATGGGACGTGGGCGTCTCCACTTCCCCACATAGCCTCGGCAACCGTTAAACTTGACGGCTGCCTCCTGCATGCAGAAAAGTCATCATTACCTGGAATCATGGGAGGCCGGCGGTTGGCCTCCCTCTTGCTATAAATGGGGGGCGAAGCCCCCAGCTTATCTCCATCTTCTCACTACTTGCTCCTCCTTCTTCTTCCGTGTCCCATCGTCTAGCCGCAGCATCCATGGCGCAAACGAGGAGGTCCTCCGCCATAGAGAAGGGGAAATACCCCTAGGTGGAACCCGAACCACTTCCGCCAAAGAAGAGGCTCAAGAGCTCTCGTGAGGTCGCCGCGGAGCCCGTGGCAATGCGACCTTGGCTCGTACGGCCTCCGCTGGGCTACCTAATACCTGTGTACCCCCGCGCGTAGAGCACCATGTGCAGGAGCAGCAGTCAGTGTCGCGAGGGGTGGGGCCGTGGAGGAAGACAGGCGGAGGCAGTGCGGCCGCCCTACTCACGGACTCGTGCCGAGGGCAAAGCCCATTAGTTCATGGTGTGGGCGGCCATGCTACCACGCACATGGATTCGGCTCCCACATTTCTTTGCATGGGAGGTGTCGTCGTGGGGTCCCGTTGAGTTATGGCTCCAACACTCTGAGTGTTGCAGCCAAGCTTCTGAGGCGGAAGTCGAGGTCGTCAACTCCGGCGACGTATTCATGACTCGAGGTCGCCCGCGCGTGCCGCTCGGAGGGGGCTCTCGCCATCCACTTCAATTACGACGGGGCTTTGACGCTTTCCTTCAGGGTCTTCGGCGAGGACGGCCGACGCCTGGAGTGCTGCCCCAGGGGAGGCGGCTAGAGCAGCGAGGCCACGGGTAGTAAACTTGCCCTTGGCCTTGTCCGCAACTCCTCTGGTAGCAGTAGTACTTCATCGGAATGGAGTGGCGATGCTAGCTACGAGCCGCCGAGCCGCCATGCCCGCGGCAAAATCATCCCGACGATACCGGTGATGTTGGTGGGTCCGTGGCTCTTCAGGGGTTCTTCTTTATTTTTATTCCTGCACCAAACCATGACGAGCCCCGTGGGGGTATGTAAAAAATGTGATGCTTTTGCCTTAACGTTATTATTCCCAAATCTGTGTTGCGATCACATTCCCCGCCTCGGCACAATTCCCTCTTTCGTTCTTCTGGTAGCTTAGTGCTCTACATTGACAGGACTCAGTCCCAAGTAGGGCTTCAACCGTCGCTGGTATGCCAGGTCGTGATGCCGTGGTCAAGGCCAGGAGGTGAGCGGCCCGAGGTCCGGTAAGAGACCCCGAGGCGTGATGCTCAGGGGGTCCCCTTTGGCGTGCAAGTGACTTCTGACAGACAAAAAGGGAGGGGTCCCTTGCCCGAGCGAGATCACAAGCGGCACAACACTAGTCATGATGCTCAGGCCTGCGTGTATAGGGTGACTTGTCTTGGCGAGCCTGTGGTTATTCCTTTGCTGCGAAGGAAACCTCCAACATGATGCATGGCCGTGCCCTGGTGTCGGTAGTGCTTTCAGGCATGTGCCAACTACTTCTTCCTTGCTCATCTAGGTGCTCTATGTCTTCGTGTCCTGGCCCTCGAGCGGGGCTCAGCCGCTGCTGGTATGCCAGGTCGCGATGTCGTGGTCAAGGCCAGGGGGTGAGGTCTCGAGAGCCAGTAGGAGTCCTTGATGTGTGTTGCTTAGGGCCTCCCCCTTTAACATGCAAGCGCTTTGCGTTAAAAAGGAGTGGCTGGCCTTGTGAGGGGTTGCAACTCGAGGTGCTCACGAGGCCGCCCGTGATCCCGACTACAGAGGTCCCTGCGAGTTAGCCGAAGAAAGAAAACATAGCTACTCTTGATGTCCTACCGGTGATCTTTCTGCAAAAAGACGAAGGCGTTGAGGGCCTAGTGAGGTGACGTGCGCGGGGCTGGCCGTGAGCCAAAGCTCGGTCTCTCAGATTTATCAGCGCTGTAGGGACAGGCCCGAGCACAGGCGTCGTGCCGGTATCCCCCGTTGCGGGATGAGCAATAAGCGGGTTAGCAATGCGCAAGGGGCGCGAGGGGCAGCTCCACAGGCAACTACACAACAGAGGCAAAGTTGGATAACCATGATAACATAGGCATGCATACCAGTCTGGAGTACATAAACCAAAATAGCATTACCGCGGGGCTGGCCCTGGCAGTTTGAGGATAATGCAGCCTGAGGGGGGCCCTCAATTTAACAAACCAAAAAGTCACATGGCACTATTGTTGAAGAAGAGTTGGGGCAGCTGAAGATGCGCGCCGCAGATGTCGCCCCTCATGAGTCGTCTGACTCCTGGGTCTCACGAGGCTCCTCAGGTCCAGGAGGCTCACTAAGGATCGATGCATCCTCCATCAGGATCTCCTGGCGCCTGGCCGCGTGAGCTACCAGGATGCCCTGCATGTGGCGCTGGTGCAAGGAAGCCGTGTTCGGCAGGCCGAAGGGCATGCAAACGTAGCTTTGAGGGGGGCCTCCGCACTGGCTGACGCGAGATGGCCAGAAGATCTCCTGAGATGCGGCTCTGTTGATCCCTAAGATGTTGACGCAGATGCACAGCTCGTCGCCGTCGTCTGGGGCAGTAGCTGCACTGGGTTGCATGGTACGACATTGGCCACGCATGGCTCGTGCCTCCTGAAGCTCCTCGATCGTCTGTGTGATGAACTCTTGGGCGCCTGGCACCTCGCGCCCTGCACCCTGCTTTCGGAAGCATGCGTTGAAGCATGCCTCCACGTGGTGCCCGAACGCCTCCCTCGTGAGGCTGGCCAAGTTGGAGGCCCTCCAGAGGAGATCCCCTGAGCCCAACCCGAGAGGGGCACCAGGTGCACCTTCCTATGCGAGGAAGGGAGGTGCCCGAGTAGTGGGCGCAGGTCCTTAAGCACGATCCTTGGTTGCCCCACCCTCCTGAGATCCTTGGTGGAGTAGCTTCTTCTTCTTCTTCTTCTCCTTCTTGGGGATGACCTCAGGGGGGTGGATGGCGCCCTCGCCATCCGTGTTCTCGATCGCCATGGCTTGGTAGGTTCACTCAAGGGAGCACACCACATCCTTCTCGTCGCAGGCGACAGTGATGATACCGCCGCTTCCCGGCATTTTGAGGACGTTTTATCCATGGTGAGTCGCCGCCTTGAACTTGGCCAGGTCTGGATACCCAAGGATGGTGTTGTACGAGAGACGAATGTGGGCAACTTCGAAGTCGATGAGCTCGGTGTGGTAGTTGCTGTGCTGGCCGAAGGTGACAGGAAGATGGAACTGCCCGATGGGGATTGTGGAGCCATAGGTCACTCCTTAGAAAGGCTTGGTTGGCTGGTGCTGGTCATATGGCACTTGGAGCATGTCAAATGTCTCAATGGAGAGGACGATGAGCCCCATGCCACCATAGATCAGTGTCTTGGTGTTGAGCACGTTGTTGATGGTAGGAGAGTGAAGCATCGGGAGTGCACCGGAGGGGTCGTGCACTTGAGTTGGTCAGCAGAGTCAAAGGTGTAACGCCCCTGATGTAACAATTCCATTTATGGCAATATATGCATCGTTGACTTAATCAATTCCATTCTGGGCTCTTCCTTCATTTCAGGTTTCTTCGTTTTTCCTTGTGCGTGTGTTGCTTGTCATCTATGTCATGTAATCATGTGCATTGCATTGCATTCTTGTTGTCACTTGCACCCGGTCATGCTCGTCTCTTCCCGTTGTCCGTTTCAAGTTCCGACACACACACACGTGCATGTGTCACCTCCGAGTCCTTCTTTCACAAGTGGTCGTAGAACGTTCTCGGAATGAGGTGAGACTTGTCGTACATTGTTGTTTTAGTACGTGGAGACCGCCTGTCAAGTTTCGTCACGTTTGGAGGTCGTTTGATACTCCAACGGTTAACTTCGTGGGCTAAAACATCATCTTTCTTTTGGCCCAACACCCCTCCACAATAGCCCACTAACCCAGCACAACCACTTCCATCCTCTCGGTCGTCGGATCATGATCGTGTGGGCGAAAACCACACCTCATTTGGACACTCCTAGCTCCCTCTACATATATAAAGGCATCCCCTCCTCGGATTTCAGGCGAAACCCTAGTCGAGCTCCTCCTCACGCCGTCGGACACGTCCGGACCGCGCTGGACACAGCCGCCGGATGCGCCCGGCCAATCCGGAAGCGGCACATGTCGCCACCGCCGCCCACCTCCTCGCACGCCTCCGCGGGCCCGTAGCCGGCCCCCGCGGCCCGTCTCTGTCCGGCCGCTGCCAGCCCGTCTCTCCCCCGCCTCCGGCCTGACGCGCCCCTTCGCCGCCGCGCGCCTCCGCAGATCGCCGCCGCCAGCCCCGCGACTCCTCACCGGCGCTCCGCCCCGGCTGCTCCCCGGCCGCCCTGACCTCCCGCCGCCGCCCGCGGGATCTGCTCCGCCGCCGGTCCGGGTCGACGTCGCCGGACCCCGAGGCCCCTCCTCCGGCCGGTGATACCCGGGGTCGCCGGATACCCTCGCCGGCCGCCGTCTCCGGCGAGCTCGCCGCCGGCCGGTCCGCCGCGTCCGTTGTCTTCCTCCCCATCCAGATCGGGATTGGGACCGGGACCAGATCCACTGGTCCCCGATCCTAACGCGAAGCCCCGAGCCCGGTTCCCTCCGTCCCGGGTTGACTTTTTAGGAGGGGTACATTTCCACTAAGTCCCTCGATCCATTAAATTTCTTGCCCTCTTCATCATGTGGTAACTTTGTGCTCGGTGCTCCGTTTTGCATGTATGATATGTCAAACCGTTCGTCTTGTGATGCTCTTCATGATGGATGCATTGTCAAGCATGTTAGGTTGCACTATGCCATGTTTAACTCTATTGCAAAAGTGCATGTGGCTGATAAGTTTCTGAAATTGTTATGAGATGATGCTTTGTCTTGTTTTTGTATATTCATCCATGTGTCATATGAGCTAGGTGTCAACATGAGTTTTGCTCATTGGAATATGCTCTACATGATAGATTTATTTTCATGCCATGATATGTCTTGAGATGAGTGCAACAAGCTTGTTAACATGCCATCGTGATGATAAATTTCTGCTAAGTGTGAATCTGTTAATTTTTATACCATGTTTCCATGATGCCACCATCATTGTTGTGCATTGTTAGAGTTGTCCAGTGGGTGTTCCTCAATGTATATGTTATGCTCTAGGTATCCATGCTCTTGTTTGTCATGATGAGTTGCTGTAGCTTGTTGTCTTCATGCTCTAAAGTTGCTATAAAATGTTTCTGTCAGCCTGTTATCAGCAAGTTCAATTTTGCCATGTGAATAGCTAGTGTTCTATGCACCCTATGACCATGTTATTGCCATGTGTAGCTTCATAAACATGTCTTCTTGATGTTGGTTATATTCACATGCCATGCTATGCTTTGAGATGAGTTGCACAAGCTTGCAAACATGCCTACTTGTAGTTGTTGGTGCCATGCCCAGATTTTCTCTAAGTCTGGATAAACTTTTGCACTTTTGCCATGCTGTTTGTGACATGTTCTAGTATGTTGTAGAAGTAGCCATGTGGTTATTCTGGAAGAGCATGTTATGTATGGTATTTCCTTGCCTTTTGCTTGCTTGTTGGAGTGTTGTAGCATACTTAAACTTGGTCACTTAGTGGGTAACTTGCTGTTTTTGGCAGATTGCATCGTGTAGTGCTTTGCTTGTCATTTGCAAACCGTGCATCCGTTTCCCATGATCTTTATATCGATTTCGACCGAGATCTTCCCATCTATCCAATGGCTTGCTTGCTTGCCCAAGATGAAGCCATTTCCACCATCTTCTCCTTAGGCTCGAGAGCATCCTCATGCATATGCACATCATACTTGCATTCCATGACATGTCTTGCATCATGTTGATTGTGCATTGCATCGTGATTGATCTAGTACCGTTGTTGTGCTCTTGTGTTGGGTAGAGCCGGGAACCAATACCGAGTTCGAGGATCTTGTCGAGACTGAGTTTGACGAGCCGTCTTACCATCCCACCAAGGACTTACCAGGCAAGATGACCGTTCCCCGATATCACCTCTATCTTTGCCTTGCTAGTTGTCTCGCTCTATAGTTATGCCTCAATGCCTATTCTTGTCTCAGCCTCCTATTGTTGCCATGAAACACTCTAACCGCCTTCCTAGCAAACTGTGGATTGGCTAAGTACGCTTTTGCTCAGCCCCTCTTATAATGTTGTTAGTTGCAGGTGAAGTTTGAAGATTGCTCCAAGTTTGGACTTCTTTATTGGGATAACACGATATATATCTTAATTAAATCATTGCATATGTATATATATATTGGTAATGGGTGGAAAGCTTGGCCTTCTGCTTGGTGTTTTGTTCCACTCATGCCACCTTAGGACCCGATAAACCGGTGTTATGTTCCTTGATTTTGCGTTCCTATCATGGTTGGGGTTTATGGGCCCCCCTTGATAATTCGCACTGCTTAAAGCTTTTCCAGCAAGGCCCAACATTGGTACTACATTTGCCTAACAACTAAAACTTGCATATGGAGTTATAAACCCGAGTTCTTAATCAACAACCCGGGCCAGTGCTCCTCATGAGTGTTTGTGACGCCCCGAGACCGATGCGCCAGGTGTCAGCCAGTTATTCGTCGTCGTTGCCATGTCATCTGCTTGCGTGTTGCATCTCTGCCTTGTCATCATGTGCTTTGCATCATCGTGTTTTCAAAACATGCATCCGTCCGAGTTCCCTCGTCCTCTCCGTTGTCCCTTCTGAGCCCAGACACACTCGCACGCGCCCGCGGCACATCCGAATATTTATTTTATGAGTGGCCGGAAAATGTTCTCGGAATGGGGTGAAACTTGGCGTGTGGTCTTATTATAGTGTAGACAGGCCGCCGGCCAAATATCATCGCATTCGGAGCTCGTTTGATAGCCCAACGGTTAAATATAGTGGCACTAGTAGCCGGTTAAAACGTCGGACGTTTTCGGTCTCCGAAAACCCGCGGGCCTCCCCCTCTCTCTCTCTCTCTCTCTCTCTCTCTCTCTCTCTCTCTTCTCATCCCGAGGCCTTTTCCCACAGCCCACAAACCTCTTCTAGGCCCAACCTACCCCTTCATCCGACCGGAGCTGTCCGATCGGCATCCGAGGGCTCCAAAAGCCCCCAAAACCCCTAACCCTAGCTACCCTTACTATATAGAGACCCCTCCCTTGCCAAATATGGACACCTACTCTTTCCCCTACCTCCCAGCCGCCTCCCGCCTCGCATTCCTTGCCCAGCCGCTCCGGATCTGCCACTTGTCGCCGCCAGATCATCCAGCCACCTCGCCGTTGCCACTTGTTGGCCTCCTATTGGCCAGCGCCGCCAGCCGCGCACCGCCCAGCCAACCGGAAGCCGCCGCGTGGTGCCCGCGCCTCTCCACCGCGCCAGGCCCGTCCCCGGCCCGCCCCGGGCCGGATCTGGGTCCGAGGCCCGCACCGCGCCGCCGCGACCAAAGCACCCATCTACGCCCGACCCGCTCCTCCTTCCGGTCGATCCCGAGCAGGATCGGAGCGTCGCCGTCGCGCCTCCTGCCGACGACACGAGCACCTCGCCGCCCCGCACCACCTCGCCGGCCCCGCCACCACTTCCTCCGCCGCTGGGATCCCCGAGCTCCATCGCGCAGGAGCAAGGAGGCCGCCGCCATGGACGACCTCGAGCTCCACCGCGTCGGGCGTCGCCTCCAACCACCGAGAACCAGCCCCCCTCACCGGATCCGGTGCAGATCCGTGCCCCGCTGCCCGTTCCTGGCCTTCGCGCTGCCCTCACGCCTCGCCGGAGGTCCAGCGCAGCTGGTGGCGCCGCCACCGTCGTTCACCTGCTCGGGGACAAGCAGACGCACGCGCAGAACCACATGGGCCACGGCCTTCCCGGCCTGCTGCATCGGCCGCAGCCCAGCTTCACTGACGGGCCTTTTGCCCTCTGGTGAGAAGCCCAGTCCACCCGGGTTTCAGCCCTTTACGTGTTGTTTTTTTGTCAGGACGTTTTTCCTTTTTTTCCATAGAACAGCAGTTTTATAGAAAAGACCCCCAACATCATACATTTAATAACTAAATAACCATGCATCTTATGTAAAAACTTTATATATGAAAATTGCTTAGAATTTTGTGTAGATTAATAATATGCCACTTTCACCCCAGTTAAAATTGTTTAACTTGCTGTTTATTTAAATTTGCTCAAATGTCATGCTAAAATGATTTATTTCATAACTAAATAACCGTAGCTCGGTTTTTAATAAACTTTATATGTAAATGGGGTAGAAAAATGTGTAGAATAACATGATGCACTTTGTTTTGCTGTTTAACAACATTAAAATATGTTTTAGGCAGAACAGTACCAAATTCATAAATATGCACATGGGGATTTCCCGGAATTGTTGTTGTTTTTTCGGCCTCATTTAAAATGCCTAAATAGGTAGTTTACTTTTGCTTCACCTCTAGCCATGTTAACCAACATTTAATCTTGTCTTGTTAATAAACGAGAGTCAATTAAATAATTAAATGTGGTGTTTCGTCAATATGCAACTCGTTGCATATTGAGCTCCATTTAACTTGTAGTACTTGCTTGTGCACTTTGCCATGCATAATTAAACCGGACATGCATCATACTTGGATGTGCATCGTATGCCATGTTTATGCTTGTGTGTTTACCGTGTTGTTTGCTTCTTTCCGGTTGCTTCTTTTGTTAGCTTCGGTTTCGTTCCGGAGTTGTGAGGATTCGCTCGACTGTTGCTCCGTCTTCTTCATGGACCCGTTCTTCTCCCTTGCGGAATCCCAGGCAAGATGATCATACCCTTGGATACCTTTACTACCATTTCCATGCTTAGTTGTCTCGATGCTATCGTTACATGTCGCGCTACCCATCCTTTATGTCAGCCTCTCCTTGTTGCCATGAAACCTCTAACCTTGAAACCTTCCTAGCAAAACCACTGTTTGGCTATGTTACCCGCTTGCTCAGCCCCTCTTATAGCGTTGTTAGTTGCAGGTGAAGATGAAGTTCGTTCCAGGAGGGAACTTGTTGTTGGAATATCACAATATCTATAATTATTATTAACACACCTATATACTGGGCATGGGTGGCAGGCTTGGCCTTTTGCTCGGTGTTTTGTTCCACTCATGCCACCTTAGGCGCCGATAAACCGGCATTATGTTCCTTGATTTTGCGTTCCTTACACGATGGGTGGATGGGGAACCCTTGACAGTTCAACTTTGAATAAAACTCCTCCAGCAAGGCCCAACATTGGTTTTAATTTGCTCATAATAACAACATAATTAATTAATTAATTGCATAGGGGGTCATGTCCCTGGGTTCTTAATTCTACATAACAGGGGGGGCCAGTGTTGATGGTGTTGGTCCCAAACTAGAGCCACTTGCGGTGCCACCCAGTTATCTGGGGTCTTCGGTTGCTGTACGTATTGCTCATCCGGACGTGGCCTGAGACGAGATACGCGCGGCTACTATCAGGGTGTCGGCACGCCGGGAGGTCTTGCTGGACTTGTTTTACCATTGTCGAAATGTCTTGTGCGACCGGGATGCCGAGCCTGATCGGATTTCCCTAAGATAAGGAGTGATGATATTATATTTATCACTTCAGCTAATCGTGAGAGCTTGTGATGGGCTAAGTTGGGACACCCCTGCAGGGTTATGATCTTTCGAAAGCCGTGCCCGCGGTTATGTGGCAGATTGGAATTTGTTAATGTCCGGTTGTAGAAAACTTGACAGAGGATCCGAAGTAAAACACACCACCGCGTGAGTAACCGTGACTGTCTCTTTTCACTTTGAGAAGAGAACACGGTGGGGTTATGTTTGACTCGTATGTAGTTAGGATCTTTAGTGATCACTTCTTTTGCGACCGTTTGCGTAGATGCTCATCTTATTCTGGTACTCGTAAGCTAGCCACCATATTATGCTTAGCCGCTGCTGCAACCTCACCACTTTACCTCTTCCTACCCATAAAGCTTTGCTAGTCTTGATACCCATGGTTATGGGATTGCTGTGTCCTCGTGGCTCACAGATACTACAACACCAGATGCAGGTTCAGCCGAGAATGATGCAGGAGCTGGTTCAAGTACTTCACTGGAAGCTCGATGAAGAGCGTGGCCGTATGCTTGTGACGTTTCGACGATCAGTAGTGGTTTCTACTAGGATTCGATCCTGACCTATGGCGTTATGTTGTTTTGGTATCTTTCTTTTGGATCTTCGCCCGTAGTCGGGTTGTGATGTTTTGAATGATGTTTTGCTTATGTAATGTATTGTGTGAAGTGGCGAGTGTAAGCCAACTATCTTATTTTGCAATTTAATCCCTCTTTTACATGAGTCGTGCAAAGATACCAAAACTTGCGATAATTCCAGAATGGGCTTATATCTTTAAGTCGTGCCTCGACACGTAGGAGATATAGTCCCATCCTGGGCATTACAAGTTGGTATCAGAGCCTTCTCCGACCTAGAAGCCCCCACTGATTGATCGAATCGTTGACGGTTGAGTCTAGGCACACACTGAAAATGTTTTGAGTCCTATATTTATATCGGAGAGTAGGATTTCTTTTGCTCCTCATCTCTTTTCACTCTGGTGAGGACTCCTGACGTTTAATCTTGCCTCTTCTAATTTCAAAACATTGCACCAATTTTTTTTTAGGATCTCGCGAGTATTGTTTGGATTGTTCCGATGTCTTTGTGACGAGAACATTGTTCTCGATGCCTCCTGTCATTAGGGGTTGTGGCAGTGTCCCGGGGAGTTGAGCTCCGAGGTGTTGTCGTCACAAATCCATCGCGGCAGTACTAGAATACTTAAGACGGCCGACATCGAAAACTCTCCTATGCGGTTAGTGGCAAGATAACCCCGACATCACCCAGTACTGGGGAGGTAGTTCGGGAGTATTGCCATAGCTTGTATAGTGGATGCGTTTCGAAGGTCCGAGGTAAACGGTTTCCGGAGATAACTGGTTATGTGTTGAAGGATGGATACAGCTGGATGTAGGTTTAGAGTTGAGTGCGCGGTGCTTCCCCTGTATCCCCAACACCTGATTGCATAACTGGAAACTTTCGGAAATTAATAGGTGGGTTCATCTAGTAGTTCTAGGCATTCTTCCAATGAGTGCACGATATGAAGTTCGGGGTTCTACATTGAGTGAAGTGGTTTTATGGGCTTGTTCCGATCGGGAGTTGCATCTTAAAGGGTCCTTGGCTATGCTGATCTGGGGATTGCAAAACCCTTTTGTAACACGTTCCATGAGCTTTCAGCACGAATTTGTCGAACGAAACTTCTATCTTGTATTTGTTCTATCTGTTCCTTGTTCCTTTTTATTTACCTTTTGTTCTCCAAGTGGCTTCTCGTCAAGTTGATGTACCTACGGAATCCATTCATTCAATTCTCTGTTCGTATAGATATGTTGCAACATAATCTTCTTCATAAACATATCTATCCGTTGTTTTCGTTTTGATTCTGGTATTCGAGTTGCTTCGATGTCAAGTGTTGATTCCATACCTTTTCTTAATCGGTGTACTCATATTTCTATGGGAGTGCTAATCCTTCTTGATCATCAAGATGGTCATGTTAAATCCTTTTCAACCGGTGTGCCTTCTCTTCAAATTATTCCATACGGACGCCGTTAAGAAATCTGACGATTGTCTGTTTCATTCATCCCAAGTCGTCTTTGTTTTCCCCACCCTCCCTCCCTTTTCTTTATGGAGCCAGAATTCTTAGTGAAATATCCATTTTATTCATGTGATATTTCTTCATTCTTTTCCTTCAATGTTCTTATCCGGTGATTTATCGTGAAGATGCTCAAGAGCTTCAAGTTCATCATTCTTTTGTTCTCAATTCTGCCGGTGGATGTAATTCAAGATTTCGGTGTTGATCTTATCCTTTTCCTCATTTCACAATGCTTTCTTATTCCGGTGCACCAATTAATCTTTCTCCTCTCTTTATTCATATCCGGAGTGTTGAAGATATCTCAGAAGATTCGTGTTTCCATTCTTTATCCGTTCAAGCTATTTTTGAGGATTGTTATCTTATTCAAGCCATTTAATTCAACCGGTGCTATATCTCTTAAGCAATCTTTTTCAACGGTGATTTCTTTAGTGGGCCCTAACCCACAGGTCTTTTCCAGGATCTTACCTGACTCTTCTAATTTTTCTGGAGTTATAAACAAATTCTTTTTATAGTGTGACGTAAGAATGATTCCCATCAGTCACAGTCCTTCTCCAGGACCGCTTTCAAATTATTTTTCGTCGTTGTTTCAACCTTTTTAATTCTTCATTCCGGAGTGCTCAGCAATTCGTCATGGCCTTTCTCGTCTTCACTCTCAACATTTGAAGATCGGAGAAGTGTTTCTCTTAAATCTTGGCCCGTTCTCTTGAAGATTCGTGGTTCTAGCTTCATGCCGTCCTCATTATTGTTCAGATTGTGAGGAATTATTTTATACCATCCAAAGCATTTCATGAATTCTTTCCATTGTGATCCTCCGAAGGCCATCATTTCAGAATATTTCTTCGTTTTTAGTTTTCAACTTTGTCCTCCAAATATTCTTCATCGATGTCTCTTCGTTCGTCTCCATATTCTTACGGTGGTTCTTTCAAGTTACTCTTCCTTGTTATCGCATTAATTCACTCGTTCTTTTCATAATTGTGACGCCCGAGACCGACGTCCCAGAAGATCCCAGAAGATTCCAGAAGATTCCAGATGTTCCGGGTTGCCCGTGTGTTCTTTTGTGCTTGTGTTATTTATTTTTTGCATTGCATCATGTCATCATGCCATCATGTCATATTTATTTTGCACCTCAACCTAAATAAATTGTGTGGACCTTCGGTCCATTTAAATCGAGGGAAGGTGACTTCTCTTTATAACATATAAAGCCTCTCAATATTATTAGGGAGCTATATATAATATTATTCCATTCGTTGGAATTAACCCAACACACTTGCATATTAATTTCCCCATGTTTTTCCTACTTCGAGTTACTCCTTAAAACCTTGCCAATAATTCTTTTCCCTTTTATCGAGGCTCCTCCAAAAATTCGAACATTTTTGGACACTTCTATAATCAAGTCTTAGTTCAAACCCATTTGAATTAAATTCAAATATGTTTGAATTATTTTTCCGATCGTGCCTTTTCTATTCTCAGTCCGTGCTCATTTTATGATGCCCGAGGAAAATAGTCCCATGTGTTATCTTTTCCCTAACCCCCTCCTCATTCTCTTCTTCTCTCTATTGCATTTTTCTGCTAAAAATCAAATAGAAAGGAAGAGCCCAAACCAGGCCATCAGCTTCCCAGGCCCATCTCCATTCTGGCCCGAGCCGCATCTGCTCCCTGGCCCAGCCGGCCCATCTTTCCCGCGGCTAACCCTAGCGCAGCACCGTTCGCTCCACTCCTCGCTCCTTTCCCCCTGTCCGCCGCCGCTTCTCCCGATCCCCTCTCTCGCTCTCCCCCTCGCAGCCCGCACCAGTCCCTTCGAGCGCCCGAACCCCTGTTCCTTCGATCTCCAACCCCGCATCGCCATGGCCTCCCTCCTTCCGCATCCTCCCACCGTTCACAGCGCCCGGGGCCGTCGTCCCGCAGCACCGCCCCCTCCCTCGCATGGACGCCGCCGCGCCAAGGCGCCGTGCCTCCGTCTCCAGCGGTCAGGAGCCGGCCGCCTCGTTCGCACGGCCTCCCTTCTCCAAGGCCGCGACCGCGCCCTGCCTCCGTCTTCAGGCTCGCGCGCGCCAGCGGCGCCCTTCGCCCGAGCCACCGCGCCCGCATCGCCCCGCGGAGCGACGCCCCCTCTGCATCGCGTCGGCCTTCCTCCGTTCCTGCCGCGCCGATGCTTCCACGGGTCGCCCAAGGCCCGCCTCTTCGTCCTCCTGCGGCCAGGAGCTGCGCCAAGGCCGCCTCCTCTCGCCTCGCCTTCTGGTCCAGGCGCCAAGGCAGCCGCGCGACCCTTCGGCCAGGTCCGCGCACGCCCCCGTCGGCCTCCTCCAGAGCAGGCGAGCCGCCCCTGCTTCGTCCAGCCTCCCCGCGGTCTTCCTCCGCGCGCCAAGGCAGCCGCGCCTTCCGCGTTCTGATGGCCGCGTCGCCCTCCCGTGCTGTTTTTGTTTGTTTTGTTGTGTTGCCTTGCTGTTGTCTTGACAGAGAACCGTGCACGACTACCTTCGGAAGAAACGAGTACCCCTTCGAGTCACCGACGTCCGTCAAGTTCGACTACACGGCGATATGTCAAGTACCACTACGATCGCGATGTAACAAGTACCACGACGACCGAACGGCTACGATGACGAGTACATCTCCGAACGTGAACGTCTACGACCGTGTACAACTACGACCGAGTCCGAGACCGGCAAGACCGTGTACGACTACGCCCGGTGTTGCGGCAAGTACCTCTTCATGACCCGAACGAGTACCACGACGACCCGAACGACTACGATCGGAACCCCTACTGCCGCTACCGACGTGAACAACTACTTCCCTCTACTGAGCGGCTACTTCCTCTCCGAACGTGAACGCCTTCTTCCTCTACGTCTCGAACCGTCCCGAAACGAGTGTTTCGAAGGTATAACCCGAGACGATGACCCGTGTGATGCTTGCTTGTGTTGTATGAAATGTCTCCCTCGTGTGCATCGTGCCCGTTTCATTCTTTTGTCGTGCTCCTCGGTTGCCTCGTCGCCGACCCGTGGGAACCCGGTAACGGGATCGCCCCACCTTTCATCTCGTTGACTCGCTCACGCCCTCTTTCCTTTTGCACCGGACTCTCAACGAGTTACCGGCACCGATATGATGCCGTTGCATCATTTCGGATCGTTGCCGTGGCACCCTTTCCTTCCACCACGGTGACGATGCTTCATATCATCTTCTTGTTAATCTTTTAATATAATTGCATAAACTTGATCATGTCATCCGCATCATGTTAACAACATTAAAATGAGTGTTTTGTTGTTGCTAAAAATTATTAAACATGCTCATGGGGATTTTCCGGATATGTTGTTGTTATTTTCCGGCCTCATTTAAAATGCCTAAATAGTGTAGTTTTATTATGCTTCACCTCTTGCCATGTTAACAAACATTTAACCTTGTCTTGTAAATAACGAGAGGCAATTAAATAATTATAATGTGGTGTTTCGTCAATAAGCAACTCGTTGCATATTGAGCTCCACTTAACTTGTAGTACTGGTTTGTGCACTTTGCCATGCCATGCATATTTAAACCGGACATGCATCATACTTGTTTGTGCATCGTATGCCATGTTTATGCTTGTATGTTTACCGTATTGTTTGCTTCTTTCCGGTTGCTTCTCTTGTTAGCTTCGATTTCGTTCCGGAGTTGTGAGGATTCTCTCGACTGTGTTGCTTCGTCTACTTCATGGATCTGTTCTTCTCCCTAGTGGAATCCCAGGCAAGATGACCGAACCCGGATACCATTACTATCTTTGCCTATTGCTAGAGTATTGCTCTTTAGTATATTGCCTCGATGCCCATGTTTTCCTGTCAGCCTCCTATTGTAACCACGACCCTGTCTAACTACCCTACCTATGCAAACCGTTGAATGGCTAAGTACGCTTCGCTCAGCCCCTCTTATAGCGTTGTTAGTTGTAGGTGAAGATCGAAGATGCTTGCTTCATGTTGAAGTTTGGTTGGGTTATATCACACTATATAAATGCTTTAATGAAATCATCTATATATTGGCAAGGGTGGAAGGCTAAGCCTTTTGCTTGGTGATTTGTTCCACTCATGCCGTTAGGAACCGTATAAACCGGTGTTATGTTCCTTGATTATGCGTTCCTAACACGGTTGGGGTGTATGGGACCCCCTTGATAAACCGCTAAGTGCTAAGTCTTTTCCAGCAAGTCCCAACGTTGGTACTATTTGCCTAATAACTAATAAAACTTGCATGTGGACTAGCTATCCCTTTTATTTTAATTCAACAACCCCGGGCCAGTGCTCCACATGAGTGTTGGTCCGAAACGGGGGTTACGCGGGGCCACCTCGAGGAAACTCAAGGTTTGGTAAAAACCTGTGGGATCACCCATCCGGTCGTGTCCTGAGACTTAGATACGCGCGGCTACTATCAGGGTGTCGACACGCCGGGAGGATTTGCTGGATTAGCCTTACCTTAGTTCGGTTTAACTTGAGCACGGGATTCCGAGAATACTCGGGTCTTCCCACCTATGGAGTTGCGACTTCGCGGATCGTGGGCTTGTAATGGGTCAAGTTGGAACACCCCTGCAGGGTTTGAACTTTCGAAAGCCGTGCCCGCGGTTATGTGGCAGATGGGAGCTTGTTAATATCCGGTTGTAGATAACTTGACACATTGTTCTAATACACTACCAGCGTGAGTACCGTGACTGTCATTTTCCGAAAGGGTTTCGGGAGATGAACACGGTGGGGTTATGTTTGACTGGCTTTAGTTAGGATCACTTCGTGATCATCTCTCGACCGAGGCACCTTCTCTTCTCGCTCTCGTATACGTAAGCTAGTGCTAGTTGCTGCTGCAGACTCTTGTTGTTCCTTCACCTCTTGTTCTTTTCTTCAGCCTTTCCTCACCCAAGGCTTAAATAGTCATGTTACCCGGGAACGGGATTGCTGAGTCCTCTGTGGCTCACAGTTACTTCACCACACCAGATGCAGGTTCAGCCGAGTTTGATGCAGGAGTTGGATCAGTTCTTCACCGGGAGCTCAATGAAGAGTTTGGCTGTTTGTTTGTGACGCTTCGACGATCAGTAGTGGTTCTTCTATTAGGATTCGATCCTGACCTGTGGCTTTATGTTGTTTTGGTATCTTTCTTTTGGATCTTCACCCGTAGTCGGGTTGTGATGGTTTGAATGATGTATTGCTCATGTATTGTATTGTGTGAAGTGGCGAGTGTAAGCCAACTATCTCCTTTTGCAATTTAATCCCTCTTTTACATGAGTTGTGCAAAGATACCAAACTTGAGATCATTCTAGGATGGGCTTATACCTTTAAGTCGTGCCTCGACACGTAGGAGGTATAGTCCCATCCTGGGCATTATAAGTTGGTATTCAGAGCCTTCTCCGACCTAGAAGCCCCCACTGATTTATCGAATCGTTGACGGTTGAGTCTAGGCACACACTGAAAATGTTTTGAGTCCTATATTTATATCGGAGAGTAGGATTTATTTTGCTCCTCATCTCTTTTCACACTGGTTAGGACTCCTGACGATTACTCTTGCCTCTTCTACTTTCAAAATTGCACCAAAATTTTTTTAGGATCTCGCGAGTATTGTTTGGATTGTTTCGATGTCTTTGTGACGAGAACATTGTTCTCGATGCCTCCTGTCATTAGGGGTTGTGGCAGTGTCCCGGGGAGTTGAGCTCCGAGGTGTTGTCGTCACAAATCCATCGCGGCAGTACTAGAATACTTAAGATGGCCGACATCGAAAACTCTCCTATGCGGTTAGTGGCAAGATAACCCCGACATCACCCAGTACTGGGGAGGTAGCTCGAGAGTATTGCCATAGCTTGTATAGTGCATGCTTTTCGAAGGTCCGAGGTAAACATTTTCCGAGAAAGACTGGTTATGTGTTGAAGGATGGATACACCTGGATGTAGGTTTAGATTTGATTGCGCGGTGCTTCCCGTGTATCCCCAACACCTGATTGCATAACTGGAAACTTTCGGAAATCTATAGGTGGGTTCATCTAGTAGTTCTAGGCATTCTTCCAACGAGTGCATGATATGAAGTTCGGGGTTCTGCATTGAGTGAAGTGGTTTTATGGACTTGTTCTGATCGGGAGTTGCATCTTAAAGGGTCCTTGGCTATGCTGATCCGGGGATTGCAAAACCCTTTTGTAACACGTTCCATGAGCTTTCAGCACGAAGATGTCGAACGAAGCTTCTATCTTGTATTTGTTCTATCTGATCCTTGTTCCTTTTTTTTTATTATTTACCTTTTGTTCTCCAAGTTGCTTCTCGACGAGTTGATGTACCTGCGGAATTCATTCGTTCAATTCTCTGTTCGGATGATATTATGAAGACTATGCTGCAACATTTATCCTTTGTTTCGTTTTGATTCTGGTATTCAAGTTGCTTCGATGTCAAATGTTGATTCCATACCTTTCCTAATCGGTATTCTCATATTTCTATGAGATTGCTAATTCTTCTTGACCATCGAGATGGTCATGTTAAATCCTTTTCAACCGGTGTGCCTTCTTTTCAAGTTATTCCATACGGACACCGTTGAGAAATCTGACGATTTGTCTGTTTCATTCGTCCCAAGTTGTCTTTGTTTTCCCCACCCTCCCACCCTTTTTCTTCTTGGAGCCAGAAATTCTCAAATGAAATATCCATTTTATTCATGCGATATTTCTTCATTCATTTCCTTCAATGTTCTTATCCGGTGATTTATCGTGAAGATGCTCAACACCTTCAAGTTCATCATTCTTTTGTTCTCATATTCTTCTCCGGTGGATATAATTGAAGATTTCGGTGTTGATCTTATCCTTTTCACAATGCTTTCTTATTCCGGTGCTCCAATTAATCATTCTCCTCTTGCTATTCATATCCGGAGTGCTGAACATTCATAATTCCATTCTTAATCCGTTCAAATTATTTTGTTGAGGATTGTCATCTTACTCAAGCCATTTAATTTAACCGGTGCAATATCTCTTCAGCAATCTTTTCCAACGGTGATTTCTTTAGTGGGCCCTAACCCACAGGTCTTTTCCCAAGATCTTACCTGACTCTTCTAATTATTTTCTGGAGTTATACTCAAATTCTTTTAAAGTGTGACGTAAGAATGATTTCCATCAGTCATATACCTTCTCCAAGACCGCTTTCAAATTCTTTTCATCATTGGTTCAACCTTTTAATTCTTCATTCCGGAGTGCTCAACAATTCTTCATGGCATTTCTCGTCTTCATTCTCAGCGTTTGCAGACCGGAGAAGTGTTCTCTTAAATCTTGGCCGTTCTCTTGAAGATTTGTGGTTCTAGCTTAATGCCATCCTCATTATTATTCCGATTGTGAGGAATTCTTTTTATACCAATCCGAAGCATTTCATGAATTCTTTTCTTTGTGATCCTCCGAAGGCCATCATTTCAGAATATTTCTTCGTTCTTAGTTTTCAACTTCAACCTCCAACTATTCTTCATTGATGCCTCTCGTTCGTCTCCATATTTTACGGTGGTTCTTTCAAGTTTACTCTTCCTTGTTATCACACCAATTCATTTGTTCTTTTCATAATCCTACCGGTGCTTTGTTGAAGATTTACCCAACTTTGTGCGAGATCTCTCTTTAATTCTTTCCAACGAGAATAAGAAGTATGCCAAATCCTTTGGTTGTCATCAATTTAAATTGGTGAAGGAGATGCATGCCATAATTCTTATTCTTATTCCTTCAAGGTGATTTAATTCTTTTGTCTGGAGCTTGTTCATCATATCATATCCTTGGTTCCAAATTGTTCATCTTGTTCCGGAGCTTCAAGTTATTTCAATTATCATTTCAAAGCTCCATCTAATTCTTCACAGGCCTTGAATTTTATTCTTTTCATCTTTCACTTCTCATGCTTTCATTACCGGAGTTTTCATGGTGGTTCATCATCATTTAATTCATCCTCGAAGTTTTCATCAAGATTCTTGTTGGAGCTCAAGCTTTCTTCGTCATGCTTTCCAATTGCAATTCTTTCTACCTTATCTTTCAGATGGTGTTATGTCATTCTTGATAATTTTCCTCCATGTTTCATGATTCACAAGTTGTCAACAATGAGATATTTAAAACCATCATTTTCCGTGTTCAGGAGATCCTTTCAACCCCTCATTTTATCCCTTGGAGTTATCTTGGGTTATAATTCACCTAAAAGCTTTCCCTAAGGATTGTTGCTATTTGTGGTGCTTATAAATGACCCAAGTTCTTCATTTATCATTCCGGTGAAATAAGTTTATCGCCTCCTTGTTGATCTAAATCAAATCAATTGTTTTCCATTAGTGGTTGGTTGTCACCTCATAACTTTGAGATGTTTTCCATAAGCCCACATCAAGCTTATTCTTTTGTTATTGATTATTTTCAACAACTCCATTCAACCCTTCTTCGTAAGGATGCTCTTTCAATTCAATTTTTGAGAGAAGTTGTCATTTTCTTCTCCATTCATTTCTTTCATTGATTTATATGCTATTCTTTCATTCCGGAGGCATTGTTATGTTGCTCTCTCCAAACCATCATCTCGTTTTATCAAGATCATGTTCTCCCTTGCTTGTCTATTTAACCAGAGTGTTGTGTTCTTCATTCTAGTTCTCTCATCTTATCAAGTTTGCCTGTCTTTTAACCGGAGTGCTGTCTGAATCCTTCTTACCCCTTGTGCCATTTTGTCATTGTTTCAGAGGCTGTGTGTTGTTGTTTTCATCAAGTATCCTTCCATCTTGGCTAGTTCTTGTTCAATTCCTTCCATTTTCAGACGGAGTGCTGTCCAAATTCTGTCATTCTTTTTCCTTGGCTATACCATTGCGGTTTCTTATTCTTTTGGTTCGTAAGCTCTTGTTTCATGTCTTTCAACCTCCAAGGTTCTCATAATACTCCTTGTTACTCATTTTACCGGAGTGCTCTTAACTTCGTTCATCTCCGTTGTATTCTTCTTTCAATTTGTTCAACCTCTCAAGGTTCTTTGGTTTCACTCATCTGACAAAGAAGCAACTTTGTTTTACCTCTTCTTTTCCGTTTTTTATCCGGTGATATCTCTAGGATCTCGGGTCGAGATCCTCTGTTGGTGTGGGAGAGTTGTGACGCCCGAGACCGACGTCCCAGAAGATCCCAGAAGATTCCAGAAGATTCCAGATGTTCCGGGTTGCCCGTGTGTTCTTTTGTGCTTGTGTTATTTATTTTTTGCATTGCATCATGTCATCATGCCATCATGTCATATTTATTTTGCACCTCAACCTAAATAAATTGTGTGGACCTTCGGTCCATTTAAATCGAGGGAAGGTGACTTCTCTTTATAACATATAAAGCCTCTCAATATTATTAGGGAGCTATATATAATATTATTCCATTCGTTGGAATTAACCCAACACACTTGCATATTAATTTCCCCATGTTTTTCCTACTTCGAGTTACTCCTTAAAACCTTGCCAATAATTCTTTTCCCTTTTATCGAGGCTCCTCCAAAAATTCGAACATTTTTGGACACTTCTATAATCAAGTCTTAGTTCAAACCCATTTGAATTAAATTCAAATATGTTTGAATTATTTTTCTGATCGTGCCTTTTCTATTTTTCTCAGTCCGTGCTCATTTTATGATGCCCGAGGAAAATAGTCCCATGTGTTATCTTTTCCCTAACCCCCTCCTCATTCTCTTCTTCTCTCTATTGCATTTTTCTGCTAAAAATCAAATAGAAAGGAAGAGCCCAAACCAGGCCATCAGCTTCCCAGGCCCATCTCCATTCTGGCCCCAGCCGCATCTGCTCCCTGGCCCAGCCGGCCCATCTTTCCAGCGGCTAACCCTAGCGCAGCACCGTTCGCTCCACTCCTCGCTCCTTTCCCCCTGTCCGCCGCCTCTTCTCCCGATCCCCTCTCTCGCTCTCCCCCTCGCAGCCCGCACCAGTCCCCTCGAGCGCCCGAACCCCTGTTCCTTCGATCTCCAACCCCGCATCGCCATGGCCTCCCTCCTTCCGCATCCTCCCTCCGTTCCCAGCGCTCGGGGCCGTCGTCCCACAGCACCGCCCCCTCCCTCGCGTGGACGCCGCCGCGCCAAGGCGCCGTGCCTCCGTCTCCAGCGGTCAGGAGCCGGCCGCCTCGTTCGGCCGGCCTCCCTTCTCCAAGGCCGCGACCGCGCCCTGCCTCCGTCTTCAGGCTCGCGCGCGCCAGCGGCGCCCTTCGCCCGAGCCACCGCGCCCGCATCGCCCCGCGGAGCGACGCCCCCTCTGCATCGCGTCGGCCTTCCTTCGTTCCTGCCGCGCCGCTGCTTCCGCGGGTCGCCCAAGGCCCGCCTCTTCGTCCTCCTGCGGCCAGGAGCTGCGCCAAGGCCGCCTCCTCTCGCCTCGCCTTCTGCGTCCAGGCGCCAAGGCAGCCGCGCGACCCTTCGGCCAGGTCCGCGCACGCCCCCGTCGGCCTCCTCCAGAGCAGGCGAGCCGCCCCTGCTTCGTCCAGCCTCCCCGCGGTCTTCCTCCGCGCGCCAAGGCAGCCGCGCCTTCCGCGTTCCGATGGCCGCGTCGCCCTCCCGTGCTGTTTTTGTTTGTTTTGTTGTGTTGCCTTGCTGTTGTCTTGACAGAGAACCGTGCACGACTACCTTCGGAAGAAACGAGTACCCCTTCGAGTCACCGACGTCCGTCAAGTTCGACTACACGGCGATATGTCAAGTACCACTACGATCGCGATGTAACAAGTACCACGACGACCGAACGGCTACGATGACGAGTACATCTCCGAACGTGAACGTCTACGACCGTGTACAACTACGACCGAGTCCGAGACCGGCAAGACCGTATACGACTACGCCCGGTGTTGCGGCAAGTACCTCTTCATGACCCGAACGAGTACCACGACGACCCGAACGACTACGACCGGAACCCCTACTGCCGCTACCGATGTGAACAACTACTTCCCTCTACTGAGCGGCTACTTCCTCTCCGAACGTGAACGCCTTCTTCCTCTACGTCTCGAACCGTCCCGAAACGAGTGTTTCGAAGGTATAACCCGAGACGATGACCCGTGTGATGCTTGCTTGTGTTGTATGAAATGTCTCCCTCATGTGCATCGTGCCCGTTTCGTTCTTTTGTCGTGCTCCTCGGTTGCCTCGTCGCCGACCCGTGGGAACCCGGTAACGGGATCGCCCCACCTTTCATCTCGTTGACTCGCTCACGCCCTCTTTCCTTTTGCACCGGACTCTCAACGAGTTACCGGCACCGATATGATGCCGTTGCATCATTTCGGATCGTTGCCGTGGCACCCTTTCCTTCCACCACGGTGACGATGCTTCATATCATCTTCTTGTTAATCTTTTAATATAATTGCATAAACTTGATCATGTCATCCGCATCATGTTAACAACATTAAAATGAGTGTTTGGTTATTGCTAAAAATTATTAAACATGCTCATGGGGATTTTTCGGATATGTTGTTGTTATTTTCCGGCCTCATTTAAAATGCCTAAATAGTGTAGTTTTATTATGCTTCACCTCTTGCCATGTTAACAAACATTTAACCTTGTCTTGTAAATAACGAGAGGCAATTAAATAATTATAATGTGGTGTTTCGTTAATAAGCAACTCGTTGCATATTGAGCTCCACTTAACTTGTAGTACTTGTTTGTGCACTTTGCCATGCCATGCATATTTAAACCGGACATGCATCATACTTGTTTGTGCATCGTATGCCATGTTTATGCTTGTATGTTTACCGTATTGTTTGCTTCTTTCTGGTTGCTTCTCTTGTTAGCTTCGGTTTCGTTCCGGAGTTGTGAGGATTCTCTCGACTGTGTTGCTCCGTCTACTTCATGGATCCGTTCTTCTCCCTAGTGGAATCCCAGGCAAGATGACCGAACCCGAATACCATTACTATCTTTGCCTATTGCTAGAGTATCGCTCTTTAGTATATTGCCTCGATGCCCATGTTTTCCTGTCAGCCTCCTATTGTAACCATGACCCTGTCTAACTACCCTACCTATGCAAACCGTTGAATGGCTAAGTACGCTTTGCTCAGCCCCTCTTATAGCGTTGTTAGTTGCAGGTGAAGATCGAAGATGCTTGCTTCATGTTGAAGTTTGGTTGGGTTATATCACACTATATAAATGCTTTAATGAAATCATCTATATATTGGAAAGGGTGGAAGGCTAAGCCTTTTGCTTGGTGATTTGTTCCACTCATGCCGTTAGGAACCGTATAAACCGGTGTTATGTTCCTTGATTATGCGTTCCTAACACGGTTGGGGTGTATGGGACCCCCTTGATAAACCGCTAAGTGCTAAGTCTTTTCCAGCAAGTCCCAACATTGGTACTATTTGCCTAATAACTAATAAAACTTGCATGTGGACTAGCTATCCCTTTTATTTTAATTCAACAACCCCGGGCCAGTGCTCCACATGAGTGTTGGTCCGAAGCGGGGGTTACGCGGGGCCACCTCGAGGAAACTCAAGGTTTGGTAAAAACCTGTGGGATCACCCATCCGGTCGTGTCCTGAGACTTAGATACGCGCGGCTACTATCAGGGTGTCGACACGCCGAGAGGATTTGCTGGATTAGCCTTACCTTAGTTCGGTTTAACTTGAGCACGGGATTCCGAGAATACTCGGGTCTTCCCACCTATGGAGTTGCGACTCCGCGGATTGTGGGCTTGTAATGGGTCAAGTTGGAACACCCCTGCAGGGTTTGAACTTTCGAAAGCCGTGCCAGCGGTTATGTGGCAGATGGGAGCTTGCTAATATCCGGTTGTAGATAACTTGACACATTGTTCTAATACACTACCAGCGTGAGTACCGTGACTGTCATTTTCCGAAAGGGTTTCGGGAGATGAACACGGTGGGGTTATGTTTGACTGGCTTTAGTTAGGATCACTTCGTGATCATCTCTCGACCGAGGCACCTTCTCTTCTCGCTCTCGTATACGTAAGCTAGTGCTAATTGCTGCTGCAGACTCTTGTTGTTCCTTCACCTCTTGTTCTTTTCTTCAGCCTTTCCTCACCCAAGGCTTAAATAGTCATGTTACCCGGGAACGGGATTGCTGAGTCCTCTGTGGCTCACAGTTACTTCACCACACCAGATGCAGGTTCAGCCGAGTTTGATGCAGGAGTTGGATCAGTTCTTCACCGGGAGCTCAATGAAGAGTTTGGCTGTTTGTTTGTGACGCTTCGACGATCAGTAGTGGTTCTTCTACTAGGATTCGATCCTGACCTGTGGCTTTATGTTGTTTTGGTATCTTTCTTTTGGATCTTCACCCGTAGTCGGGTTGTGATGTTTTGAATGATGTATTGCTCATGTATTGTATTGTGTGAAGTGGCGAGTGTAAGCCAACTATCTCCTTTTGCAATTTAATCCCTCTTTTACATGAGTTGTGCAAAGATACCAAACTTGAGATCATTCTAGGATGGGCTTATACCTTTAAGTCGTGCCTCGACACGTAGGAGGTATAGTCCCATCCTGGGCATTATAATAATCCTACCGGTGCTTCGTTGAATATTTATCCAAGGTTGTGCTACACCTCTCTTTAATTCTTTGCAACGAGAATAAGTAGGATGCCAAATCCTTTGGTTGTCATCAATTTAAATTGGTGAAGGATATGCATAACATAATTCTTATTCTTATTTCATCCAAGTGGATTAGTCCCTTCGTTTAGAGTTTATTCATGAGGAATAATTTCTAGGTTTCAAGTTGTTCATCTTGTTTTTCCGGAGCGCCAAGTTACTTCTATGATATCATTTCAAGCTCCATCTAATTCATCGCAGGCCTTGAATCTTATTCTTTTAATCTTTCACTTCTCATGCTTTCATTACCGGAGTTTTCATGGTGGTTCATCAAGATTTAATTCATCCTCGAAGTCTTCATCAAGATTCTTGTGGAGCTCAAGCATTCTTCATCATGCATTCCAAGTGCAATTCTTGCTCCCTTATCTTTCAGATGGTGTTATGTCATTCTTGACAATTCCTTCATGTTTCATGATTCACGAGTTTTCAAGTATGAGATATTTAAACCCATCTTTTTCTTTGTTCAGGAGATCTTTCTAACCATTCAATTTATTTGTTGGAGTAATCTTGGGTTATAATTCACCAAAAGTTTTCCCTGAGAATTGTTGCTATTATGGTGCTTATAGATGACCCAAGTTCTTCATTAATCCTTCTGGTGAGATAAATTTATCGTCTCCTTGTTGATCCCAATCCAAGCAATTCGTTTCTGTTAGTGGCTGGTTGTCATCTCTTAATTTTGAGATGTTTCCATAAGCCCACATGAAGCTTATTCGTTTTCGTTGTTGATTTTTCCATCAACCCCACTCAACCCCTCTTTGTAAGGAGGATTTCCTAATTCATTCGTGGGAGAAGTTGTCATTTTTTCTTCTCCATTCATTTCTTCATTGATTATATGCTATTCTTCATTCCGAAGGCATTGTGATATTGCTCCCTTCGTCCCATCATCTTCTCATATCAAGATCATATTCTTCCCTTGCTTGTCCATTTAACCGGAGTATTATGTCCTCTCTTCAAGTTCTCTCATCTTTTCATGTTTTGCCTCTCTTTTCAACCGGAGTGCTGTCTGAATCTTTCTTTCCCCTTGTGTCATTCTTTCAATTGTTTCAGAGGCTGTGTGTTGTTGTTTTCATCAAGTATCATTCCATATCCTCAAGTTCTTGTTCATTTCCTTCCATTTTCAGACGGAGTGCTGTCCGAATTATGTCATTCTTATTCCTTGGCTATACCATTGCGATTTCTTATTCTTTTGGTTTGTAAGCTCTTGTTTCATGTCTTTTAACCTACAAGGTTCTCATAATGTTCCTTGTTCCTCCTGCTTACCGGAGTGCTCTTAACTTCGTTCATCTCTGTTGTATTCTTTCTTTCAAGATTGTTCAACCTCTCAAGTTTCGTGGTTTCACTCGTTTGTCAAAGAAGCAACTTTGTTTTACCTGTTCCTTTATCCTCTTTTATCCGGTGCCATCTCCAGGATCTCGGGTCGAGATCCTCTGTTAGTGTGGGAGAGTTGTGACGCCCCGAGACCGATGCGCCAGGTGTCAGCCAGTTATTCGTCGTCGTTGCCATGTCATCTGCTTGCGTGTTGCATCTCTGCCTTGTCATCATGTGCTTTGCATCATCGTGTTTTCAAAACATGCATCCATCCGAGTTCCCTCGTCCTCTCCGTTGTCCCTTCTGAGCCCGGACACACTCGCATGCGCCCGCGGCACATCCGAATATTTATTTTATGAGTGGCCGGAAAATGTTCTCGGAATGGGGTGAAACTTGGCGTGTGGTCTTATTATAGTGTAGACAGGCCGCCGGCCAAATTTCATCGCATTCGGAGCTCGTTTGATAGCCCAACGGTTAAATATAGCGGCACTAGTAGCCGGTTAAAACGTCGGACGTTTTCGGTCTCCGAAAACCCGCGGGCCTCCCCCCTCTCTCTCTCTCTTCTCATCCCGAGGCCTTTTCCCACAGCCCACAAACCTCTTCTAGGCCCAACCTACCCCTTCATCCGACCGGAGCTGTCCGATCGGCATCCGAGGGCTCCAAAAGCCCCCAAAACCCCTAACCCTAGCTACCCTTGCTATATATAGACCCCTCCCTTGCCAAATATGGACACCTACTCCTTCCCCTACCTCTCAGCCGCCTCCCACCTCGCATTCCGTGCCCAGCCGCTCTGGATCTGCCACTTGTCGCCGCCAGATCATCCAGCCACCTCGTCGTTGCCACTTGTTGGCCTCCTATTGGCCAGCGCCGCCAGCCGCGCACCGCCCGACCAACCGGAAGCCGCCGCGTGGTGCCCGCGCCTCTCCACCGCGCCAGGCCCGTCCCCGGCCCGCCCTGGGCCGGATCTGGGTCCGAGGCCCGCACCGCGCCGCCGCGACCAAAGCACCCATCTACGCCCGACCCGCTCCTCCTTCCGGTCGATCCCGAGCAGGATCGGAGCGTCGCCGTCGCGCCTCCTGCCGACGACCCAAGCACCTCGCCGCCCCGCACCACCTCGCCGGCCCCGCCACCACTTCCTCTGCCGCTGGGATCCCCGAGCTCCATCGCGCAGGAGCAAGGAGGCCGCCGCCATGGACGACCTCGAGCTCCACCGCGTCGGGCGTCGCCTCCAACCACCAAGAACCAGCCCCCCTCACCGGATCCGGCGCGGATCCGTGCCCCGTTGCCCGTTCCTGGCCTTCGCTCTGCCCTCGCGCCTCGCCGGAGGTCCAGCGCAGCCGGTGGCGCCGCCACCATTGTTCACCTGCTCGGGGACAAGCAGACGCACGCGCAGAACCACATGGGCCACGGCCTTCCCGGCCTGCTGCGTCGGCCGCAGCCCAGCTTCACTGACGGGCCTTTTGCCCTCTGGTGAGAAGCCCAGTCCACCCGGGTTTCAGCCCTTTACATGTTGTTTTTTTGTCAGGACGTTTTTCCTTTTTTTCCATAGAACAGCAGTTTTATAGAAAAGACCCCCAACATCATACATTTAATAACTAAATAACCATGCATCTTATGTAAAGACTTTATATATGAAAATTGCTTAGAATTTTGTGTAGATTAATAATATGCCACTTTCACCCCAGTTAAAATTGTTTAACTTGCTGTTTATTTTAATTTGCTCAAATGCCATGCTAAAATGATTTATTTCATAACTAAATAACCGTAGCTCAGTTTTTAATAAACTTTATATGTAAATGGGGTAGAAAAATGTGTAGAATAACATGATGCACTTTGTTTTGCTGTTTAACAACATTAAAATATGTTTTAGGCAGAACAGTACCAAATTCATAAATATGCACATGGGGATTTCCCGGAATTGTTGTTGTTTTTCTGGCCTCATTTAAAATGCCTAAATAGGTAGTTTACGTTTGCTTCACCTCTTGCCATGTTAACCAACATTTAATCTTGTCTTGTTAATAAACGAGAGTCAATTAAATAATTAAATGTGGTGTTTCGTCAATATGCAACTCGTTGCATATTGAGCTCCATTTAACTTGTAGTACTTGCTTGTGCACTTTGCCATGCCATGCATAATTAAACCGGACATGCATCATACTTGGATGTGCATCGTATGCCATGTTTATGCTTGTGTGTTTACCGTGTTGTTTGCTTCTTTCCGGTTGCTTCTTTTGTTAGCTTCGGTTTCGTTTCGGAGTTGTGAGGTTTCGCTCGACTGTTGCTCCGTCTTCTTCATGGACCCGTTCTTCTCCCTTGTGGAATCCCAGGCAAGATGATCATACCCTTGGATACCTTTACTACCATTGCCATGCTTAGTTGTCTCGATGCTATCGTTACATGTCGCGCTACCCATCCTTTATGTCAGCCTCTCCCTGTTGCCATGAAACCTCTAACCTTGAAACGTTCCTAGCAAAACCACTGTTTGGCTATGTTACCCGCTTGCTCAGCCCCTCTTATAGCGTTGTTAGTTGCAGGTGAAGATGAAGTTCGTTCCAGGAGGGAACTTGTTGTTGGAATATCACAATATCTATAATTATTATTAACACACCTATATACTGGGCATGGGTGGAAGGCTTGGCCTTTTGCTCGGTGTTTTTTCCACTCATGCCACCTTAGGCGCCGATAAACCGGAATTATGTTCCTTGATTTTGCGTTCCTTACACGATGGGTGGATGGGGACCCCTTGACAGTTCGACTTTGAATAAAACTCCTCCAGCAAGGCCCAACATTGGTTTTAATTTGCTCATAATAACAACATAATTAATTAATTAATTGCATAGGGGGTCATGTCCCCGGGTTCTTAATTCTACATAACAGGGGGGGCCAGTGCTGATGGTGTTGGTCCCAAACTAGAGCCACTTGCGGTGCCACCCAGTTATCTGGGGTCTTCGGTTGCTGTATGTATTGCTCATCCGGACGTGGCCTGAGACGAGATACGCGCGGCTACTATCAGGGTGTCGGCACACCAGGAGGTCTTGCTGGACTTGTTTTACCATTGTCGAAATGTCTTGTGCTACCGGGATGCCGAGCCTGATCGGATTTCCCTAAGATAAGGATTGATGATATTATATTTATAACTTCAGCTAATCGTGAGAGCTTGTGATGGGCTAAGTTGGGACACCCCTGCAGGGTTATGATCTTTCGAAAGTCGTGCCCGCGGTTATGTGGCAGATTGGAATTTGTTAATGTCCGGTTGTAGAAAACTTGACAGAGGATCCAAAGTAAAACACACCACCGCGTGAGTAACCGTGACTGTCTCTTTTCACTTTGAGAAGAGAACACGGTGGGGTTATGTTTGACTCGTATGTAGTTAGGATCTTTAGCGATCACTTCTTTTGCGACCGTTTGCGTAGATGCTCATCTTATTCTGGTACTCGTAAGCTAGCCACCATATTATGCTTAGCCGCTGCTGCAACCTCACCACTTTACCTCTTCCTACCCATAAAGCTTTGCTAGTCTTGATACCCATGGTTATGGGATTGCTGAGTCCTCATGGCTCACAGATACTACAACACCAGATGCAGGTTCAGCCGAGAATGATGCAGGAGCTGGTTCAAGTACTTCACTGGAAGCTCGATGAAGAGCGTGGCCGTATGCTTGTGACGTTTCGACGATCAGTAGTGGTTTCTACTAGGATTCGATCCTGACCTGTGGCGTTATGTTGTTTTGGTATCTTTCTTTTGGATCTTCGCCTGTAGTCGGGTTGTGATGTTTTGAATGATGTTTTGCTTATGTAATGTATTGTGTGAAGTGGCGAGTGTAAGCCAACTATCTTATTTTGCAATTTAATCCCTCTTTTACATGAGTCGTGCAAAGATACCAAAACTTGCGATCATTCCAGAATGGGCTTATATCTTTAAGTCGTGCCTCGACACGTAGGAGATATATTCCCATCCTGGGCATTACAGTGTTGGTCCAACCGGGCAGACCACGGGGCCACGACGAGGAAACTCGAGGATTGGTATTTTCCTGTAGGCTGTCCCATCCGGTCGTGGCCTGAGACGAGATACGCGCGGCTACTATCAGGGTGTCGGCACGCTGGCACGTCTTGCTGGATTAGTTTTACCTTTGTCAAAATATCTTGAGCACGGGATTCCGAGAATACTCGGGTCTTCCCGATTTGCAGTTGCGACTCCGCAGATCGTGAGCTTGTGATGGGCTAAGTTGGGACACTCCTGCAGGTTATGAACTTTCGAAAGCCGTGCCCATGGTTATGTGGCTGATGGGAATTTGTTAATATCCGGTTGTAGATAACTTGACACCATATCATTAAGAATACACTACCTGTGTGAGTAACCGCGATGGTCTTTTTCCGAAGGGCTTCGAGAAGTGAATACGGTGGGGTTATGTATGAATTTGAGTAGCTAGGATCACTTCTTGATCAACTTGGCGACCGTTGGCAAATTTTCTCATCTCGCTCTGAACTCGTAAGCTAGTTTCTTAGTGCTTGCTGCAAACACTTTATTACCTCTCCCCACCTAAAGGCTTTGTTAGTTTTGATACCCGGGAATGGGATTGCTGAGTCCTTGTGGCTCATAGATTACAACATACGCCAGATGCATGTACAGCCGAGTACGATGCAGGAGATGGATCAGAACTTCAATGGGAGTTCGATGAAGAGCGTGGTCATTTCTATGTTATGTATCCCAACGATCAGTAGTGGTTCCTACTAGGGGCGATCAGGCCTTGTGATTTTTGGTATCTTTTCTCGTTTGGTTTTCGTCCGTAGTCGGACCATGTGTTATTTGGATGAATGTATGATATTGTGTTCATTATGTGTCGTGGCGAGTGTAAGCCAACTATTTTTCCTCCTTCATCCCTGAACTTTTACATGAGGTGTGCAAAGATACCACGCTTGAGATCATTCCAGAATGCGCTTATGTCTCTAAATCGTGCCTCGACACGTAGGAGATATAGCCGCATTCTGGGCATTACAAGTTGGTATCAGAGCCTTCTCCGACCTAGGAGCCCCCTGATTGATCGAACCGCTGACGGTGGAGTCTAGGCACACACACAAAATGTTTTGAGTCCTATATATATATCGGAGAGTAGGATTTCTTTTTACTTCTCATCCCCTTCGTCGCTCTGGTGAGGACTCCTGGCGTGTTTTATCTTCACGCGGGTATTGTTTGGATTGTTCCGATATCTTTGTGAAGAGAACATTGTTCTCGATGCCTCCTGTCATTTAGGGGTTGTGGCAGTGTCCCGGGTAGTTGAGCTCCGAGGTGTTATCGTCACAGATGTATCGTAGAGGTTCTAGAATACCAGAGGCGGCCGACATCGAAAACTCTTGTATGCATGTCTGGTGGTGAAATAACCCCGACGTCACCCAGTACTGGGGAGATAGTTCGGGAGTATTGCCACAGCTAGTATAGCGGATGCGTTTCGAAGGTCTGAGGTAAACGGTTTTCGAAGATGACTGGTTATGTGTTGACGGATGGATACAACTGGATGTAGGTTTAGAGTTGAGTGCGCGGTGCTTCCCCTGTATCCCCAACACCAGATTGCATAACTGGAAAGCTTCGGGAATTAATAGGCGGGTTTCAAGTAGCTCTTAGGTATGTTCCAACGGGTGCATGGTATGAGGTTTGGGGTTCAACATCTAGTGAAGAGGTTTCATGGGCGCTGTTCCAATTGGGAGTTGCATCTTAAAGGATCCTTGGCTATGCTGATCCGGGGATTGCAAGGCCCTTAGTAACACGTGCCATGGGGCATTCAGCACGGACATGTGGGACGGAACCTCTATTATGTATTTGTTCCATCTGTTACCTTATTGTTTTTATTCTATCATTTTGTTCTCCCAAGTGGCTTCTCGACAAGTTGTTGTACCATTAAGCCATGGAATTCATTCGTTCAATTTTGTTCGAATGTTCATTGTGAAGACTATATGCTGCAATCTAGCCATTGATTTAGCTTATCTATTATTTGCTTCAATGGCTAACAGTTGTCATCATCTTCAGGATGGCACCTAAGAAAGTTCCCAACCAGAACCCAGAGGGTGAAGAAGAGCGTCCTCCTTCCCATCCTCCTCTGTCTGAGGCGTGGAGAGAGATTATGCAGGAAACCAACCAAAACACTCAGATGCTCATGCAGATGATGCAAAGTTTCCAAGCCAATCAAGAAAATCAAGGGAACCAAGGGAACCAAGGCCAAGGAAATCTGTTCAATCAATCTCACTTTGTGACTCTGAACCAATTCCTGGCAAATCAGCCCAAGTCTTTCAGTTACTGTGTGGACCCACTAGATGCTGAAGATTGGATCATAGACATCAAAAAGCATTTCGAGTGCAGTAACGTCAGACCTGAGGATTATGTCAAGTTTGCCGCTTTCCAACTCAAAGATCAAGCTGCAGATTGGTGGCAACAGTACAAAGACTCTAGAGTGGGTCGTCAGATCTCATGGACTAACTTCTGCCGTGATTTCTGTTCTCATCACATTCCAACAAGTGTCATTGAAGGCATGCGTGAGCAATTCCGCAATCTGAAGCAAGGCACCATGTCTGTCTAGCAATACAATGTCAAGTTCTAGAATCTTTCTCGTTATGCGAAGCAAGACATCCCCGATGCCAAGAGCAAAATCTACCAGTTCCGAGGTGGTCTGAAAGATGAACTCCAACTTGCACTCACTTTGTTCGAGCCATAGGAATTTGATCAATTCTACAACATGGCTCTCAAGCAAGAGGCAGCTCAGCTCAAATGTGAAGCTTCCAAAAAGAGGATAAGAGATGTTGTTCACTCCTCCTCTTCCTCTCAAGTGGTCGCCAAGAAGCAGAAGTTCTGGCTACCGCCTCCTCCAGTGCTCCGCAACATCAAACACTCAGGTGGTCGTGGATTCTCCCACCCACCCAACCCAAGCAACCAGTCCAAGTCTCAGTACCAAGCTCCAAGACCAAGTGTTCCTCCTTCCCGTCCAGTTTCAGAGGTCACTTGCTATAATTGTGGTCTGAAGGGTCACTATTCCAACAAGTGCACCAACCAGAGGCGCCTTCCGCCTCCTCCACCTGTCAGCAATGCTATTGTCAAGCACAATCCCAAGCATGCAAGAGTGAACCTGATGAATGCAGCTCAAGTAGAGAATTCTTCTGACGGTATAATTAGTAATCTCCCAATTAACTCTATTCCTGCAAAAGTCTTGTTTGATTCTGGTGCATCACTTTCCTTCATGTCATGTCCATTTGCATCTAAGCATAACGTGGGCACAGTGGACTTGCCAAAGAAGTTATCAATTATTTCTCCGGGCAAACACATGACTTCCACCTCAGTGGCTCCGGATATATCTATTCACATGGGAGATTATAGTTTTCTGGTTTCCCCGATTATTCTCGGTAACTCGGACATTGATATTATTCTTGGAATGGATTGGCTCTCTAAGCATGATGCAAATATTGATTGTGCAAACAAGGAGGTCAAGATAACTCATCCTTCCGAAGACGTGATTACCTTCGCAGCTTGAGATAACACAATCAAGCTATTCTCTCTCAATGACAAGGGCGAGATTAATGCCATATCCCAGATTCCGGTGGTTTGTGAATATGAGGATGTATTCCCTGAAGAGCTTCCAGGCATGCCTCCCAATCGTCCAGTTGAATTCGTCATTGAACTTGAACTTGGTATCGAGCCAGCCTGTCGGTGTCCGTACAAGCTTTCTCCTGATGAGTTGAAGGAATTGAAGAAACAACTCGACGAGCAAGAACGTATGGGTCTGATCAGACAAAGTACTTCTCCTTGGGGCTGTGGTGTTCTTTTTTTCAAGAAAAAGGATGGCACAGAATGATTGTGCGTTGATTACCGACCATTGAATAAGAAGACAATTAAGAATAAGCACATGCTCCCCAATATCAATGAATTGTTTGAGCAGCTCAAAGGAGCCAAGGTTTTCTCGAAAATTGATCTCCGGATGGACTACCATCAGATTCGTATCCGTGAAGAGGATATTCCCAAGACCGCATTCAGGATGAGTTTCGGCTCCTACGAGTACACAGTCATGTCCTTCGGGCTTGCAAATGCACCACCTACCTTCTCTCGGATCATGCATTTCGTATTCAACCCCTACACCAATGAATTCGTGCTCGTGTACCTCGATGATATCTTGGTATTCTCCAAGAATGAAGAAGACCACGCCAAGCACCTCCGTTTGGTCCTTGACGGGCTCCGTGAGCACCGTTTCTATGCGAAGTTCTCCAAATGTGAATTCTGGCTTGATAAAGTCCTCTATCTTGGCCATATTATCTCTGCTGAGGGCATTTCTGTTAACCCCGAGAAGGTTGAAGCTATTGTGAAGTGGGAACCTCCTCAGAATGTCAAGCAACTCCGAAGTTTCCTCGGTCTCGCAAGCTATTGCAGAAGGTTCATTGAGAACTTCTCCAAGATTACCAAGCCTCCTTCCAACCTGTTGCAAAAGAATGTCAAGTACTTGTGGACTCCTGATTGTGATGTGGCATTCAATACCCTCAAAGAGAAGCTCATTTCTGCTCCGGTACTTACTCCTCCGGATGAGTCCAAGCCTTATGAACTGTTCTGTGATGCTTCATTGTAAGGTCTTGGCGGTGCTCTCATGCAAGACAAGAAGATCGTTGCATACACTTCGCGTCAGCTTAAACCAAATGAGAAGAATTACCCCACACATGATCTTGAGCTAGCAGCAGTTGTTCATGCCTTGATCACGTGGAGACACCTTCTGTTGGGCAGAAAAGTGGACATCTTCACCGATCACAAGAGCCTGAAGTATATCTTCACCCAGCCAAACCTTAACCTCCGCCTGACTCGTTGGGTTGAAATGATTCAAGAGTACAATCCAAGCATCGAGTATACTCCTGGCAAGGCCAATGTCATTGCAGATGCCTTGAGCGAAAAGGCTTATTGTAACAGTCTCCTCCTCAAACCGTTCCAACCTGAACTTTGTGAGTCATTCAGGAAGCTCAACCTCCAAGTTGTTCCGCAAGGATTTCTTGCCAACCTTCAAGTCGCTCCTACCTTGGAAGATCAAATCCGTGAGGCCCAACTCAGTGATGATATGGTGCAGAAGGTGAAACATGGTATTGCAAAGGGTACTCTCAAGTACAAGTGCTATCGCATTGATGAGAAAGACACTTTTTTCTTTGAGGACAGAATTGTGGTTCCCAAAGGTGATCTCAGAAAGCTCATAATGAACGAAGCACATGACTCACTCCTCTCGATACATCTAGGAAGCTCCAAGATGTACCATGACCTCAAGCAATCCTATTGGTGGACTCGCATGAAAAGAGAAATTGCTCAATTCGTGAACGAGTGTGATGTCTGCAGAAGAGTGAAGGCAGAGCATCAACGTCCAGCCGGACTCCTTCAACCTCTACCTATTCCCGAGTGGAAATTTGATCACATTGAGATGGATTTCATCACCGGCTTTCCCAAGTCCAAGCGAGGAAATGATGCTATCTTTGTGGTGATTGACAAGCTCACTAAAGTGGCTCATTTTCTTCCAGTCAAAGAATCCATCAACGCAGCACAACTGGCAGAGCTCTATACCTCCAAAATTGTCTCTTTGCATGGTATCCCTCAAGTAATCTCCTCAGACCGTGGAAGTTTGCTCACTTCCAAAATCTAGGATTCCTTTCAGTCAGCTATGGGTACCAAGATTCGCTTCAGCACAGCTTTTTACCCTCAGACTAGTGGCCAAGTCGAAAGAGTGAACCAAATTCTTAAAGATATGCTCAGAGCATGTGTCATCTCCTTCGGCATGAAATGGGAAGATTGCCTTCCATTTTCCGAATTCTCCTACAACAACAGCTAGCAAGAAAGTTCAGGCAAAGCACCGTTTGAAATTCTATATGGGAGAAACTGTCGTACCCCTCTCAACTGGTCCGAGACTGGAGAACGTCAACTCCTTGGAAATGATTTGATCTCAGAGGCCGAAGAAATGTGCAAAGTCATATGTGAGAATCTCAAGGCCACACAATCACGCCAAAAGAGCTACTATGACGGCAAGCATCATGACTTGGCTTTCAACATTGGAGATCATGTCTATCTCCGTGTTTCTCCCATGAAGGGCACTCAGAGGTTCGGTATCATGGGAAAGCTTGCTCCAAGATACGTGGGCCCTTTCAAGATTCTGGTCAAGAGAGGCGATCTAGCCTACCAACTCGAGCTTCCATCCAACTTTGCAAATGTCCACGGTGTGTTTCACGTGTCACAACTCCGCAAGTGCTTCAAGATGCATGAACGCACCATTCCTTTCGAAGAGATTGATCTTCAGCAAGACTTGTCTTATCGTGAGCACCCCGTTGCTATCCTTGAAGAAACTGAGCGCAAGACCCGCAACAAGTCCATCAAATTCTTGAAAGTGAAGTGGTCACATCATACAGACTGAGAAGCTACATGGGAATGAGAAGATCATCTCCATTCTGAGTATCCCGCTTTCTTTCAGTCCAAGATCTTGGACGAGATCTTTTTGTAGTGGAGGAGAGTTTGTAACGCCCCGGATGTAACAATTCCATTTATGGCAATATATGCATCGTTGACTTAATCAATTCCATTCTGGGCTCTTCCTTCATTTTTGGTTTCTTCGTTTTTCCTTGTGCGTGTGTTGCATGTCATCCAGGTCATGTCATCATGTACATTGCATTGCATTCGTGTTGTCACTTGCACCCAGTCATGCTCGTCTCTTCCCGTTGTCCGTTTCGAGTTCTGACACTCACACACGTGCCCATGGCACCTCCGAGTCCTTCTTTCGCAAGTGGCCGTAGAACGTTCTCAGAATGAGGTGAGACTTGTCGTACGTTGTTGTTTTAGTATGTGGAGACCGCCTGTCAAATTTCGTCGCATTTGGAGGTCGTTTGATACTCTAACGGTTTACCTCGTGGGCTAAAAGATCCTCTTTCTTTTGGCCCAACACCCCTCCACAACAGCCCACTAACCCAGCACAACCGCTTCCATCCTCTCGGTCGTCGGATTGTGATCGTGTGGGCGAAAACCACACCTCATTTGGACACTCCTAGCTCCCTCTACCTATATAAAGGCATCCCCTCCCCGGATTTCGAGGGAAACCCTAGCCGAGCTCCTCCTCGCGCCGCCGGACACGTCCGGACCGCGCCGGACACGCCCGGCCAATCCGGAAGCGCCATGTGTCGCCGCCGCCGCCCACCTCCTCGCGTGCCGCCGCGGGCCCGTGCAGCCCGTAGCCTGCCCCCGCGGCCCGTCTCTGTCCGGCCGCCGCCAACCCGTCTCTTCCCCGCCTCCGGCCCGATGCGCCCCTCCGCCTCCGCGGATCGCCGCCGGCGCTCCGCCCCGGCTGCTCCCCGGCCGCCCTGACCTCCCGCCGCCGGTCCGGGTCGACGCCGCCAGACCCCGAGGCCCCTCCTCTGTCCGGTGATACCCGCGGTCGCCGGATCCCCTTGCTGGCTGCCGTCTCCGGCGAGCTCGCTGCCGGCCGGTCAGCCGCGTCCTCGTCTTCCTCCCCGTCCAGATCGGGATCGCGACCGGGACGAGATCCACCAGTCCCCGATCCAAACGCGAAGCCCCGAGCCCGGTTCCCTCTGTCCCGCTCCGCTACATACCGGGTTGACTTTTTCAGAGGGGTATATTTCTGCTAAGTCCCTGGATTTGTTAAATTGCTTGCCCTCTTCATCATGTGGTAACTTTGTGCTCGGTGCTCCGTTTTGCATGTATGATATGTCAAAATGTTCGTCTTGTGATGTTCTTCATGATGGATGAATTTGCAAGCATGTTAGGTTGCATTATGCCATTTTTAACCCTTTTCCAAAAGTGCATATGGCTAATAAGTTTCTAAAATTGTTATGAGATGATGCTTTGTCTTGTTTGTGTATATTCATCCATGTGTCATATGAGGTAGGTGTCAACATGAGTTTTGCTCATTGGAATGTGCTCTACATGATAGATTTATTTTCATGCCACGATATGTCTTGAGATGAGTGCAACAAGCTTGCTAACATGCCATCGTGATGATAAATTTCTGCTAAGTGTGAATCTGTTAATTTTTATGCCAATTTTCAATTATGCCACCGTCATTGTTGTGCATGGTTATAGTTGTCCAGTAGGTGTTCCTTGATGTATATGTTATGCTGTGGCTATCAATGCTCTTGTTTGCCATGATGAGCTGATGTAGCTTGTTGTCTTCATGCTCTCAAGTTGCTATAAAATGTTTCTGTCAGCCTGTTATCAGCAAGTTCAATTTTGCCATGTGAATAGCTAGTGTTCTATGCACCCTATGACCATGTTCTTGCCATGTGTAGCTTCATAAACATGTCTTCTTGATGTTGGTTATATTCACATGCCACTCTGTGCTTTGAGATGAGTTTCACAAGCTTGCAAACATGCCTACTTGTCGTTGTTGGTGCCATGCCCAGATTTTCTCCAAGTATGAATAAAATTTTGCACTTTTGTCATGCTGTTTGTGACATGTTCTAGTATGTTGTAGAATTAGCCATGTGGTTTTTCTGGAAGAGCATGTTATGTATGTTATTGCCATGCCTTTTGCTTGCTTGTTGGAGTGTTGTAGCATACTTAAACTTGGTCACTTAGTCGGCAACTTGTTGTTTTTGGCAGATTGCGTCGTGTAGTGTTTTGCTTGTCGTTTGTAAACCGTGCATCCGTTTCCCATGATTTTTATATCGATTTCGACCGAAATCTTCCCATCTATCCAATGGCTTGCTTCCTTGCCCAAGATGAAGCAATTTCCACCATCTTCTCCTTAGGCTCGAGAGCATCCTCATGCATACACACATCATACTTGCATTCCATGACATGTCTTGCATCATGTTGATTGTGCATTGCACCGTGATTGATCTTGTACCGTTGTTGTGCTCTTCTGTTGGGTAGAGCCGGGAGCCGATACCGAGTTCGAGGATCTTGTCGAGACTGAGTTTGAGGAGCCGTCTTACCATCCCACCGAGGACTTACCAGGCAAGATGACTGTTCCCCAATATCACCTCTATCTTTGCCTTGCTAGTTGTCTCGCTCTATAGTTATGCCTCGATGCTTAGTCTTGTCTTCTCAGCCTACTATTGTTGGCATGAAACACTCTAACCGCCTTCCTAGCAAACTTTTAATTGGCTAAGTACGCTTTTGCTCAACCCCTCTTATAGCGTTGTTAGTTGCAGGTGAAGTTTGAAGATTGCTCCAAGTTTGGACTTGTTTATTGGGATAACACAATATATATCTTAATTAAATCAATGCATATATATATTGGTAATGGGTGGAAGGCTTGGCCTTCTGCTTGGTGTTTTGTTCCACTCATGCCACCTTAGGACCCGATAAACCGGTGTTATGTTCCTTGATTTTGCGTTCCTAACACGGTTAGGGTTTATGGGCCCCCCTTGATAATTAGCACTGCTTAAAGCTTTTCCAACAAGGCCCAACATTGGTACTACATTTGCCTAACAACTAAAACTTGCATAGGGAGTTATAAACCCGAGTTCTTAATCAACAACCCGGGCTAGTGCTCCTCATGAGTGTTGGTCCAACCGGGCAGACTGTGGGGCCACCACGAGGAAACTCGAGGATTGGTATCTTCCTGTAGGCTGTCCCATTCGGTCGTGGCCTTAGACGAGATACGCGCGGCTACTATCAGGGTGTCGGCACACCGGGAGGTCTTGCTAGATTAGTTTTACCTTTGTCGAAATATCTTGAGCACGGGATTCTGAGAATACTCGGGTCTTCCCAATTTGGAGTTGCGACTCCGCAGATCGTGAGCTTGTGATGGGCTAAGTTGGGACACCCCTGCAGGGTTACAAACTTTCGAAACCCGTGCCAGCGGTTATGTGGCAGATGGGAAATTTATTAATATCCGGTTGTAGATAACTTGACACCATATCTTTAAGAATACACTACCTGTGTGAGTAACCGTGATGGTCTCTTTCCGAAGGGCTTCGGGAAGTGAACACAGTGGGTTATGTATGAACGTGAGTAGGTAGGATCACTTCTGGATCAACTTGGCGACCGTTGGCACATTTTCTCATCTCGCTCTGAACTCGTAAGCTAGTTGCTTAGTGCTTGGTGCAAACACTTTATTACCTCTCCCCACCTAAAGGCTTTGTTAGTTTTGATACCCGAGAATGGGATTCCTGAGTCCTTGTGGCTCACAGATTACAACACACACCAGATGCAGGTACAGCCGAGTACGATGCAGGAGATGGATCAGAACTTCAATGGGAGTTCGATGAAGCGCGTGCTCGTTTCTATGTTACGTATCCCGATGATCAGTAGTGGTTCCTACTAGGGGCGATCAGGCCTTTTGATTTGTGGTATCTTTTCTCGTTTGGTTTTCATCTGTAGTCGGACCCTGTGTTATTTGGATGAATGTATGATATTGTATTTCAGCACAGCTTTCCACCCACAGACCGGAGGTCAGACAGAACGAGTAAATCAAATTCTCGAAGACATCCTCCGAGCCTGTGTCTTGGCATATGGAGCCAAGTGGGAAGATTGTCTCCCTTTTGCCGAGTTCTCCTATAACAACAGTTATCAGTCGAGCATTCAGATGGCACCATTTGAGGTGTTGTACGGACGCAAATGTCGCACACCCCTCAACTGGTCGGAGACTGGAGAAGGACTAGTCTTTGGACCGGATATTCTCCGCGCAGCAGAAGAGCAAGTCCAACTAGTTAGAGAACGTTTGAAGGCAGCCAAGTCAAGGCAGAAGAGTTATGCTGACACTCACCGTCGGGACATGAGTTTCCATGTCGGGGACCATGTGTACCTGCGGGTAACTCCTCTCAAGGGAACCAAGCGTTTCCACGTCAAGGGGAAGCTCGCACCAAGGTTCATTGGACCCGTTGAGATCACTGCACGACGAGGAGAAGTGGCCTACCAGTTGGAACTTCCACCTGAGCTATCCGATGTGCACAACGTATTCCACGTGTCACAACTCCGGAAATGTCTCCAAGTCCTGAACAAGCCTGATCTCTACAAGGATGTTGATCACCAAGCCATTGATCTGCAGCCTGATTTGACCTACCGTGAGAAGCCCATTCGCATTCTGGATGAAGCAGAACGACGGACGCGAAGCCGTACCATCAAGTACTTCAAGGTCCAGTGGAGAAACCACACCGAAGCAGAAGCAACCTGGGAACGTGAAGACTATCTTAGGTCCGAGTTTCCCGATCTCTTTTAAGACCTAGTTTAGGAATCTCGGGGACGAGATTCTTGTAAGGGGGGTAGGTCTGTCACACCCTGCATTTTGTAACATGTTATTTGCATCAATGAAGCATGAAAATTTGGACCAGCAAATTTTTTTGGCATCATTTGGCTTTTACTTGGAATTGAGTTTGTCTTCATATGCTTTTCATGTGCTCATTAAAGTCAACTATTACCTCTTGTAGAATTCATCTCCATACCCAAAACTTCTGCCCAATGATCATGCCAAGTGTTATTTAATAGTATAGTATACTCCTACAAAATTAATTTGGCCAAAATATATTTTATAAATTTAGTATTCCAAAAACCCCTGAATTGAGGTTTGCACTGCAAGTGCTTGATTTAGGGTGAGAGAATTATTTCAAAAAGTATATTTGAGACCTGCTAGTCATAGGACTCCCAGAAACCCCAAAAGTATAATTTTAAAAGTTATTTTTCCTATTTTATTTAAAAGCTTTTTCTTAAGGCTAGAAATGGTCTTTAATAGGGAAAAATTATTTAAGTATTTTAAAAATATTTGCCAAAATTCAGGGAGACTCATAGGACATATATTGTCCATCTATAAGAGTTTCAACACTTGGTCATGTTCAAAATAATGGGCTAATCCCTCCAAAACCCTTTATGGATATTTCAAGCTTTTGAACTATTTACAAAGGAAATATTCTCCAAAAATTCCAGGGAAATTCTATCATGTCATATATGACATATTTGATGATCTTGCCAAGTCCCATGCCTTGGGAAGCAAGAAAACATCCTCAAAACCCTTCATAACCATTATGTCCATATTTGAAGTTTGAGCAACTTTACATTGCCAAACTTATCCAAATGCTCTCAAACTTGGTGCACATGCTAGAATGGCCTAATGAGGCATCTAGACCAAATGGCACAAGATTTGGAGTAGGGTAACTTGATCAGAATACCCCAAAACCCTTTCTGTTCAAATGCAAATTTGAACAACTTTACATTACCAACTTTTTACCTGGAGCTTCAAACTTTGTGGGCATGATCATAACCCCAAATGATGAAACTACACCAAGTGGTGCATCAAGGGGAGATGATTAGATTGACTTAAACAAGATGAAGCCATTTATGTTGATTTCTAGGGTTCACCAAAGTTACATTGGCTAGTTTCTTCAAATGAGCCCAAATTTGGTGAAACACCCTATTTTCACATAACATTCAATCATGTTAAGTGTCAAGGCAAGTGGAGATTATTTGCTTGACCAAAACTTGATCAAACACCTTCTGCCAAATTACCAAAACCATCTTCTTGATCACTTTTACTATTTACCTTGGCCTCAACTTTCTACCACAGCTTCATCTAGTTACTATCTACCTCCAGTAACTCCCCCATGTCCACAGCTCCATGATTGAGGGGTGAAAACCCTAGTTCACCTTGCTGGACAGCCAAAATTCACCAAGTTACCAGCTTCACCTCTCTCTCCTTGATTCTCCATAGCATCCAAGGCCTCATCCGTGTTGCTTGCATCACCCTGGACCCCCTAGACACGGCGGACGCGCCCAGAGGGCCAATGGCATGCCATGGCATGCGATAAGGCCACTCCAGAGCGCGCTACAGTGCGCCCCCGCAATGTAGCTTCGCCCAATCGCCTGCCCCCGACCACCTCGAGCTCTCCCCTCGCGCCAGTCGATGCCCCTCGACGTCCGCGACCTCCCCCGGTGGTGTCCCCCTCCTTCTCCGCCCTCCAGTGGCCGCCTTCTCACGCGTGTTGGCCGCCCGCAGCATCCACTCCTCGGCTTCACACGCACGCGCTGTCTGGAGCTCTCCCCGCTCCTCCTCTCTCCTCTACTAGGCGTAGGACTCATCCACGAACCTCCCCGACTCTAGCACAAGCACCAGAACGGCCTCTGGCCTCGCCCAGGACCTCGCCGGCGCACGAGTCCACGGTGGACCGTGGGCTCGGCTATATAAGCTCACCCGAGCCTCTCCAACGGCACCAACAGCCTCCCCTCACCTCCTTTAGCCCTCCAGCACCACTCGCTCATCCCCAGAGAGCCCATGTGCTCGGGATCGACCGGAGCTCCGCCGCGTCGGGCAGCCGGGGCTCTTGAGGTACAGGCCCCCTCCGCCCTTTCTCTCGCCCGATTTGGAACCGCCACACCTCACTGATGCATTCCCCTCGCTTTTCCCTCTCTGTAGCTACCGGAATCGGCCGGAGCAGCGACTTCCCGACGACCCTCCGCCGTCCCACCTCGCCGCCGACGAGCCAGGCCTCCCCAGCGAGCCGCACCACCACCACTACATCCGCGACTCGCTGCTGAGTCCATCCCTGCCCCCGTTTGCCCCGCCGTGCCCAGATTCGCCGCCGGTGAGCTCACCGTCGCCGTGGCCGCAAGGTTGAAGATGACAGGCGGGCCCCGCATGTAATCCTCACCGTCCTCTCCCTCCCCTTACAGCCGCTGACCGTCGGGCCCCGCCCGTCAGGTTTGAAATCCTGACGTGCGCGCGCTGGCGCCCGAGCGGCTGGGCTCTTCGCCCTGGGTCGTGCATTGTGGCCATTCTGGCCCAGTGGCACAGGGCTGTTTCTTTTTATTCTTTTCTGTAAATACTTCAAATAATTTTACAGAAATGAATAATTGTCCAAATAAATTAATTCCAACTCCTAAAATCTTGTAATATTCCAGCCTATTTAATGGTGTCACTTTCACACATATCCATGAAACTTTTCTGTTCTGTTCAAATTTAAATTCAAATTTGAGCATTAAAACTCCTGTTCAAAAATCCTTAGATTCCATTCTGTCACTCCAAAACTCCAACTAAGAATTTTTGTCATCTTAGTTTTCCCTCTAGTATTTAACAAAAATAAGTTGACATTTTTCTGAGCACTTTGATTTTTCTGTTTTCATTGTGGTCTTATTTTCCCGTTGTTATTTTGCGACGATTAGATCCTGTATTTGACGAAGTTGCTGAAGAAGGAGAAGGAGAAGGATTTGAAGACTTTGAAGACCAAGCCAATCCAGGCAAGCAGCCCTTTGACCATGATACACTTGTGTTCTTCGGAACCCGTTTGTTTCCGAATGCATAGTGATAAGAATGACGGTGGTGACCTAGTTGAAACCACCACATGATGCATGCTTACTCATGATCTTGATATGTGCTAGATGTCATGCAAATGTTTAGTAGTGATGCTTAGTGATGCATGTGTGACATGAAACCTTCGTGGTTGAAATCTTTGCATAAACCCCATTAGGTGCCCCTTATGCTCGAGGGTGATGTTAAGTTAGGTCATCACTTGAGGAAGTAGTGATGTGCCGGTAAAAGTCTTGTGCATGGGTGAAATGATGGATTAGATTTATGTGTGACTACCGTCCCAACAAAACTTGTGCAACCACTCTACCCCTTATGGGACGGGGCTTTATTGATTACTTAGGTCGATACTAGCATGGTGCCCGCATTACTAGTGACGGGAAGACTTGAGGTCTTTCCCGGGACGGGGTCGTGCTTGGATAGACGACCATGACTGTTTTTACAGGGCACCGGACACACCGTTGGTCCCTTCGGGTACGCATGACATTGAAATTAGGGCAAGTCCCATGATCTATTGTTTGTACTCGAGGGTCGTGTACCAATGAGTGGACTCTATGTTAGTGTCGTCTAAGGAAAGATAATGACCAGGTGCTTCCCCCGAGTACTTGAGGTACTACGGGATCGTGGGTGACACGGAAGCTTCCCGGATCTTGTGGGTAAAGTGCGCAAACTCTGCAGAGTGTAAAAACTATTTGAATAGTCGTGTCCACGGTCATGGACAGGTGGGTGGTGCTACTTAAACTATGTCCAGAATTTTACCGCATCGGTGAAAGTATGTGTGTGTAATGAGTCAAGGTGGTGACTTGACTCGATGAGTTGAATCATATTCATGTTGATATCGGTAACCTGTCTTCGAGGTTACGTGAACTCGTTGATGCATACACTTGATGGTAGAATATTTATTCTAGATCATAGCTAGATTGCTCATTATCGCTCAAATTGCATTGTTACTTTAAACCAAATCATGGGTTGCTTGCGAGTACATTCAAAGTACTCATTGGCTTGCCACTGGTTATTTAATTGGCCAGGCATGGAGGAACAGGAATATGAAGAAGAGTTCTTTGGAGACGAACATGCGAACTAGGACGCTATCCCTGTCAGAATGCCTGTAGGGTTAAGGCAGATGGCATGGGTTCTACTTATCATCGAAGACTTCCGCTATTTGAGTTATTTGCCATTCAGCCCGTGAGGCTTTATCTATGTAAGACTTGGCCATAATGGCCTTAATTTGTGTAAGACGGTATGTATGGATGTAAGACTCTTGTTATTTAGCTTTTGTGTGTTCACTGAGAATTGATCTCTGGGATCACTGTACACGTGCATTTGGTGATCTCGACTTCTAAGTCGGGTTCCCCACAGAGCTGGTATCATAGCCATCCTGACTGTAGGAAGCCTTAGTTAGCATGGGCGTTAATTAGATGAGACCCCTTTTCAAAAAACCTTCTGAACCTCTCTCCTTTTCTAAACCTGAGATTTCATCAGCTTATTAACCTCTCCTATTCCACCTTTGTAGATAGCCGCTGTACCCGAAGAGCACCTGACCACTGGGTTTCCCTTGCTTCTCGAGAATAGCCTCCAGGAGTGTCAGTTCCACCGAGCGCCCATCCTCACCTACCTTGAGCATTGGGTTAGCGACACTGAGGTGGAATACCATGTGGAAGTGATCGTGAAGGCAAACGATCCTCCCACAAGTTGGTTCTTCGAGGGACCCCAGATGGCAACACTACCTCTCGCTGTCGAGGCTGCTGCACTCAAGGCACTAACCCGTCTCCGCGAGCTTCTTCCAGAGATGGCAGCCAAGATGACAACTCGCTTCTTGCCTTACCCGAAGGAAGGTGAAGATGAAAGCAGCGCACTAGCCCCTCCACTGAAGGAAGGACTTTCGCTTCGGTTCCAAACCTACTTCAGTCTATGTGCCGACGGCTTGGCACAAGACTTGGCCTCGGAATCAATGAAGCTTCGAGAAGAACTTCACAAGACCAAGGCACTTCTTCGTCGAGCTCAAGAGAAGACAAATAGGATCAAGAAAGAAGGAGCACCTTCCGGACAGTCCGCTATCGCATACCGAGGCGGAAGGCCCTCCGAAGATGTATCTTCCAAGAACGAAGAACCACCTCGGCGACATCGGATGACGGCAAGGGAATATCGCAAGCTTTTCCCTGCACCACCGACGAAGCACCGTCGTATCCAACTCCTCCACTCCCCCACACCCTCAAGTGACAAGGGGGCCCGGACAGATGAAGACAAGGAGGAAGACCCAGAAGAGCCAGAATACGCGACCGAGCATTCCGCCTCTTAGGCATTATTCGCTACTCAGATATGCCAGTTGTGACCTCTACGGTAGGATAGGTCGTGTAACCCCTATGCGCAGTCGAGTCCCTGTATGGTTCATATGAAACCATCTAGTGTTTGCTTTTGTTGTGTTTGGATGTATGTCGTATTCTTCCTTCGGGAATGTGTAAACGACTGCATCACCCATTTGGATTTTAATGAATGTGTTTTGGCCTTTCGGCCCTTGCATGATTTGATTAGTGTCACACCCACCCCCTTACTAGGCACCCATCTATCTTGCTTTCCCTCTTCCAAGTCATGAGACCTTTTACCGCTCCAACAGGATGCCTGTTGTAACTCGTACTGGTACCTCTACCCAGCAGCCTGAAGCCGGAGCATCCGCTCAGTCAGAGGCAGGCCACGACCAAACCAACGACCAAGCTCCACCACCACCACCTCCTCCGATCATGGACATGGCTCAGCTTCTCCAAGCTTTCCGAGAGGAACGCCAAGCCAACACTGTAGCCCTTCAGCTGATTGCTCAAGCTGTCACCAACAACCGCCAGCCGGCGGGGAATGGCAATGGACGTTCCACGTTGGCAGAGTTCAAGAAGCATGCACCGCCAACTTTCATCAAGACTGCTGAACCCCTGGATGCAGACGACTGGGTCCGCACCATTGAGGACTTGCTGGAACTAGTCGGATGCACCGAAGACCGTGAGAAGGTGGCTTATGCAGCCCACAGCCTCGGGGGGACTGCTAGAGCTTGGTGGGATGGATTCAAGGTGATGTAGGGTGGAACCCTAGATGGCCGATCTTTCACGAAATGGAGGGGATCCCACGATGAACACGAAGAACACGAGAGGGGAACACGAGGGGAAACACGAGAGAATCACTCAAACCAACAAGAACAAGTCACACATATGCTAGATCCTCGAAACACAAAGAGATACAAGATCCATGATCAACAAGGGACGATACAAAGGGTAACCGGTTCTTCTCCGTGAGGAGGTCTTGATGATATCCCGTAGGATCTTCCCGCGAGGGGCCTTGAATCCCGTAGGATCTTCTCCGCAGAGGAGGTCTTGAATCCGTGTGGATCTTCTCCGTGGAGGGGCCGCGGTCACTCACAAGGAGATGAACCACTAGTGGATGAGCAAAGCTCTGTCTCAAATGAGCTAAACCTAAGCTAACTCTCAAATGGAGGAGGGGGAGGAGTATATATAGTCTAGGTCCACGAAGGGGTAAGTGGGAGAGGGATACATGGGCCTCAGGCCCGATACACTGTGCGCAGACAGGGGCTGGATGTCCGGGCGGGGGCCGGATGTCCGGGCCTTCCCGAGACGCCGGATGTCCGGGCCGAGGGGCCGGATGTCCGGGCTGGAGGGGTTGAGCCACGGGTGTCTTCTGGATAGTGGCGCCGGATTTCCGGCCAGGGCCCGGATGTCCGGGGCGCCGGATGTCCGGGCCTGGGGGCCGGATGTCCGGGGCCTGTAGGTGCTGGCCCTTCTTCCTTCTCTCCCGCGCGCACTTGGCCTTGGTCCTTGGGTTCTCCATGGTCTCCTTGGGTGTTCCTGATCAAGTACAAGGTCCGCGCTTATAGTAGCATCCATGTCTAGCGAGAAAAGAAAGAGGAAGCATCGAGGAACGGGATCACCTTGTGTCCAAGTGGTGTACATGGGGATGAACGAAGGATGCTCCGCATCATCTCCCCTCCCTTGGGAAAGATCCGACCTCGGATCAAAACCCTCATCACCATGGAAACGGTTGTCGTGGACGGACTTGTAGTTGGACGTAGTCGTAGACATGGCGCAATTCAAGTACTCCAAAGTGTCGTTGGAGTGATATACATGCAATAAGAGCAAACACAAACAACACTCGGAAATACAATTGTTAGCGCACACAAAGTGTCCATCATGTAAGAATGAGTCCGTGTGACAAGGTGCATGAAGCTTAACAAGATGATATAGTATGAGATGTAAAGCATTCATGTGATTAAATGCATTTGTGGTGCACACAAAGGTGTTGTGAATGTGATCAATGCAACCATTATGCAAAATGATGTCATAGTGTGATGGTTTATCAAGAGCATGAACATGGCAATGGATGCTCAATATGTGTATGTTATCATGCAATTGATGGAGGACAATATGATCATGATGTATGAATATGCCATCAAGAAAGATCACAACAAATTTGCTAAGGAAATGCACAAGCTCATATATCATGGATGACATGGGAATACAAGATGCAACAAGGCAATCATAATGTGAGTCAATCCATGCATACGGTGCAAAATTGTCATGGGTATGATTTGTCCATGGAGCATGGCATGTGAGCACACAATCAACAAATATGAAGGTTTTGGTGCAATGTGCCAAAGGAGTTTTGATATACCAATGCTCGATGTCGTGGCATGAGTGAAGGTCCGAAGGTGCATCCAAAGGGTCCATCTTCAATGTCGGTCCTCCATCCCGTAGATGTATCATGTAGACAAGAAGAAGGAAACTACAATGAAAGTATGGCCCATCCAATATGCGTAAGTGAGGATGGCTCACAAAGAAGGAATTCACCTTTAGGAATTTCTCGAAGATGTTGGTGTCGCGCAACGTGTATGCCTTCACATGCCAAAGATGCCTTGTGATGGTACCGCCTTGTGAATCCTTCAAAATGAAAGAACATGACAAACACTCGGAAAAACAAATGAGGTTAGCCATAATGCAAAACCTAGCATTCGTGCGGGAAAATACCCAACAAGTGCTTGCATCATTCTTATCATAAGAAAGTACAAGGGTGTGGTGCATGGTATGTAGGCATAAGATGCGAGAACAACCAAGTGCAATAGGCTCAATCAAGCAAGTATGCATCACAAGAAGGGTGTCAAAGTCTCCAATATCAATAGTCATAGCATGGTTGCACTCAATACAAGGGAATAGGAGAGATGCAACGAATGGAGACAAGTGACAATGATCAATGTGAATCATGTGAATGGCATGAACATATATGTCATCAACCCAAGAAAGCAAGTAAGAGTGGAACATGGGTGATGCAATATAGCAAGCAAGCATAGCAATCAAGTAAAACAAGCTAGTAGTGCGAAGATGCAACGTACTAGAGGTAGTCATGGCAATCATGGCATGAGTGCAAATAGGAGACATGAATAATGCACATGGCATAGCACAAGCATGAAAGCAAGATATGAGCAAAATATCATCAATGTGTTGATGAGAGGCCATATGGAAATAGCAATGGGATATCATGACTCTCCCGACACAAGACTCAACAATAGCATGGGGCACAAAGAAATCATGGCAATAGCTACTAGTGTCTCCACCAAGCATGCAAATACACATAGGAGTATCATAATGGTGAATCATGGGTAATTGCAAGCAAGGGTCACAATTGCATGGCAAATTCATAGCAAGAGGCATAACATGCAAAGTGAACACGATAGTATGGGCATAATGTGATAAGTGGCAAATAGCCCATAGCCGTGTGAGAGCCAAGTAAAAGAGATCGCGTAGTCGTTGCACAAAAAGAACGGTGGTAGGGACAATCCACGGGATCCCAAATCGTCGTTGCTCTCAAGAGCTCGTTTTGTCAACTCATGGGATTGTGAGGTTGACAAGTGTTCATGAGTACCTACACAAAACAAACACAAAGGAAAACTTGTGTGTGCGTGGTATATGTACACATCATCCATCATGATGCGCACGTGCGTGTGGTGGTTAGCACAAAATAGCCAATGCTCAAATAAATGAGATGTGTGATATAGAAACATGTCATCCATCATGAGAGGTTTGTTGTTATGTATAGCATAATGGAGACTCAAATTGTGTAATGCATCATGACAAGTAGGTAGAGCATTGTTATTCATGGAATGCATATGGTGCACACAATTATGGGAACTATGCAAAGTATGTAATGCATCAAGATCTCCTAGTATGTATGAGGAAACTATGGGGGTCTCCTCAAGAGCATCAATGGAAACATCGCATGGAGAATATTGATAACATCCAAAACAATGCATATCCGGAGCAAAGTGATCATGGCATGGTATATTAGATGAATTGCGCACATCATGTAAAGGAAGCATGGCAATATCATCGCAAGAGAAACACATTCCAATGACCATCATCTTGTCATCTATGCCACAAGTGCAAATAGGATTCACTTTAATGGGGCATGTATAGGTACTATGTTGAGATTGAAATGATGCAATATGGGAGGTCTCACTCATAGCATATGACAAGCTCAAAGGATTATCAAACATGATGTGACCAAAAGAATTTTCACATGATATCCTATGGAGCATAGCATCACAACTAGGCAACTCAACATGCTCATCATCATATTCATCATAAACAGGTAAGTCAAGACATGAGGAAGTTGCACTAGCATGAAGTATGGTCATAAGTGAATCAACATCATGCAAGCAATCATTGGTGATATAGTCCACTAGTGGGACAAGAGCATCACCTTCACCTATTTTACCTTTGGAGCGTCGCTCATGTGTTGTAGGTGAGGTGTTCAAGATCCAATCATGCTCATCTTCATCTTGATGGAACCATGTGGGTGGTGCATCGTCTTCCACCATGGCCATCGGGTTGTCCATTGGAGGGATGGACTCGTCGAGGGTAGGCATGCCCTCTTGTAGGAGACCTAGCACCAAAGAAAACACACTCGGAGTAGAGGTTAAGTCGTTAGAAATCATAGTGGCCTCACATGCCCTATCAACTACCTCACTCACTAAGTGGTGTGGCTCACTCACTCCCTCATGGATGCTCTCACTCGTATGGTTGGTGGAGTCACTCAAATGGCTCTCAACCTCACATATGATGTGTGGCATGCTCTCATGTGTGGGGATAGTGGTGATCACTCTCATCCTCTCAAAAGAAATGCTCTCAATCTCACATATGGTGGAGTCACTCATGTTACTCATATGGTGGTGTCTCTCCTCACATGAAAATTGGGGCATCTCATGATATATGGGTGTCGGAGAGATGTAGGTGCAAACGTCTCCAAACTCAACTCCTTTCGCCGCCTCATCCATAACGCCTCCAAAGGTGAATGCCGTAGTCGAAGGGGATGGCCCTTGATCGACCATCTTGTCGCCGTCTTGGTGTGGGGAGCTTCCGAAGATGGAAGTGTCACCCTCGCTCGTAGGTGGTCGCCTTGTAGTTGGAGATGTCGAAGTAGGCGAACCCATGGGAAGTAGGCGAAGATGTCGTACGTCCGAAGGCGAGGATGCCTTGATAGCACTTGGCGAAGATGCCGAAGTGGTGGTTGTAGCCGTAGCTCCATCTTGGGTGTGCTTGTCTCGCGGTCTTATCTTTTGCTCTTGAAGCTTGGCCTTGGCGTGATGTAGAGCTTCTTCGGACTTGTAGATATGCGCTTGTCGAGCATCTTCATGACGATGATGTCGTTGTCGTGCTTGAGCTCTTGGTAGATGTCGTTCGTCGTCGTCGTGCACATGATGCTTGGAGGTGACTTGCCCTTCATGACGATGTCGATGGTCGCCATGGCGGTGTGGCCGTGGAAGACTTGCACTTGCATCATGTTTGCGCTCCGAAGACTTGTGACTTGAACGTCGCCGCCGAGAGGATGACGAAGGGGACGAAGACTTGTAATCTACCACCAAGTGTCGGAGCTCCGCCATTTGTTTGTTGAAGGAGTCGCACATGTCGTCGAAGGAAGCCATTGTCCTTGTCTCGAAGTGTCGTTGTTCGATGGCGATGTTGCCCAAGCACTCTTGCATTTCTCATTGTAGTCCGATGGTTTTCGCGTGGATGTCCTTGTTCGCGCCGTCGATGTCGAAGACTGGAGATGAAATGCCTTGCCTATCCATCACAAGACGCTAGCAAGTATGAGTGGGAGAAAGAGAAGAACTATACCAAATGTACCTTGACCGATGTTGAAGATGGATCAATGATCACTCAAATGTGGAACAAGGAAATAGCACAATTGGTACCAATTCTTGTCGGTTTCTCACACCTACACAAGTAAAGCTTATGGTGGAGCTCGGTGAGGATTGTGGCACAAAAATTTGATGCAAAATGTTAGCAAGAGTCAATAAAGCTGAAAAAGATTCACAAATTCGCAAGTGAAACAAGTAGACCAATAGCAATATGGGTGGCACACGGAAACACACACACGGATAGATAGATGGGGTCGTGCAACCAAGGAATGAGCCAAAATGTGGAATCCACGGAAAACGCTCGTGTTGCACAACTCAAGAGAGACGCTAGCACGATTGCTCTATAGGCGGATACGACACTTGTGCACAACCTACATGATGCAAAATGTATGAACTTTCTATCCCAAGTATGCTATGTGTATGATGTTCCGGTGCTTTGCGCACAAGATGATCCAAGATGATCAAGTATGATATGATATTTTGTGATGTTATGGCTCTTGCTTACAAGCTTCTTTGCTTTTCTCCTTTGCTTAAAAGCTTATTCTCTCTCTCTTTTTTTGTATATGGCCACGATGCACAAACCAAGATGGCAATTGTGTATATGCGGGAACAATCTTGTGACACAAGGGATGATATGATGATACCAATATGATATGGTGTGTATGCAATGGGAGGTGGATCGATGATCACTAATGTGCACAAGTAACATTGCCGGCAATACTCAAAGGCTAGTCTCGATAGGCAAGTGACGCAAAATGGCTAGGGGTTAACAATGCAATTGCAAGGGAATATACAATGATGTCGTCGAAGTTACCGTCCGTGTCGATGATGAGAGGTGGTGCTCTTGATGTAGACCAGTTCCTAATTAGCCGAAACACCTTAGGAAACGGAAAAACAACAACTCAAAATCTCAAGGACAAATGTCAAATGGTGGTAGCGGACAAGCGGTGGTGGTTGCGGAATTGTTGGTGGAAACCCGGTCAAAATGGGTTATGGTGGTGGAAGTGTATGATGGGCTATACACGTTGTCGGAGTTGAAGTCACGGTCCCTAAGTAGCCGAAACACCTTAGGAGACACAAGGCACAACTCAAACAAGCTCGAACAAAATTTGGTTAAGTTGTGTTTGCTATGTATGGTGGACAAGGTTATGCGGAAGTGGTGGTGGTGGTTGATGAATAAGTAATGGTCCCTAAGTAGCCCAAACACCTTAGGAGACTCAAATCACTACTCAAGCAAACACAAATGCTATGGGGGACAAGATGGTTAGGTTGCGGAAGTCGGTGGTGGTTATGCGGATGATATGGTGGAAGCCCTAGGCAAAGATGCCAAAGTCCCAAAAATATGATGGAGTCAAATGATGATGGTGGTATTTTTGTGTTATGGGGGATGTCAAGAGCTTCAAAACGAGCTCAAGAACGTCGAAATCGGAGTTCGGATGAATTAGTTATGGACAAAACGGTGAAACACGGGTGGCTGAAATCCCAGGGGTCGGACATCCGGGGTGGAGCCCGGATTTCCGGGGCCTGATGTCCAGAAACATGCGCGATTTTGCCCTCCAGGAGCCGGATGTCCGGCCCGATGGCCCGGATGTCCGGCCAGTGGCCCGGATCGGGATTGGGACTTCCAAACTCGTTTGGGGGCGGAATTTGATGATTTTGGGGGCGAAATTTGAGCGATTTCGTGGAGGAAAGATGGGGAAACTTGGGGAAATGCTAGATCCGCTTGAAACCAAGCAAATCCATGAATCGAAATCAACAAAACTTCATCAAACCAACAGATCACAAAAAATTTTGGGGCTATTTTTGGTGGGGAATTTTCGAAATTGGGGAAGAACACAACAAAAACAAGGCTAGAAAATGGTGGGGAGGCTCCAAATTCGTGAGAAACCGTGGCTCATGATACCATATGATGTAGGGTGGAACCCTAGATGGCCGATCTTTCACGAAATGGAGGGGATCCCACGATGAACACGAAGAACACGAGAGGGGAACACGAGGGGAAACACGAGAGAATCACTCAAACCAACAAGAACAAGTCACACATATGCTAGATCCTCGAAACACAAAGAGATACAAGATCCATGATCAACAAGGGACGATACAAAGGGTAACCGGTTCTTCTCCGTGAGGAGGTCTTGATGATATCCCGTAGGATCTTCCCGCGAGGGGCCTTGAATCCCGTAGGATCTTCTCCGCAGAGGAGGTCTTGAATCCGTGTGGATCTTCTCCGTGGAGGGGCAGCGGTCACTCACAAGGAGATGAACCACTAGTGGATGAGCAAAGCTCTGTCTCAAATGAGCTAAACCTAAGCTAACTCTCAAATGGAGGAGGGGGAGGAGTATATATAGTCTAGGTCCACGAAGGGGTAAGTGGGAGAGGGATACATGGGCCTCAGGCCCGATACACTGTGCGCAGACAGGGGCCGGATGTCCGGGCGGGGGCCGGATGTCCGGGCCTTCCCGAGACGCCGGATGTCCGGGCCGAGGGGCCGGATGTCCGGGCTGGAGGGGTTGAGCCACGGGTGTCTTCTGGACAGTGGCGCCGGATTTCCGGCCAGGGCCCGGATGTTCGGGGCGCCGGATGTCTGGGCCTGGGGGCCGGATGTCCGGGGCCTGTAGGTGCTGGCCCTTCTTCCTTCTCTCCCGCGCGCACTTGGCCTTGGTCCTTGGGTTCTCCATGGTCTCCTTGGGTGTTCCTGATCAAGCACAAGGTCCGCGCTTATAGTAGCATCCATGTCTAGCGAGAAAAGAAAGGGGAAGCATCGAGGAACGGGATCACCTTGTGTCCAAGGCAGAATTCCACAAGACATCACTTCGTACATGGGGATGAACGAAGGATGCTCCGCATCACAAGGTCATGCATGCTGAACAAGACATCACTTGGGTCAACTTCAAGGCAGAATTCCACAAAGCCCACATTCCTTCCGGAATCATGGCTATCAAAAAGCGTGAGTTCCGGCCCTGAAGCAAGGAAGTGGCACAGTCAAGGAGTACATGTAGAAGTTCAGTGTTCTGTCAAGGTATGCCCCTGAAGATGTCAGCACTGATGCTGCAAAAAGGGAGCGCTTCATGGAAGGCCTCAATCAGACTCTGCAATACTCGCTTGTCGTGTGCGACTGCCCAACCTTCCCTGACCTGGTGAACAAAGCACTCATGCTTGAAGACAAGCGGCGTGCTTTGGAAGACACTCGAAAGCGCAAGATGGTCAGCAAGGGAAGTTCCAGCAACCAGAAGCCTCGTCCGTGGCAGTCAGCCCCGGCCAAGCCAACCTATCAGCAACCAAGAGCTCCTGCACCCCGCACCAACTTTCAGCCTCAGCAGTATGCCAACCCAAGGCCAGCTTTCAACCCCAATAACAGTGGTGGCAACAAGGTCAACAATCCAAACCAAGTCACTTGCTTTGAATGTGGTCAGTCAGGACACATCTCAAGGGTGTGCCCCAACAAGAAGCCTGATGCCCCACGCCCCAATGCGCAGAACCCAGGACAAGGCCGCGGGATGCCACCAAGGAACCCAGCTCCTCGCAACCCGCCTAACCATGGGAAGGGGCGTGTGAATCACGTCACTGTTGAAGAAGCCCAGGAAGACCCGGACGTCGTGCTGGGTACATTCCTTGTCAACTCAGCACCTGCAACTGTCTTGTTTGATTCTGGAGCAACGCATTCATTTGTCACTCAAAGATTTGCATTAAAAAGTGGCATGACCCCTACACCCCTGAATAGCCCTATGGTGGTACAAACCCCCGGAGCAGAGATGAGAGCCAAGATAGGCTGTAAAAGAGTCAGTATTACCATTAACGGTGTAGATTTCCTAGCAGACCTCATCGTCCTGAGATCACAAGGCTTGGATGTGATCCTAGGCATGAATTGGCTCAGCAAGCACCAAGGCTGGTTAGACTGTGCCAATCGTACAGTCACTGTGACCAATGACCAAGGAGTTGAAGTCAAGTTTGCTTCCAACTCCTCTTCCGCTCAAGCCGTTCAAGTCAACTGTCTATCTGAAGTTGGGCTAGAGCAAGTACCGGTGCTATGCGAGTATCCTGATGTCTTTCCGGATGAACTACCGGGAATGCCCCCTGACCGTGACATTGAGTTCATCATCGAGCTCATGCCCGGGGCAGGACCCATCTATAAGAAGCCTTATAGAATGGGGACGGAAGAATTAGCTGAGTTGAAGAAGCAACTGGAAGAGCAGCTGAGGAAGGGATTTATCCGCCCAAGTGCCTCCCCTTGGGGATCACCCGTTCTGTTTGTGGCAAAGAGGGACGGTACCATCCGCTTATGCATTGACTATCGTTCCCTCAATGAAGTTACAATCAAGAACAAATATCCCCTTCCCAAGATTGAAGACCTGTTTGATCAGCTCAGCGGAGCCAAGGTGTTCTCCAAGATCGACCTCAGATCTGGGTACTACCAACTGAAGATTAGACCCCAAGATATTCCGAAGACGGCATTCGTGACCCGATATGGCCTGTACGAGTGTACGGTCATGTCCTTTGGGTTAACCAATGCCCCAGCTTACTTCATGTATCTCATGAATAAAGTCTTCATGGAATATTTGGACAAGTTCATTGTTGTCTTCATCGATGACATTCTTGTCTTCTCGAAGACGGAGGAAGAACACGAGCAACATTTGAGGATGGTCCTAGACAAGCTTCGGGAGCACCAACTTTATGCCAAATTCAGCAAGTGTGAGTTCTGGCTGCATAAAGTTGGATTCTTAGGTCATGTCTTGACCGAAGAAGGATTATCAGTTGATCCCGCGAAGATCGAAGCTGTGACCCAATGGCAATCTCCAACGACCGTCAAGGAAGTCAGGAGCTTCCTCGGACTTGCGGGCTATTACCGCAAATTCGTGGAAGGATTCTCTAGCATTGCCCGACCAATGACTCAGCTTCTCAAGAAGGACAAGAAGTTCGAGTGGACGCCAAAATGCGAAGAGAGCTTCCAAGAGCTCAAGAAGAGATTGACCACCGCCCCAGTTCTGGCAACACCTGATATTCACAAGGAGTTTGTGATATATTGTGATGCCTCTCGAAATGGATTGGGAAGCGTTCTGATGCAAGAAGGTCGAGTCATAGCATACCTCTCCAGGCAGCTACGACCTCATGAGGAGAACTACGCTACTCACGATCTCGAGTTAGCGGCAGTGGTTCATGCCTTGAAGACATGGCGGCATTACCTCCTAGGGAAACGGTGTGAGATATACACAGACCACAAAAGTCTGAAGTACATTTTCACCAAAAAGGAATTGAACATGAGGCAGCGAAGATGGTTGGAACTCATCAAAGACTATGACCTCAGTGTTCAATATCACCCCGGGAAGGCTAACGTGGTGGCCGATGCCTTAAGCAGGAAGGCTTGCTCTTTGAATGCCATTATTCAAGAAAGGCAGCCAGCCTTGTTTAAGGAACTCGAACAATTCAGTTTGGAATTGGTCGCCCCTGGATTTCTGGATCATTTGGAAGTCAGACCGACCCTGATGGACGAAGTCAAGAAGGCACAAGATGGACACGCAAGCATTGAAGGCATCAAGAAGAAGATGAAGCTAGGCAAGGCCCCAGGATTCTCCAAAGACGAGCACAGGATTGTTTGGTACAAAGGCCGCATCTGCGTACCAAACAAGATGGAGCTGAAGAACCTGATCCTGCAAGAAGCCCATGACACTCCGTATTCCATCCACCCCGGAGGAACCAAGATGTATCAAGACTTGAAGGCAAGATTCTGGTGGCACGGGATGAAAAGAGAGATTGCAACCTATCTTGCAAAGTGTGATGTGTGCCAAAGGGTCAAGGCTGAATATCAGCGACCCGCTGGATTGCTTCAACCACTCAAGGTTCCTGAGTGGAAGTGGGATAAAGTCGGAATGGACTTCATCACTGGATTACCGAGGTCAAATAGAGGACATGACTCCATCTGGGTCATAGTCGACCATTTGACCAAGGTGGCCCATTTCATTCCTGTCAAGACCACTTATGATGGCAACCGGCTGGCAGCTCTCTACATCGACAGAATCGTAAGCCTTCACGGCGTTCCCAAGGAGATTGTGTCAGATCGAGGAACCCAATTCACCTCAAGGTTCTGGAAGAAGTTCCAAGAAGCCTTGGGAACCAAATTGTCTTTCAGCACAGCTTTCCACCCACAGACAGGAGGTCAGACAGAACGAGTAAATCAAATTCTCGAAGACATCCTCCGAGCCTGTGTCTTGGCATATGGAGCCAAGTGGGAAGATTGTGTCCCTTTTTCCGAGTTCTCCTATAACAACAGTTATCAGTCGAGCCTTCAGATGGCACCATTTGAGGTGTTGTACGGACGCAGATGTCGCACACCCCACAACTGGTCGGAGACTGGAGAAGGACTAGTCTTTGGACCGGATATTCTCCGCGCAGCAGAAGAGCAAGTCCAACTAGTCAGAGAACGTTTGAAGGCAGCCAAGTCAAGGCAGAAGAGTTATGCTGACACTCACCGTCGGGACATGAGTTTCCATGTCGGGGACCATGTGTACCTGCGGGTAACTCCTCTCAAGGGAACCAAGCGTTTCCACGTCAAGGGGAAGCTCGCACCAAGGTTCATTGGACCCTTTGAGATCACTGCACGACGAGGAGAAGTGGCTTACCAGTTGGAACTTTCACCTGAGCTATCTGATGTGCACAACATATTCCACGTGTCACAACTCCGGAAATGTCTCCAAGTTCTGAACAAGCCTGATCTCTACAAGGATGTTGATCACCAAGCCATTGATCTGCAGCCTGATTTGACCTACCGCGAGAAGCCCATTCGCATTCTGGATGAAGCAGAACGACGGACGCGAAGCCGTACCATCAAGTACTTCAAGGTCCAGTGGAGCAACCACACCGAAGCAGAAGCAACCTGGGAACGTGAAGACTATCTTAGGTCCGAGTTTCCCAATCTCTTTTAAGACCTAGTTTAGTAATCTCGGGGACGAGATTCTTCTAAGGGGGGTAGGTCTGTCACACCCTGCATTTTGTAACATGTTATTTGCATCAATGAAGCATGAAAATTTGGACCAGCAAATTTTTTTGGCATCATTTGGCTTTTACTTGGAATTGAGTTTGTCTTCATATGCTTTTCATGTGCTCTCTTGTAGAATTCATCTCCATACCCAAAACTTCTGCCCAATGATCATGCCAAGTGTTATTTAATAGTATAGTATTTTCCTACAAAATTAATTTGGCCAAAATATATTTTATAAATTTAGTATTCCAAAAACCCTTGAATTGAGGTTTGCACTGCAAGTGCTTGATTTAGGGTGAGAGAATTATTTCAAAAAGTATATTTGAGACCTAGTAGTCATAGGACTCCCAGAAACCCCAAAAGTATAATTTTAAAAGTTATTTTTCCTATTTTATTTAAAAGCTTTTTCTTAAGGCTAGAAATGGTCTTTAATAGGGAAAAATTATTTAAGTATTTTAAAAATATTTGCCAAAATTCAGGGAGACTCATAGGACATATATTGTCCATATATAAGAGTTTCAACACTTGGTCATGTTCAAAATAATGGGCTAATCCCTCCAAAACCCTCTATGGATATTTCAAGCTTTTGAAATATTTACAAAGGAAATATTCTCCAAAAATTCCAGGGAAATTCTATCATGTCATATATGACATATTTGATGATCTTGCCAAGTCCCATGCCTTGGGAGGCAAGAAAACATCCTCAAAACCCTTCATAACCATTATGTCCATATTTGAAGTTTGAGCAACTTTACATTGCCAAACTTATCAAAATGCTCTCAAACTTGGTGCACATGCTAGAAAGGCCTAATGAGGCATCTAGACCAAATGGCACAAGATTTGGAGTAGGGTAACTTGATCAGAATACCCCAAAACCCTTTATGTTCAAATGCAAATTTGAACTACTTTACATTACCAACTTTTTACCTGGAGCTTCAAACTTTGTGGGCATGATCATAACCCCAAATGATGAAACTACACCAAGTGGTGCATCAAGGGGAGATGATTAGATTGACTTAAACAAGATGAAGCCATTTCTGTTGATTTCTAGGGTTCACCAAAGTTACATTGGCTAGTTTCTTCAAATGAGCCCAAATTTGGTGAAACACCCTTTTTTCACATAACATTCAATCTTGTTAAGTGTCAAGGCAAGTGGAGATCCTTTGCTTGACCAAAACTTGATCAAACACCTTCTGCCAAATTACCAAAACCATCTTCTTGATCACTTTTACTATTTACCTTGGCCTCAACTTTCTACCACAGCTTCATCTAGTTACTATCTACCTCCAGTAACTCCCCCATGTCCACAGCTCCATGATTGAGGGGTGAAAACCCTAGTTCACCTTGCTGGACAGCCAAAATTCACCAAGTTACCAGCTTCACCTCTCTCTCCTTGATTCTCCAGAGCATCCAAGGCCTCATCCGTGTTGCTTGCATCACCCTGGACCCCCCAGACACGGCGGACGCGCCCAGAGGGCCAATGGCATGCCATGGCATGCGATAAGGCCGCTCCAGAGCGCGCTACAGTGCGCCCCCGCACTGTAGCTTCGCCCAATCGCCTGCCCCCGACCACCTCGAGCTCTCCCCTCACGCCAGTCGATGCCCCTCGACGTCCGCGACCTCCCCCGGCGCTGTCCCCCTCCTCCTCCGCCCTCCAGTGGCCGCCTTCGCACGCGCGCTGGCCGCCTGCAGCATCCACTCCTCGGCTTCACACGCGCGCGCTGTCTGGAGCTCTCCCCGCTCCTCCTCTCTCCTCTACTAGGCGTAGGACTCGTCCACGAACCTCCCCGAGTCTAGCACAAGCACCAGAACGGCCTCTGGCCTCGCCCAGGACCTCGCCGGCGCACGAGTCCACATGGACCGTGGGCTCGGCTATATAAGCTCGCCCGAGACTCTCCAACGGCACCAACAGCCTCCCCTCACCTCCTTTAGCCCTCCAGCAGCACTCGCTCATCCCCAGAGAGCCCCTGTGCTCGGGATCGACCGGAGCTCCGCCGCGTCGGGCAGCCGAGGATCTCGAGGTACAGGCCCCCTCCGCCCTTTCTCTCGCCCTATTTGGAACCGCCGCACCTCACTGATGCATTCCCCTCGCTTTTCCCTCTCTGTAGCTGTCGGAATCGGCCGGAGCAGCGAGTTCCCGACGACCCTCCGCCGTCCCACCTCGCCGCCGACGAGCCAGGCCTCCCCGGCGAGCCGCACCACCACCACTACACCCGCGACTCGCTGCTGAGTCCATCCCTGCCCTCCGTTTGCCCCGCCGTGCCCGGATTCGCCGCCGGTGAGCTCGCCGTCGTCGTGGCCGCAAGGTTGAAGATGACAGGCGGGCCCCGCCTGTCATCCTCACCGTCCTCTCCCTCCCCTTACAGCCGCTGACCGCCGGGCCCCGCCCGTCAGGTTTGAAATCCTGACGTGCGCGCACTGGCGCCCGAGCGGCTGGGCTCTTCGCCCTGGGCCGTGCACTGTGGCCATTCTGGCCCAGTGGCACAGGGCTGTTTCTTTTTATTCTTTTCTGTAAATACTTCAAATAATTTTACAGAAATGAATAATTGTCCAAATAAATTAATTCCAACTCCTAAAATCTTGTAATATTCCAGCCTATTTAATGGTGTCACTTTCACACATATCCATGAAACTTTTTTGTTCTGTTCAAATTTAATTTCAAATTTGAGCATTAAAACTCCTGTTCAAAAATCCTTAGATTCCATTCTGTCACTCCAAAACTCCAACTAAGAATTTTTGTCATCTTAGTTTTCCCTCTAGTATTTAACAAAAATAAGTTGACATTTTTCTGAGCACTTTGATTTTTCTGTTTTCATTGTGGTCTTATTTTCCCGTTGTTATTTTGCGACGATTAGATCCCGTATTTGACGAAGTTGCTGAAGAAGGAGAAGGAGAAGGATTTGAAGACTTTGAAGACCAAGCCAATCTAGGCAAGCAGCCCTTTGACCATGATACACTTGTGTTCTTCGGAACCCGTTTGTTTCCGAATGCATAGTGATAAGAATGACGGTGGTGACCTAGTTGAAACCACCACATGATGCATGCTTACTCATGATCTTGCTATGTGCTAGATGTCATGCAAATGGTTAGTAGTGATGCTTAGTGATGCATGTGTGACATGAAACCTTCGTGGTTGAAATCTTTGCATAAACCCCATCGGGTGCCCCTAATGCCCGAGGGTGATGTTAAGTTAGGTCATCACTTGAGGAAGTAGTGATGTGCCGGTAAAAGTCTTGTGCGTGGGTGAAATGATGGATTAGATTTATGTGTGACTACCGTCCCAACCAAACTTGTGCAACCACTCTACCCCTTATGGGACGGGGCTTTATTGATTACTTAGCATGGTGCCCGCATTACTAGTGACGGGAAGATTTGAGGTCTTTCCCGGGACGGGGTCGTGCTTGGATAGACGACCATGACTGTTTTTACAGGGCACCGGACACACCGTTGGTCCCTTCGGGTACGCGTGACATTGAAATTAGGGCAAGTCTCGTGATCTATTGTTTGTACTCGAGGGCCGTGTACCAACGAGTGGACTCTATGTTAGTGTCATCTAAGGAAAGATAATGACCGGGTGCTTCCCCCGAGTACTTGAGGTACCGCGGGATCGTGGGTGACACGAAAGCTTCTCGGATCTTGTGGGTAAAGTGCGCAACCTGTGCAGAGTGTAAAACTATTCGAATAGCCGTGTCCACGGTCATGGACAGTTGGGTGGTGCTACTTAAACTATGTCCAGAATTTTACCGCATCGGTGAAAGTATGTGTGTGTAATGAGTCAAGGTGGTGACTTGACTCGTTGAGTTGAATCATATTCATGTTGATATCGGTAACCTGTCTTCGAGGTTACGTGAACTCGTTGATGCATACACTTGATGGTAGAATATTTATTCTAGCTCATAGCTAGATTGCTCATTATCGCTCAAATTGCATTGTTACTTTAAACCAAATCATGGGTTGCTTGCGAGTACATTCAAAGTACTCATTGGCTTGCCAGTGGTTATTTAATTGGCCAGGCATGGAGGAACAGGAATATGAAGAAGATTTCTTTGGAGACGAACATGCGAACTAGGACGCTATCCCAGTCAGAATGCCTGTAGGGTTAAGGCAGATGGCATGGGTTCTACTTATCATCGAAGACTTCCGCTATTTGAGTTATTTGCCATTCAGCCCGTGAGGCTTTATCTATGTAAGACTTGGCCATAATGGCCTTAATTTGTGTAAGACGGTATGTATGGATGTAAGACTCTTGTTATTCAGCTTCTGTGTGTTCAGTGAGCATTGATCTCTGGGATCACTGTACACGTGCATTTGGTGATCTCGACTTCTAAGTCGGGGTCCCCACAGTGACGTGGCAAGTGTAAGCCAACTGTTTTTCCTCTTTCATCCCTGAACTTTTACATGAGGTGTGCAAAGATACCATGCTTGAGATCATTCCAGAATGCGCTTATGTCTCTAAGTCATGCCTCGACACATAGGAGATATAGCCGCATTCTGGGCATTACAGAAGGTGATAGAGTACTCTGACCATCTGAAGGGACGTGACGCCTCGAGCTTGGGGAGAGCCGCGTTCACCTCGGGAGCGAACTTCTTGAAGACGCGATGAGAGGCAGGGGCCTGAGTGCCGCCCAAGATGCAAGCGATGACACGAGGCTCTTGGAAGCCCCCAGCCCCATCATCTTGGCGTTGGTTGTCATTCCTTCTTGGCGGTGGCGGCAGAGGAGGAATGTCGGCGTTGCCCTGAGGGCGATCCTCACGAGGCTGATCGCCCCACGGAGCCATCATGAGGCTGGCCTTACCAGTGGTCCTCACGAGGCTGATCGCGCCAGCCCTGGCGGGTGTCGTTGTTGTCCCAGCGTCCTCCGATATGGCCTCCTCCACGGCCATAGCCATGGTCATTGTGCTCCGGATGATGGCCAAGGTGCCCATCTCGGATGACGCTGAGCTCCTGGCAGTTGTTGGGGTTGTTGCTGTGGAAGTTGTCGAAGATGCACAACGGGCGATTTCCCTTGGAGGACTCGGGGTCGTCGCAGCCACGCTTCATCTCAGGCTCGGCCGCAAGCACAGCCGGGCCCTTACACTTCGCGTCCTTAGCCTTGGCCTTCTTGTCTTCAGGATCAACCTCTGGAAGCTCAATGAGCGAGAGGCAACCCTCTTCTGCCCTCGTGCACTTGGTCGCCATGTTGAACATCTCCATAGCCGAGCACAGGTCCTCATGGATAGCGAGTTCTTCCTTCATCATGACGTCTCGAACGCCATCAGTGAATGATGAGATGATGGCCTTGTATGACACCTTGGGAATCTTGATGCGAACATTGGTGAAACGCTGGAGGTATTTGCGCAGAGTCTCCCATGGTTGCTGCTTAATGCGCCGCGGGTCACCTACTACAGGGGCGCGGTCATGAGTTCTCTGGAAGTTGGAGATGAAGTGCTCACGCAGCTCGTCCCAGGAAGAGATTGACCCCACGGGGAGGTTCAGGAGCCACGAGTGTGCGCCATCCTTGAGGGCCATGCGAAACCAATTGGCCATGACCTTCTCGTCGCCGCTCGCCGCTTTGATGCTTAGCTCGTAGAGATGAAGGAACTCAACAGGGTCATGTGTGTCGTCGTAGCGCGAGCTAGATCTGGCTTGAACTTGCCGGGCCAAACGACGCGGCACAACTCCGGGGTGAACGCTCGGCAACCTACCGCGCTCACGGGAGCCCGCTACAGAGGGGCATCCTAGTTTTGGTGCTCGCGTGTCTCCGCCTCGGGTGGCGCACGGCCTTGATGGGGCGGCACTGGGAGCACACGTGCTTCCCCTTGGGGCCGCTGCACCACCTGGCAGATTTCTTTGTCGCGCACGGGCGCCCTGCGCAGCGGGTTGCGCTGGGGGCCTCGCGCCTTGGCTCGGGGACGACATCACGCCGGAGAGGAGGAGGAGGTGCACCGTGGGCCACTTCGCCCGCTTGAGATGGCGGGGGAGGCAGCGAACGAGACAATGCGGGACTTCTCCAGAGGCACTAACAAGCTCAACGATGCGGTCCAGCAAGTCCTTGTAGAGGTCGTTGGTCGGGCTGTAGCGCAGGAGCTCGTGTGCCATGAGAAATGCAGCCTATGAGTTCGCCGGTCCGCGAAGGGCATTGGAGGACGAAGCAGCGGCTGGAGTGAGCGACGAGGTGGCCGTGCAGCCATCACGCTGCATGGAAGGTGGCAACAACGAGTCCTGCTTCTCGTGGGCCGCGGGGCCGGTGGCAACGTTGGCCGTGGTGACGGTGAGTGGCGGGGGATGTCGTCGCTGGGAGGTTCTATCTGAGCGACGCATGCGGCGTGGGCCGCCCAGCGCTCAGCACGAACTCGACGAGCGTCGGCCATGGGATCGACGGAACAGCGGCGAATCGACCGACGAGGGAGAGAGGCTTTGACACGCCCCTACCTCGCGCGCCAAATGACGGATTCAGGGCTCCGCATACCCAAGAAGGTTCGAACTATAAGGCATGTGCGAAGAACTCAACCTCTCTTCCCTACTAAGTCGTCGATCTCATGGCCTAGCTCGGTGAACAAGAAAGACAAGGGACACAATAGTTTACCCAGGTTCGGCCCACCTTGCGGTGCAAGACCCTACTCCTGCTTTGGGGTGGATTAGCCTCTCGGAGGGCTATGGGTGAACTAGTACAAAGGAAGGAACAACCTCAGGAGGCGCGTTCTTGGGTGAGTGTGAGGTAGTGAGAGTTCTGGGTTTCGATCATGGGATCCCCTCCTACGGTGATGGCTATGTTGTATTTATAGTGGCCTTGGTCCTCTTCCCCGAAAACAAAGGCGGGAAGGGATTCCACAACAGCCAATTTGAAAGGGGACAAGAAGTACATCTTATCCTGATGAAAGGTGGTCTTCTCCTGCAAAGCTTTTGGTCGTGACACTATGGTGGGCTCAGCGATGACATCCACCCTGCTGTCTTGGCGGTGTTGGTCACATTGCACAAGAATGGAAATGTTTGGCTGATTCCTCTGGACTCCGCGACTACGCTTTCCTTCTTAGCACCAAAGAGGAAACCTTCTACTCTGCGCCTGCTGGCAGCCGCCTGCCTGGCCTTGGTCGTCATGGCTTGCATGATGAGGACATCACTAACAAGGTTACACCCACAGCTCTAACTGACACATATACAGGACCAATTACTAGAGCTCGCGCATGCCAATTAAATTACCAGGTACTTTCGTTTCTTGGTAATGAATCTAATGTTCATGAGAATATGATGCTGCCTAAATTGGATACATTTGTCTTGCTTACAAATGAAGGGCCTAGCTTGGACAAGAAGGATGAACATTGGAGCAAGATCAAGCATGGAGATGATGGCATGCGCAAGGGGAACAAGAATGGAGTTACAAGTGATGATTTCAGGACTTTGAAGCCACCATAATGAGTGCGTGAAGCCTTGGACGAAATATACAAGATGCCACTTCATAAATTTCGTCCAGAGGCTATTATAGGTGATGCGTAACCTTATTATTGGGCCGGGCCCATGTAATTTCGAAATACTTGAGTATAGGTTGTTTTTAGAGTCCCTATGTGTGGGGAAACAAGAGTTAGGGTTGGTTTCGGACCCCTCCACCAAGGGCCACGAAATTCCCCCCCTCTTTCTCCTATATATACAGCCCTTAGGGCGTCGTTTAGACTTTGAGTTTTGTTTACATTAAAGTTCACCATAGCTGCAACTTCGCGTACTTCGTTTGTGTTCAACGACCAGACCAAGACGTCACAGAACCCCACTTGATCAATAAAGCTTTCCTCTTGAATTCGCAATATCCAGATTGCAATCTCAGTTTCTTGCTTGTTCTTCGTTTGCCTGCAGGAAACAGACCTTCGTGGTCAGGTTGATCGTGCTCTGGCGTGGTCAATAACCTCTCGGAGTTGGTTTAGCGATTGCTAAGGCGCGACGTCCTCGCACGTTCGTAGTCGGATCGTCAAAGTTGACTTCCTCCAAAACGATAGCCACCATCTCATCGAAAGACGGGATACATTTGCCTCTATCAAGTGGTATCAGATTTCCAGGTTGCTCGGTGAGATTTTACAGTTTTTTGTAGATTTGATCGAGTCTGTTCTTCATACCTACAGTCCACGAAAAAGCCAAAAAAAATTAGGGTTAGTTCATCATATCCGAACCAGTCTGAGCCATTGCATAATCTTTTCCGTGTTTGCTTAGTTGAATTTGCGGTTGCATCGTCGTGTCAAGTTGCTGGTCTTAGCATCTAGTCTTTTAGAGTTTCGAGTTCTGGTCATAAGTTGTCATGCCGCCGCCGCAACATCTTCATCGCTACTGCCACATACCACCACCTATCCGTATCCATATACCACCACCAATCTGTATCCATATACCACCACCGCTGCCAAATACCACCACCGCCGCCATATTCTACCACCACATATCCACCACCAATCCGAGTTCTTTTCGTTCTAGATTGGTTTTCGAGATCCATCTAGTTTCGGTTTCGTGTTTCCTTGCCTGAATAGGTCTCGAAAAAAAAGTCTGGAGACCCCCGGGCAGTTTTTAGGCCAAAATTTCGACAGGTGAAAATATTTTTTCCCTATCCTACTTTTGGGCTTTTCTGGGTCTTTTGAGACACTTGCCACCATACTGTTTTTTACCGCACTTCTTCGTCGTCGCTGCCCTGATTCCGAAAAAAAATCGTCAAAAAAATTTCGTGCCTATCATCTTAGTTTGACTTGGGTAGTGTTTTTAGACACTCGCCATTATAGTGATTTTCGGCAAAAAAAACAGCGCAAAAAAAAGAGGCGAAAAAAAAATCAGAGTGTGTTTTCCCCTTTATTACATGCAGCGCCGGGATTTTGTTATTGTTCTAGGCTCGCGTCTCTAGTACGGTCTAGCCTAGGACCAGCACAGTACCGTCGTTGAGCGTTTATTCAACTTTGCATCTCTGAATTGATTATTGCTGACCCCTTTTGCTACCATCTTATAAGCCTTCCCAGCTCCACATACATCTACGTCGTGTGTTTGACTCTCCCTGGTAATCGCTTTTTCCAAGCTTTGAGAGTTTTGACTACCACGGTTGCCGATCACCACCTGCTGCTGGGTAAGAACTTGTAAGAATTTGAGATTTGCTTGTCGGATTTGTGACACCCGCCACCACCACCACTTATTAGTAGTCTGTAGGATCATATTCTTGTGTGTTTCTATTGCTGCTAACCATGCCAGGATCACAAGTCGACGAGACTGACTGGGAGAACTTGACGAACAAGGAGCTTCATGATAAGTTTCAGCAAATGGTGAGTGTACAGGTGCAAGATGTGCTAAACACATTGGACGAGGCCATGGAGAATATAGATGGAATGGAGAAGACGTTTGAAACAAAGCTCGATAACAAGTTTGCTGAATTGCTTTCGCGTTTTCCACCACCACCGGCTGCTGCTGCTGTCCCACCTCTACAACAACAACAACAACAACAACATCACCTTCCAAATCAAGTGGGACGAGCACAGCGCGTTCCCCTTGAGCATGGTCAAGCTTCTGGTGCTTCTGTTGATGTTTCTACAACAGCGGCAAGGTTAAGGTAACACGTACTGTTCGTGTGCATTTTAGTATCTCTACATATGCTGATTATGTTGATTGTGATGTGGTACCTATGCAAGCATGTTCCTTATTACTTGGTAGACCATGGCAATTTGATTAAAAATTATGTACACCATGGTAGAAACAATCAGTATACTCTTGTTCATAAGGATAAAAATATTACTTTGCTTCCTATGACTCCTGATTCCATTTTGAAAGATGATATTAATAGAGCTAATAAAGCAAAACAGGAGAAAAATAAGAGTGAAAATCAGATTGTGGCAAAAGAATTTGAGCAACAAATGAAGCCTAATAATAAACCATCTACTGTTGCTTCTGAAATTAAATTGAAAAGTGCATGTTTATTTGCCACCAAATCTGATATTGATGAGCTAGATTTTAGCAAATCTGTTTGCTATGCTTTTGTATGCAAAGAGGCATTATTTTCATTCGAGGACGTGCCTTCCTCTTTGCCTCCTGCTGTCACTAACATTTTGCAGGAGTTCGCCGACGTCTTTCCACAAGACGTGCCACCGGGATTACCACCTATTCGAGGGATTGAGCATCAGATTGACTTAATTCCTGGTGCATCGCTACCCAACCGCGCACCATACCGTACCAATCCAGAAGAGACGAAGGAGATTATGCGTCAAGTACAGGAGCTACTCGACAAAGGTTATATACGCGAATCCCTTAGTCCATGTGTTGTTCCTATTATTCTGGTGCCGAAAAAGGATAGTACATCGCGTATGTGTGTTGATTGTAGAGCCATTAATAATATTACTATTCCATATCATCATCCTATTCCTAGGCTAGATGATATGCTTGGTGAATTGAGTGGCTCTACAATATTCTCCAAAGTTGATTTGCGTAGTGGATACCATCAAATTCGTATGAAATTGGGAGATGAATGGAAAACAGCATTTAAAACTAAGTTTGGATTATATGAGTGGTTAGTCATGCCTTTTGGGTTAACTAATGCACCTAGTACTTTCATGAGATTAATGAATGAAGTTTTATGTGCTTTCATTGGACGATTTGTGGTAGTATACTTTGATGATATATTGATTTTTAGCAGATCTTTGGAGGAACATTTGGAACATTTACGTGTTGTTTTTATTGCTCTACGTGATGCAGTTTGTTTGGTAACCTTGGAAAGTGCACCTTTTGCACCGACCGAGTCTCTTTTCTTGGCTATGTTGTTACTCCACAAGGAATTGAGGTTGATAAAGCCAAGATTGAAGCTATTGAGAGTTGGCCGCAGCCCAAAACGGTCAAACACGTGAGGAGTTTCCTTGGCCTTGCTGGATTCTATTGGCGTTTTGTGAGAGATTTCAGCACCATTGCTGCACCTCTCAATGAGCTTACAAAGAAGGATGTGCCTTTTGTTTGGGGTACTACACAGGAAGAAGCATTCACGGTATTGAAAGATAAGTTGACACATGCTCCTTTACTCCAACTTCCTGATTTTAATAAGACTTTTGAGCTTGAATGTGATGCTAGTGGAATTGGGTTAGGAGGTGTGTTATTACAAGATGGTAAACCTGTTGCATACTTTTCTGAAAAATTGAGTGGGCCTAGTCTGAATTATTCTACTTATGATAAGGAATTATATGCTCTTGTTCGGACTTTGGAAACATGGCAACATTATTTATGGCAGAAAGAATTTGTTATACATTCTGATCATGAATCTTTGAAGCACATTAAAAGTCAAGCAAAACTGAACCGTAGACATGCTAAATGGGTTGAATTCATAGACTTTCCCTTATGTTATTAAACACAAGAAGGGAAAAGAAAATGTTATTGCTAATGCATTGTCTCGTCGTTATACTATGCTTTCACAACTTGACTTTAAAATATTTGGTTTGGAGACCATCAAAGATCAATATGTGCATGATGCTGAATTTAAAGATGTATTGCGGAATTGTAAACAAGGGAGAACATGAAACAAGTTCGTCGTTAATGATGGATTTGTGTTTCGTGCTAACAAGCTATGCATTCCAGCTAGCTCTGTTCGTCTTTTGTTGTTGCAGGAGGCGCATGGAGGAGGATTAATGGGACACTTTGGCGTGAAGAAGACGGATGACGTACTTGCTACACATTTCTTTTGGCCAAAGATGCGACGGGATGTTGAGCGTTTTGTTGGTCGCTGCACTACATGTCAAAAAGCTAAGTCACTACTCAATCCTCATGGTTTATATATGCCTTTGCCTGTCCCTAGTGTTCCTTGGGAGGATATATCTATGGACTTTGTTTTGGGTTTACCTCGAACAAAGAAGGGGAGGGATAGCATATTTGTTGTCGTGGATAGGTTCTCGAAGATGGCACACTTTATACCATGTCATAAAAGCGATTATGCTGCTAATGTTGCTGATTTGTTCTTTCGTGAAATTATTCGCTTGCATGGTGTGCCAAATACTATTGTTTCAGATCGTGATACTAAATTTCTTAGCCACTTTTGGAGATGTTTATGGGCTAAGTTGGGGACTAAACTGCTTTTTAGTACTACTTGTCACCCCCAAACTGATGGACAAACTGAACTAGTCAACAGAACTTTGTCTACTATGCTTAGGGCTGTTTTGAAGAATAATAAGAAAATGTGGGAAGAATGCTTGCCTCATATTGAATTTGCTTATAATCGTCGTTGCATTCTACTACTAAGATGTGCCCTTTTGAAATTGTCTATGGTTTCCTACCTCGTGCACCTATTGATTTGTTGCCTCTTCCATCTTCGGAGAAGGTTAATTTTGATGCTAAACAACGTGCTGAATTGATCTTAAAAAAGCATGAGTTAACTAAGGAAAATATTGAGCGCATGAATGCTAAATATAAACTTGTTGGAGATAAGGGTAGAAAACGTGTTGTCTTTTCACCTGGAGATCTTGTTTGGTTACATTTGTGTAAGGATAGGTTACCTAATTTGCGCAAACCAAAGCTAATGCCACGTGCTGATGGTCCTTTCAAGGTGTTAGAGAAAATAAATGATAATGCATATAAACTTGAGCTGCCTGCAGATTTTGGGGTTAGTCCCACATTTAACATTGCAGATTTGAAGCCTTACTTGGGTGAGGAAGATGAGCTTCCGTCGAGGACGACTTCAATTCAAGAAGGGGAGGATGATGAGGACATCACTAACAAGGTTACACCCACAGCTCCAACTGACACATATACAGGACCAATTACTATAGCTCGCGCACGCCAATTAAATTACCAGGTACTTTCGTTTCTTGGTAATGAATCTAATGTTCATGAGAATATGATGCTGCCGAAATTGGATACATTTGTCTTGCTTACAAATGAAGGGCCTAGCTTGGACAAGAAGGATGAACATTGGAGCAAGATCAAGCATGGAGATGATGGCATGCGCAAGGGGAACAAGAATGGAGTTACAAGTGATGATTTCAGGACTTTGAAGCCACCATAATGAGTGCGTGAAGCCTTGGACGAAATATACAAGATGCCACTTCATAAATTTCGTCCAGAGGCTATTATAGGTGATGTGTCACCTTATTATTGGGCCAGGGCCATGTAATTTCGAAATACTTGAGTATAGGCTGTTTTTAGAGTCCGTATGTGTGGGGAAACAAGAGTTAGGGTTGGTTTCGGACCCCTCCACCAAGGGCCACGAAATTTCCCCCTCTTTCTCCCATATATACAGCCCTTAGGGCGTCGTTTAGACTTTGGGTTTTGTTTAGATTAAAGTTCTCCATAGCTGCAACTTCGCGTACTTCGTTTGTGTTCAACGACCAGACCAAGACGTCACAGAACCCCACTTGATCAATAAAGCTTTCCTCTTGAATTCGCAATATCAAGATTGCAATCTCAGTTTCTTGCTTGTTCTTCGTTTGCCTGCAGGAAACAGACCTTCGTGGTCAAGTTGATCGTGCTCCGGCGTGGACAATAACCTCTCGGAGTTGGTTTAGCGATTGCTAAGGCGCGACGTCCTCGCACGTTCGTAGTCCGATCGTCAAAGTCGACTTCCTCCAAAACGATAGCCACCATCTCATCGAAAGACGGGACACCTTTGCCTCTATCATTGCGTCACTTGATCCTCACAAGGTGGGTGCTTCCATAGGAAACTCCGCTCCTCAAGAGGCTGCCTAAGGAGGTCGCTTCCTTCGGAGGTCTTGGCGTCGTCCGCCTCGTGAGGCTTGGCCCCTCGCGAGGGTCTTGTCTTGTCGATGCTGAAGATGGGCCGTACCATGCCATTGGTGGAGCCACACGGTGGGCCCCAGGCAGGCAAGTCTGGGTGCCCTGGTTCCCAGAACGCCGACACATGTCAATGAGTAATTATGTTTTACTAAGAATATTGATGTTAAGGTTGATATTTATTGCATTATGGGTTGTTCATACATGTTTTGTCACAATACTTATGCCTTTTCTCTCTTATTTTACAAGGTTTACATGAAGAGGGAGAATGCCGGTAGCTGGAATTCTGGGCTGGAAAAGGAGCAAACTCTGGAAACCTATTCTGCACAACTCCAAAAGCCCTGAAACTCCACAGAACATTGTTTCGGAAAATATAAAAAATATCTCGCAAAAGAAACCCACGAGAGGGGCCACTGGCTGGCCTTGAGGGTGGGAGGCGCGCCCGCTCCCCAGGGCGCGCCCCCCTGCCTCGAGGGCCAGCCGGTGGGCCCGCGGTGCCCATCTTCTCCTATATGGAGCGTTTTGACCTGGAAAAAACCAGAAGGAGGCTTTCGGGACAAGACGCCGCCGTCTCGAGGCAGAACCGAGGCGGAAACCAATCTAGGGCTCCGGCAGAGCTGTTCTGTCGGGGATACTTCCCTCCGGGAGGGGGAATCGTCACCGTTGTCATCACCAACAACTCTCCCATCTTGGGGAGAGCTATCTTCATCAACATCTTCACCAGCACCATCTCCTCTCAAACCCTAGTTCATCTCTTGTATCCAATCTTTGTATCCAAACCTCAGATTGGTACCTGTGGGTTGCTAGTAGTGTTGATTACTCCTTGTAGTTGATGCTAGTTGGTTTATTTGGTGGAAGATCATATGTTCAGATCCATTATGCATATTAATACCCCTCTGATCATGAACAATATTATGTCTTGTGAGTAGTTACTTTTGTTCCTGAGGACATGGGAGAAGTCTTGCTATTAGTAGTCATGTGAGTTTGGTCTTCGTTTGATATTTTGATGAGATGTATGTTGTCTCTCCTCTAGTGGTGTCATGTGAACGTCGTCTAGATGAAACTTCACCATTATTTGGGCCTATAGGAAGGCATTGGGAAGTAATAAGTAGATGATGGGTTGCTAGAGTGACAGAAGCTTAAACCCTAGTTTATGTGTTGCTTCGTAAGGGGCTGATTTGGATCCATATGTTTCAGGCTATGGTTAGGTTTACCTTAATACTTCTTTTGTAGTTGCGGATGCTTACATTAGAGGTTAATCATAAGTGGGAGGCTTGTCCAAGTAAGGGCAGCACCCAAGCACCGATCCACCCACATACCAAATTATCAAAGTACCGAACGCGAATCAGATGATTGTGATGAAAACTAGCTTGACGATATTTCCCATATGTCCTCGGGAGCGTTTTACCTTGTATAAGATTTTGTCCAGGCTTGTCCTTTGCTACACAAAGGATTGGGCCACCTTTCTGCACCTATTTATTTTACGGTTTGTCACTTGCTACCAATTATCTTATCACAAAACTATATGTTACCTATAATTTCAGTGCTTGCAGAAAATACCTTACTGAAAACTGTCTATCATTTCCTTCTGCTCCTCGTTGGGTTCGACACTCTTACTTGTCGAAAGGACTACGATAGATCCCCTACATTTGTGGGTCATCAAGACTCTTTTCTGGCGCCGTTGCCGGGGAGTGAAGCGCCTTTGGTAAGTGGAATTTGGTAAGGAAAAATTTATATAGTGTACTGAAATTTATTGTCACTTTTTACTATGGCTCAAAATCCTTTGAGGGGCTTGTTCGGGGTATCTTCACCCCGATCAAAAGAGCAAAGAGTTGCTCCTCAACCTACTGAACCTATTGAAAATGTTTGCTTTGAGATTCCTTCGGGTATGATAGAGAAATTGCTTGAAAATCCCTATACAGGAGACGGAACACTTCACCCCGATTTACATCTAATCTATGTGGATGAAGTTTGTGGATTGTTTAAGCTTGCAGGTATGCCCGAGGTTGTTATCAAGAAGAAGATCTTCCCTTTATCTTTGAAGGGAGATGCATTGACATGGTTTAGGCTATGCGATGATATGGGATCTCGGAACTATAATCGTCTGAAGTTGGAATTTCATCAGAAGTTCTACCCTATGCACCAGGTTCATCGTGATCGTAATTATATTTATAACTTCTGGCCTCATGAAGGAGAAAGCATCGCTCAAGCTTGGGGGAGGCTTAAGTCAATGTTATATTCATGCCCCAATCATGAGCTTTCAAGAAAAATGATCATCCAAAAATTTTATGCTCGGCTTTCTCTCAATAATCGCACCATGCTCGATAATTCTTGTTCTGGCTCTTTTATGATGGAGACTGTTGAATTGAAATAGGATTTATTGGAAAGAATTAAATGCAACTCCGAAGATTGGGATCTCGACGAAGGTAAGGAGTCAGGTATGACTCCTAAGTTTGATTGTGTTAAAGCTTTTATGGATACCGATGTTTTCCGTGAGTTTAGCACTAAATATGGACTTGACTCTGAGATAGTAGCTTCTTTCTGTGAATCCTTTGCTACTCATGTTGATCTCCCCAAGGAGAAGTGGTTCAAATATCATCCCCTATTGAAGTAAAAGTAGTTGAACCTATTAAAATTGAAGAAAAGACTATGACTTATAATGTTGATCCTATTATTCCTACTGCTTATATTGAGAAACCACCTTTCCCCATTAGGATAAAGGATCATGCTCAAGCTTCAACTGTAGTTCGTAAGAGTAATACTAGAACACCTACACCCTCTGAGCAAATTAAAGTCGAACCTAGTGTTGCTATGGTTAAAGATCTCTTGGTAGAAGATTTAGATGGACATGTTATTTACCTCCAAGAAGAGTCTGCTAGAATAGCCAAGCCCAATGCTAGGAATAAACATAAACCTATCGTAGGCTTGCCTGTTATCTCTGTCAAGATAGGAGATCATTGCTATCATGGTTTATCTGACGTAGGTGCTAGTGCGAGTATTATCCCCTTGATTTGTATAACGAAATTATGCATGATATTGCACCTGTTGAGTTAGAAGGGATTGATATTACTATTAAGCTTGCTAATAGAGATACTATTTCACTAGTTGGGATTGTTAGAGATATTGAAGTCTTGTGTGGGAAGGTTAAATACCCTGCTGACTTTTTTGTTCTTAGTTCCCCACAAGATGCATTCTGCCCCATTATATTTGGTAGACCCTTCCTGAATACCGTTAATGCCAAGATAGACTGTGTGAAAGATATTGTTACTATTGGATTAGGGGATACGTCTCATGATTTTAACTTTGCTAAATTCCGTAGACAACCCCTTGATAAGGCACCACCCAGTAAGCATGAAATTATTGGTCTTGCTTCTATTGACGTGCCACCTAGTGATCCTTAGAGCAATACTTGCTAGACCATGAAAATGATATGCATATGAATCAGAGAAGGGAGATAGATGAAATAATCTTTAAACAGGGACCCGTATTGAAAAACAACTTGCATGTTGAAATCATAGGGGATCCTCCTCCACCCAAGGGTGATCCCGTGTTTGAACTTAAACCTTTACCTGATAATCTTAAGTATGTTTATCTTGATGAAAAGAAGATATATCCTGTTATTATTTATGCTAACCTTTCAGAGCAGGAAGAAGAAAGATTATTGAAAACTCTGAAGAAGCACCGAGCTGCTATTGGATATACTCTGGATGATCTTAAGGGCATTAGTCCCACTATATGTCAACACAAGATAAAATTGGAAGAAAATGCTAAACCAGTTATCGATCATCAGCGACAGTTAAATCATAAGATGAAAGAACTCGTAAGGAAGGAAATTCTAAAGCTTATAGAGGCAGGTATTATCTACCCTGTTGCTGATAGCCAGTGGGTAAGTCATGTCCATTGTGTTCCTAAGAAAGGAGGTATGACTGTCGTCCCTAATGATAAAGATGAATTGATCCCGCAAAGGATAGTTACAGGTTATAAGATGGTAATTGATTTCCGTAAGTTAAATAAGGCTACTAAGAAAGATCATTACCCCTTACCATTTATTGATCAAATGCTAGAAAGGTTATCCAAACATACTCATTTCTGCTTTCTAGATGGTTATTCTGGTTTCTCTCAAATACCTGTGTCAAAAGGGGATCAAGAGAAGACCACCTTCACTTGTCCTTTCAGTACCTTTGCTTCTAGACGTATGCCTTTTGGTTTATGTAATGTACCTGCTACCTTTCAAAGATGCATGATGGCTATATTCTCTGATTTTTGTGAAAAGATTGTTGAGGTATTCATGGATGATTTCTCCGTTTACGGAACTTCTTTTGATGTCTGCTTAAGAAACCTTGATCGAGTTTTGCAGAGATGTGAAGACACTAACCTTGTCTTGAATTGGGAGAAGTGCCACTTTATGGTTAATGAAGGCATTGTCTTGGGACAAAATATTTCTGAAAGAGGTATTGAAGTTGACAAAGCTAAAGTTGATGCTATTGAAAAGATGCCATGCCCTAAGGATATCAAAGGTATACGAAGTTTCCTTGGTCATGCCGAGTTTTATAGGAGGTTCATTAAGGACTTCTCCAAAATCTCCAGGCCTCTGACTAATCTTTTACAGAAAGATATTCCTTTTGTCTTTGATGATGATTGTCTAGAAGCATTTGAAATACTTAAGAAAGCATTGATCTCTGCACCTATTGTCTAGCCTCCTGACTGGAATTTACCCTTTGAGATTATGTGCGATGCTAGTGATTATGCTGTAGGAGCTGTTCTAGGGCAAAGAGTTGATAAGAAATTGAATGTTATCCAGTATGCTAGTAAAACTCTAGATAGTGCCCAAAGAAATTATGCTACCACTGAGAAAGAATTTTTAGCAGTTGTGTTTGCTTGTGATAAGTTTAGACCCAACATCATTGATTGTAAAGTAACTATTCACACTGATCATGCTGCTATTAAATACCTTATGGAAAATAAAGATGCTAAACCTAGACTTATTAGATGGGTTCTTTTGCTGCAAGAATTTGACTTGCATATTATTGATAGAGAGGGAGCTGAGAACCCCGTAGCAGATAACTTGTCTAGGTTAGAGAATATACTTGATGACCCACAACCTATTGATGATAGCTTTCCTGATGAACAACTAGCTGTCATAAGTACTTCTCGTACTGCTCCTTGGTATGCTGATTATGCTAATTACATTGTTGCTAAGTTTATACCTCCTAGCTTCACATACCAGCAAAAGAAAAAGTTCTTCTATGATTTGAGACATTACTTTTGGGATGACCCACATCTTTATAAAGAAGGAGTAGACGGTATTATTAGATGTTGTGTACTGAGCATGAACAGGACCAGATTCTACACAAGTGCCACTCCAAAGCTTATGGAGGACACCATGCGGGAGACAGAACTGCACATAAGGTATTGCAATCCGGTTTTTATTGGCCTACTCTCTTCAAGGATGCCCGTAAGTTTGTCTTATCATGTGTAGAATGTTAAAGAATTGGTAATATTAGTAGACATCAAGAAATGCCTATGAATTATTCACTTGTTATTGAACCTTTTGATGTTTGGGGCTTTGATTATATGGGACCTTTTCCTTCCTCTAATGGGTACACACATATCCTAGTTGCTGTTGATTACGTTACTAAGTGGGTAGAAGCTATTCCAACTAGTAGTGCTGATCATAACACTTCTATTAAGATGCTTAAAGAAGTTATATTTCCAAGATTTGGTGTCCCTAGATATCTAATGATTGATGGTGGTTCACACTTTATTCATGGTGCTTTCCGTAAGATGCTTGCTAAGTATGATGTCAACCATAGAATTGCATCACCTTATCACCCACAGACTAGTGGTCAAGTAGAACTAAGTAGTAGGGAGTTGAAATTAATCTTGCAAAAGACAGTTAATAGGTCTAGAAGGAATTGGTCCAAGAAACTAGATGGTGCATTATGGGCCTACAGAACTACATACAAAAATCCTATGGGTATGTCTCCATATAAGATGGTATATGGAAAAGCTTGTCACTTACCTCTTGAGGTAGAACATAAGGCATATTGGGTTATTAAAGAGCTCAATTATGATTTCAAACTTGCCGGTGAAAAGAGGCTATTTGATATTAGCTGTCTCGATGAATGGAGAACCCAGGCCTATGAGAATGCCAAGTTATTCAAAGAAAAAGTTAAAAGATGGCATGATAAAAGGATACAAAAGCGTGAGTTTAACGTAGGTGATTATGTTTTGCTATACAACTCTCGTTTAAGATTTTTTGCAGGAAAACTTCTCTCCAAGTGGGAAGGACCCTACGTTATCGAGGAGGTCTATCGTTCTGGTGCCATAAAAATCAACAACTTCGAAGGCACAAATCCGAAGGTGGTGAATGGTCAAAGGATCAAACATTACATCTCAGGTAATCCTATAAATGTTGAAACTAATATTATTGGAACCATAACCCCGGAGGAATACATAAGGGGCACTTTCCAGAATGATTCAGTCTCCGAAAAGGAAGAGGTACGTGATACGGTAAGTAAACCGACTACAAAACAATTCCAAAGGCAATTTTTCTCCGTTTTGGAATATTTAGAAAAATTGAAAAATAAACCGCAGTCCGGAGGAGACACGGGACCTCCTCGAGGGTAAGGGGCGCGCCCCCCTTCCCAGGGCGCGCCCCCTGCCTCAAGGGCACCCCGTGTGTCCCCTGGACTCCGTTTTCTTGTGGGTTACTCCTTTCGTGCGGGAAAAATTCATTATATATACTCCCAAAGGTTTTGACCTCTGTATCACGCAGAATCCCTCTGTTTGCATTTTCGAGCTGCTGTTTTTGACAGATCTAGATCACCATGGCGTCCTCCAACACCCCCAAGGACAAGTTCTTCGAGAAGGTCATCAACCTCTACCTTGCGGGGGTGCTGCACCACCCCAAGACCATGGAGTTGCATGAGGGGGTGTTGCACATCCGTGATGTTGAAGGGCCGAGAAGGACCGAAAGCGTGGAGACAAGACTCGAAGCAATGGAGCAACAAGTTTTCAAGTGCCAAGGTATGGTGGAACGAGGTCTCGACGCCAACCACATGATGATCTCGGAGCTTGCCAACAACCTCAAGATGGACTCAAGGATCTACGGAGAAGCCATCTCCAATCTTCAAGAGAAGATCGATCACCTCCAAGCCCAGATCTATGACATGCAAAACCAAAACTGTGAGTATGAGTATAGATTCAAGAATATGAGTTTGGCTGCAGATTTGAGTATCCCGTAGACTCGATCATCCTTCTATGATGGTGAGCCCATGCCTTGGAAAAACAACAAGCCTACATCAGCAACAACTCCATCATCACCAACCCCGAAGAAGGAGACATAATCATATGGGTATGGGCACTCCCCTTGGCAACTGCCAAGCTTGGGGGAGTGACCCCGGTATCGTATCACCATCACTCCTATCTTTACCGTTTTACTTGGTTCGATCCTTTTGGTAGTATCTTGATATATTATAATAAAGTCAGCCTGATCTAGTTGTGAGCTTTTGCTTTGTGAGCTTTATCCTTTGTAATCGAGTCCGTGAGCTATATAATAAAGATTAGTGTTGAGTCAAGGGCTTGATTTCCTCACTTGGGTCATGATAAAAAGAAAGAAAACAAAAAGAGAATCAAAGAGGTCATATCGATCTTATGGGAAGTAATGACTTCACATACAAGAGTATGATAAATAAAAGTTGTTGGGAGGTGACAAACATAGTTTTGGTCATCGTTGCAATTAATGGGAAGTGATAAAAGAAGAGAGGCTTCACATACAAATATACTATCTTGGACATCTTTTATGATTGTGAGCACTCATTAAAGTATGACATGCTAAAGAGTTGATGTTGGACAAGGAAGACAACATAATGGGTTATGTCTTCTTATATCCGAAATAAAGTATATTGTCACGGATCTTCCAACATGTTGAGCTTGCCTTTCTTCCTCATGCTAGCCAAAATTCCTTGCACTAAGTAGAGATGCTACTTGTGCTTCCATATATCCTTAAACCCAGTCTTGCCATGAGAGTCCACCATACCTACCTATGGATTGAGAAAGATCCTTCCAAGTAAGTTGTCATGTTGTAAATCCGCTAAAATATGTATGATTTATTAGTGTGAGAGAAATTAGCTTTATACGAGCTTGTGATATGGAAGTAATAAAAGCGATGGACTGCATAATAAAGGTCCTTATCACAAGTGGCAATATAAAGCGAAGTTCTTCTATGCTAAGACTTTGTGCATCCAACCATAAAAACACATGACAACCTCTGCTTCCCTCTGCGAAGGGCCTATCTTTTATTCTTGTCTTATAAGTGTCAAGGTGAAATCCACCTTTCCTTTTTCATTTTATCCTTTGGCAAGGACAGTCTGTTGGAAAGATCCTGATATATATACCCACTTGGATGTAAGTTTTCATGATCTATTACTGTTGACATTACCCTTGAGGTAAAAGGTTGGGTGGCAACACCATAAGCCCCTATCTTTCTCTGTGTCCGATTAAAACTCCATAAACATAAGTATTGCGTGAGTGTGAGCAATTGTGAAAGACTATATGATAGTTGAGTATGTAGGCTTGCTGAAAAGCTCTTATATTGACTCTTTCCGATGTTACGATAAATTGCAATTGCTTCAACGACCGAGACCAAAGTTTGTTAGTTTCCAATGAAGTTTATAATGCATACTTGATATTGTGGATGAACTGTTACTTTAGCATAATGATCATATGACTATATTTATATAAGTTGCTGTTATGAGAATGATCATGATGCCCTCATGTCTGTATTCTGTTTTTATCGACACCTCTATCTCTAAACATGTGGACATATTTTTCGATATCGGCTTTCGCTTGAGGACAAGCGAGGTCTAAGCTTGGGGGAGTTGATACGTCCATTTTGCATGATGCTTATAAGTTGATATTTATTGCATTATGGGCTGTTCATACATGTTTTGTCACAATACTTATGCCTTTTCTCTCTTATTTTACAAGGTTTACATGAAGAGAGAGAATGCCGGCAGCTGGAATTCTGGGCTGGAAAAGGAGCAAACTCTGTAAACCTATTCTGCACAACTCCAAAAGCCCTGAAACTCCACAGAACATTGTTCAGGAAAATATAAAAAATATCTGGCGAAAGAAACCCACGAGAGGGGCCACTGGCTCGCCTCGAGGGTGGGAGGGCGCGCCCCCTGCCTCGAGGGCCAGCCGGTGGGCCCCCGGTGCCCATCTTCTCCTATATGAAGCGTTTTGACCTGGAAAAAAACAGAAGGAGGCTTTCGGGACCAGACGCCGCCGTCTCGAGGCGGAACCGAGGCGAAAACCAATCTAGGGCTCCGGCAGAGCTGTTCTGCCGGGGATACTTCCCTCTGGGAGGGGGAAATCGTCACCGCCGTCATCACCAACAACTCTCCCATCTTGGGGAGAGCTATCTTCATCAACATCTTCACCAGCACCATCTCCTCTCAAACCCTAGTTCATCTCTTGTATCCAATCTTTGTATCCAAACCTCAGATTGGTACCTGTGGGTTGCTAGTAGTGTTGATTACTCCTTGTAGTTGATGCTAGTTGGTTTATTTGGTGGAAGATCATATGTTCAGATCCATTATGCATATTATTACCCCTATGATCATGAACAATATTATCTCTTGTGAGTAGTTACTTTTGTTCCTGGGGACATGGGAGAAGTCTTGCTATTAGTAGTCATGTGAGTTTGGTCTTCGTTCGATATTTTGATGAGATGTATGTTGTCTCTCCTGTAGTGGTGTCATGTGAACGTCGACTAGATGACACTTCACCATTATTTGGGCCTAGAGGAAGGCATTGGGAAGTAATAAGTAGATGATGGGTTGCTAGAGTGACAGAAGCTTAAACCCTAGTTTATGCGTTGCTTCGTAAGGGGCTGATTTGGATCCATATGTTTCAGGCTATGGTTAGGTTTACCTTAATACTTCTTTTGTAGTTGTGGATGCTTGCATTAGAGGTTAATCATAAGTGGGAGGCTTGTCCAATTAAGGGCAGCACCCAAGCACCGGTCCACCCACATACCAAATTATCAAAGTACCGAACGCGAATCAGATGATTGTGATGAAAACTATCTTGACGATATTTCCCATATGTCCTCGGGAGCGCTTTACCTTGCATAAGAGTTTGTCCAGGCTTGTCCTTTGCTACAGAAAGGATTGGGCCACCTTGCTCCACCTATTTACTTATACGGTTTGTCACTTGCTACCAATTATCTTATCACAAAACTATCTGTTACCTATAATTTCAGTGCTTGTAGAAAATACCTTACTGAAAACTGCCTATCATTTCCTTCTGCTCCTCGTTGGGTTCGACACTCTTACTTATCGAAAGGACTACGATAGATCCCCTACACTTGTGGGTCATCATACGGCACCTCGACTTTCAGCACGCATTCTGCTCGATGACGTCCTCGCCTTGTTGATCCAGCAAGAGGGGTGAAGTAGTAGATGAGTTCTGGTAGCACGACGGCATGATGACGGTGGTGGTGAAACTATTCCGCAGGGCTTCGCCAAGCACAACAGATTTAGATGGAGGAAGAACTAGAGGGAGAGGGGTGCCGCATACGGCTTGGGGATTCATGGTGTATGGCGCCTCCTCCCCTCCTCTCATCTATATAGGTGGAGGGGGAGGGGAGACAACCCTAGGCGCCCACCCCCACCCCCCCCCCCAAGGATTGGCGGCATCCCTAGGGCGCTTGCCCTAGGCGCCCCCCCCTTCCTTCCTTGGCGCATGGGGAGAAGGCAGGAGAGGAGGCGCCCCCCTTTCCTTTCTTAGGAGGAGGAAGAGAAGGCAAGAGGGAGCCGCCCATTTTCCTTCCTTCCCTAGGGGTTGCGGCCACGAGGTGGGGCGCGCCAGCCCCTATGTGGGCTGGTGTGCTCCCCTCGTTGGCCCGCTTGGCCCAATAACTCCCCATGGCCTCCCGGAACCCCTCCCGACAATCCGATGGTAATCTCGTGCATTCTGAACCTTTCCAAAACTCAATACCTTCATCCTATATATCAGTCTTTACCTCCAGACCATTCCAGAGCTCCTCGTAATGTCTGTGATCTCATCCGGGACTTCGAACAACATTCGTTCACAAACTCATATAACTCATATAGTACTATATCATCAACGAATGTTAAGCGTGCGGACCCTACGGGTTCGAGAATGATGTAGACTTGACCGAGATGGTTCGCTGGTCAATAACCAATAGCGGGACCTGGATGCCCATATTGGTTCCCACATATTCTACGAATAACTTATCGGTCGAATCTTTATGACAATATATGTAGTTCTCTTTGTCCGTCGGTATGTTACTTGCCCAAGATTTGATCGTCGGTATCTCATACCTAGTTCAATCTCGTTACCGGCAAGTCTCTTTACTCGTTTTGTAATACATCATCTTGCAACTAACTCCTTAGTCACTTTTCTTGCAAGCTTCTTGTGATGTTATATTACCGAGACGGCCCAGAGATACCTCTCTATCATACGAAGTGACAAATCCCAATCTCGATTCATGCCAACTCAACAGACACCTTCAGAGATACATTTAGAGTACCTTTATGATCACCCAGTTATGAAGTGACATTTGATACACACAAGGCATTCCTCTGGAGTCTGGGAGTTGCATGATCTCATGGTCGGAGGAACATGTATTTGACATTAAGAAAGCAATAGCAATAAACTGAACGATCATATGCTATGCTAACGGATGGGTCTTGTCCATCACATCATTGTCCTAATGATGTGATCCCGTCATCTATGGTCAGGAAACCTTAACCATCTTTTGATCAACAAGCTAGTCTATCAGAGGCTTACTAGGGACTTGTTATTTGTTTATCTATTCATCCATGTATTTAAGTTCCGATCAATACAATTATAGCATGAATCAATGTTGGGGATATCGCTTATCGGGAACATATCGGTCGACCCATGATAAGGGGTAAATCGGCCAGTTTATCGGCATATCGGCCGATTTATCGGCCAATTTATCTTATCTGTCAGACAGTGGTAAGCGATAAATCGGCAGATTTATCGGCATATCGGAAGATATCTTGAACAGTGGCATGAATAATAAACCTTTATCATGATTAAGGAAATATAATAATAACTGCTTTATTATTGCCTCTAGGGAATATTTCCAACAGTCTCCCACTTGCACTAGATTCAATAATCTAGATTACATTTCAATGAATCTACCACCCATAGAGTTTTGGTGTTGATCATGTTTTGCCCGTGGAAGAGGTTTAGTCAGTGGGTCTGCCACATTCAGATCCGTATGTACCTTGCAAATTTCTATGTCTCCATCCTTGACAGTTTCACGAATGGAGTTCAAGCGTCGCTTGATGTGTTTAGTTATCTTGTGAAACCTGGGCTCCTTTGCTATGGCAATTGCTCCAGTTTTGTCACAAAATATTGTCATTGGACCCGATGCACTCGGTATTACACCCAGATCGGATATGAACTCCTTCATCCCGACTCTGTCATGTGCTGCTTCTTAAGCAGCTATGTACTCCGCTTCACACGTAGACCCCGCCACGACGCTCTTCTTAGAACTGCACCAACTGATACCTCCACCATTAAATATAAATAAGTATCCGGTTTGCAAGTTAGAGTCATCCGGATCTGTGTCGAAGCTAGCATCGACGTAACCCTTTACGACGAGCTCTTCATCACCTCCATAAACGAGAAACATATCCTTGGTCCTTTTCAGGTACTTCAGGATATTCTTGACCGTTGTCCAATGATCCACTCCTGGATTACTTTGGTACCTCCCTGCCAAACTAATGGCAAGGCACACATCAGTTCTGGTACATAGCATCACATACGTAATAGAGCCTATGGCCGAGGCATAGGGAATGACTTTCATTTTCTCTCTATCTTCTGTTGTGGTCGTACTTTGAGCCTTACTCAATTTCTAACCTTGCAACACAGGCAAGAACCCTTTCTTTGACTGGTCCATTTTGAACTTCTTCAGAACTTTGTCAAGGTATCTACTTTGTAAAAGTCATATTAAGGGTCTTGATCTATCCCTATAGATCTTGATGGCCAATATGTAAGCAGCTTCACTGAGGTCTTTCATTGAAAAAATCTTATTCAAATATCCTTTTATGATATCCAAAAATTCTATATCATTTCCAATCAGCAATGCTACAGAGCTCACACTCACTTTCTTGTCAACAAAGGCTTCACCATAAATCTGTATAAAACCAAATGCTTTGATCACCTCATCAAAGTGTATATTCCAACTCCAAGATGCTTGCACCAGTCAATAGATGGATCGCTAGAGCTTGCACACTTTGTTAGCACCCTTAGGATCGACAAAACCTTCTGGTGCATCATATACAACTCTTCTTTAAGAAACCCATTAAGGAATGCAGTTTTGACGTCCATTTGCTAGATTTCATAATCATTAAATGCGGCAATTGCTAACATGATTCTGTCAGACTTAAGCATCGCTACAGGTGAGAAAGTCTCATCGTAGTCAACCCCTTGAACTTGTCAAAAACCTTTTGTGACAAGTCGAGATTTGTAGATAATGACATTACCATCAGCGGTTGTCTTCCTCTTGAAGATCCATTTATTCTCATACATGGATCCTATCTCAGATTTCATGGCCTCAAGCCATTTGTCAGAATATGGGCTCATCATAGCTTCTTCATAGTTCGTAGGTTCACTGTTGTCTAACAACATGACTTCCAGGACAGGATTACCATACCACTCTAGTGTGGAACGTGATGTCTACACTGAACTATCGAGTAGTCATCAGATCGAGCCTGCCAGACGTTCATAGCATCCACATTAGCTCATGTAGGAGGTGTCGGTGTTCTAGGAACCAGGGTACCCAGACTTGCCTAGCTGCATCCCGCGACGTGGCTCCTTCTCAGGCCTGGTACGGCCCATCTTCAGCATCGACACTCAAGACCCTCGCGGGGGGCCAAGCCTCGCAAGGCGAACGACGCCAAGACCTCCGGAAGGGGCAGCCTCATCTGGCTGGCTCCAGAGGAGAGAAGAACTCTATGCAACCCCCACCTCGCGAGGTTTGCATGATGCAAGCCATGACGACCAAGGCCAGGCGGGCGCCAGTGGGTGCAGCACATCAGTTTCCTTTTTGGTGCTAAGGAAGCGGGCTCAGGCGCGGAGTCCCGAGGAATCCGCCAAAGGTTTCCATTTCCATGCAACAAGACTAAGATCGCCTGGACGGCAGGACGGAGGCCATCGCTGAGCCCACCGTGGCATCAGGATCAGAGGCTTTGCAGGCGAAGACCACCTTTAGTCAGGATAAGATGTACTAGTTGTCTCCCTTCAAAATTGGCCGTTGTGGGATCCCTTCCCGCCAACATTTCGGGGGAAGAGGACCAAGGTAACTATATAAGTAGGATAACCACCACCCAGCAAGAGGACGGATCATTCTGACCTCCCTCTCCACCACAAACCAAGAACAGTCCTCCGGAGGTTGTTCACCCATTGTACTAGTTCACCCTCAGCCCATCTCGAGGCTAATCCACCACACTGCTGGAGTAGGGCCACTCGCCGCTAGATGGCCTAATCCAGGATAAACTGCCTCGTGTCTCTTTTACTTTCATGTTCATCAAGCTAGTTCGTGGGGACGACGAGTAGGCCGATAGGTGGAGTTGAGTTCTTCGCACGCACCCCAGTGTTCGAACCTAGAAGGGTTTTGCGGAGCCCTGAATCCGACATTTGGTGCGCCAGGTACGGGTGCGTTGAAGCTTCTCTTCGTCCGTTCGGTTCATCATCATCTCGCCGCCCCATGGCCGACGCTCGCCATGTCTGTGCTGAGCGGCGGCCTGCTCTCGCCGCTCGCGTGGCCTAGAAGGCACCTCCAGGCAACGGCGTGCCTCGCTGATCTCCATCACCGGCAGTAGACGCAGTCACGGGCCCCGCTGCCCGTGAACAGTAGGACTCGTCGCTCCCACTCTCCGTGTGGCGAGACGGTCGCACCGCCACCCCGTCACCGGTCCCAGCGGCTGCTTCGTCCTCCCATGCTCGCCATGGACCGGCGAACTCACAGGCCGCGCTACTCATGGCGTGTGAGCTCCTGCGCTATCGCTGCCACCGATGACCACATCGTCGAGCTCGTCAGCGCCGCGGGAGAGGCTCCAGCATCGCCCTGTTTGCTGCCTCCTCCACAACCTCAGGCGTGTGATGTGGCCCGCGGCACACCCCCTCCACCGCTCCGGAGAGACGTCGTCCCCGAGCCAAGGTGCGAGCCCCCCCCCCCAGCGTGACCAGCCATGCAGGGAGGCCGCGCATGATGAAGAAAGCTGCCAAGTGGTGCAGCAGCCCCAAGGCGAGGCACGTGATCTTCTGGCACCGCTTCGTCAAGCTCGTGCGCCGCCTCGTGCGGCGGCACGCGAACTCCCGGGCCAGGCTCCACCTCAGCAGCATGCACCAGTCAGCACGGCGGGCTGCCGAGCGTTCACCCCGGAGCTCCGTCGTGTCATCTAGCCCAGCAAGTTCAAGCTGGATCTACCCTCGTGCTATGATGGAACACCCGACCTTGCAGAGTTCATGCAGCTCTACGAGCTGAGCATTGAAGCAGCCAGTGGCGACAAGAAGGTTATGGCCAATTGATTCCCCATGGCTCTCAAAGACGGCGCTCGTTCATGGATCCTGAACCTCCCGAAGGAGTCGATCTCCTCCTGAGGTGAGCTGCGTGAATGTTTCATCTCCAACTTCGAAGGGACTCGCGGCCGCGCCCCAGCGATGGGCTACCTGCGGCGTATCAAGTAGCAGCCAGGAGAGATCCTGCACAAGTACATACAGTGTTTAACCAACGTCCGCGTCAGGATCCCCAAGGTGTCTGACGAGGCCATCATCTCGACGTTCACTGATGGCGTCCGAGACGTCAAGATGAAGGAGAAGCTCGCCATCCAGGAGGACATGTGCTCAGCATTGTAGATATTCAACCTGGCGATCAAGTGCGCAAAGGCAGAAGAGGGTCATCTCTCGCTCATCGAGCTTCCCGAGATTGATCCAGAAGACAAGAAGGCCAAGACCAAGGAAGCCAAGTGCAAGGGACCAGCAGTACTCGCGGCTAAGCCTGAGATGAAACGTGGGTGTGATTACCTCGATTCCTCTAAGGGCAGCTACTCGTTCTGCGTCTTCCACAACATGCAGAGCCATAACACCAACGACTATCAGGAACTCACGGCCATCCGCGACGGACGCCGCCCCGAGCGCGGTGACTGAGGCTACGATCGTGGAGGTGGCCGTGGAGGAGGACGCTGGGAGAATCGTGACTCTCGCCAAGGCTGGCGTGAGCGGCCTCACAAGGACCACTGGCAGGGCCAGCCTCGTGAGGGCCCTTGGCGGGACCAACCTTGTGAGGATCACTGGAGGGACCACCCTCATGAAGATCACTCTTGAGAATGCAGCCCTTCCTCCGCTGCCACCACCGCCGAGAAGGAACGACGACCGCCACCAAGATGAAGGGGTTGGGGGGCTTTCAGGAGCCGCACGCCGTGGCATGCATCTTGGGAGGCGCTCAGGCCCCGGCGTCTCATTGCGTCTTCAAGCAGTTTGCCCGAGAGGTGAACGCAGTCCTCCCCAAGCTCAAGATAACACGTCCGCTCAGATGGTCCAAGTGCACCATCAGCTTCGACTCTGCTGACCAGCTCAAGTGTGCGGCCGTTGTCGGCGCCCTCCCTCTGCTCTGCTCACCTACCATCAGCAACGTGCTCTTCACCAAGAGCCTCATTGATGGCGGAGCAAGGCTCAACATCCTCTTCGTCGAGACCTTCGACACGCTCCAAGTGCCATACGACCAGCTCTAGCTCACCAAGCCTTTCTCCGGTGTGACCGACGGCTCTACAACACCAATCGGGCAAGTCCGCGTCCCTGTCACTTTCGGCGACTGTAAGAACTACCACACGGAGCTCATCGACTTCGACGTCGCCCACATCCGGCTCCCGTACAATGCCATCCTCGACTACCCAGCCTTGGCCAAATTTATGGCGGTGACTCACCATGGCTACAACGTCCTCAAGATACCGGGAAGCGGCGGCATCATCATAGTCGCCTGCAATGAGAAGGATGCGGTGTGTGCTCTCGAACATGCCTACCAAGCTGCGGCAGTTGAGAATTCAGATGTCGAGGGCTTTGCCAACCCTCCTGAGGCTGTCCCGAAGAAGAAGAAGCAGTTGCTCGCCCTGGGGCCTCACGAGGAAGCAATGCCCGACGGTCACGCCTCAAGACCTGCGCCCATGAGCGGGACGCCTTCCTCCCTCGCATAGGAAGGCGCGCACGACGCCCCTCTCAGGCTGGGCTCGGGGGCTATCCTCTGGAGGGCCTCTGATCTAGCCAACGCCATGAGGGAGGCGCTCGGGCACTATCTAGAGGCGTGCTTCAGCGCACGTTTCCGCGAAGAGGGCACAAGGCACGAGGCGCCGGGTGCTCAGGAGTTCGTCACCCAAATCATCGAAGACCTGCACGTACCAAGGGCTGTGTGAGGCGAACGTCGCCCGACACCACCGAGTACAGCTTCCGCCCCAAGGTCGGGAGGCAGGCTGCGTGTCTACGTCAACATCCCAGGGCTCAACAGAGCCGCGTCTCAAGAGCTCTACTGTTCGTCCCAGGTGGGCCGGTGCGAGCCCCCCCCCCCCACAGCTATGTTCGCATGCCTTTCGGCCTGCCGAACCGCGCTGCCCTGCACTAGTGCCGCCTGCGGAATGTCCTGGAGGCTCACGAGGCCAGGCATCAGGAGATCCTGGCAGAGGAGGCGATGGCCCTCCGTGAGCTCCCTGAACCTCAGGAGCCTCGCGAGGTCCTGGAGCCAGGCGACTCATGAGGAGCAACTTCTGCAGCACGCGTCTTCAGCTACTCCGACACTTCTCCCGCAATGGTGGCAAGTGACATTTTCCTTTAGATTCAGTTGGGGGCGCCCCTCGGACTGCATCATCCCCAGACCGTGTGGGTCTGTCCCTACGGCATGTATCATTTTTGCTCGAATCGAAATTGGCTTTGCTTGGGAATGGGTCTTCCCCTCACTTTTTGAAAATTGCTTGTTTGGTGTTTCATCATTTGAAGTGTCGTTGCGCCCTAACTAGCAGACCGGGCTGCGCAAACTGGTTCCCTTTTTGCAGCCTGGGATGCCTCCGCGGGAACCGTGCGCCGGGGGCTCCTCCTTGGGTTGTTACATGAAGAAGCTTAAGCACGACACATGTGCTCGGGTCCGTCCCTACAACGTTGACAAACCCAAGTGACCAAGCTCTGTCTGAGGGGCTCGCCCCGCTCACGTCACCACCCAAGGTCCTTGGTGCTCGACCTTCCCATGCAATGGCCTCCGGAGGTTCATTTCGGTGCAGGTTACAGCTGTCACACAGAAGCTCTCGAAGACCAGGCGCAACCTGCCTTGAGGTAGGGCCTCGTGGGTCCCGCGCTGGCTCATGAGTGCCCATATACACCTCCTCCAGCTAGGTTGTACACGCCCGGAGTTCTCCCCCGGAGGGACCTTCACCCATGTGTCCAATGGAAGTCCCATGCTCCGTGCTGGCGGACGACGCGGTCGAGGCACGGCTATGGCCACGCCAAGTGGTAGCTCTATGCTCCACGCTGCAGATAAACAACAGGCCTTGGGGCCGCACTAACTCCAGGGTGGCCTCTTGGTCGACCGTTCAGCCTCTCTCTGAGATGAGCGCGCAGGGGACTCGACACGGGGGTTGGGCCCAGTTCCCACCTGGCGCACGCCACCTCACCAGGTCCTGGTACCTGGTCCTTGCGCGCCCCTCCTAGGCAAAGGCTGGCGGGAAAAAGGTATGAAACTCACAAGGGCAACTCGCGCGTCAAGGGGGACCACTGAGCATCGCGACTCAGGGGACTCACTGGCCTCGTAGCCCCTCATCCCTTGGTCCTGTCCTGGTGATCCAGACGCCCCAACAGCGGTCGAGGAACGTGCGAGGTCGGGCCCTGCCAACGCAGAGCCCCAGCACCCTCGTGAGACTCTAGCTCATAAAGACATTAAGCATGTTCGTACGTCAAGGGGGACCCCTGGGCCTAACTGGCCACGTAGCCCCTCACCCCTTGGTCTCGTCCTGGTGATCCGGATGCCCCAACGACGGTCGAGGTATGCGCGGGGTCGTGCCCCGCCGATGCAGAACACCAAAGGCAAGCAAAAAAGAAGATAGAAAAATCCAAAGCGAATTAGTACAAAGCATACTGTTTTTCGAAAGTTCAAAGCAAAGATCTTACGCCTCCACGAGGCACGGTAAATGTCGCGGGAATAAAGTAGGGAGCGGTAGCGCCATCGTCCTCTTCTTCAGCCTTGGATGCCATCGTAGTCCGCCTGGGGAGATCTGTCATCAGCAACGTCACCATCACCTCCCTCACTGGCTCCCTCCGCGGCGGTTGTAGGCTTGACCGAGCAGAACTGCTGCAGCAAAGCTTCCACCTGCTCCTTCACAACTTTGGTGGCAGCATCTTCAAGCACGAGAACCGCGGGCTCGAGCAGGGCGCCAAAGTCGAAGTTGGGGTCGTGAAGATGAAGGTGATGGTAGACGTGCGTCGCGACCGAGGCAGAAAAAGAAGGAACCCAGGAAGAGCACGGCTAGGGACATCACCGGCAGCGCTGGGCGGACGTTGGTGCCCTGCTACGGGCGCGGCGAGAGCTCGGTGGCTCGTAGTTGTCATCATCGTTTGTCTCGGGTTCGTCGTTGGACTCCGGTGAGTCGCAGCTGGTGGAGGAGCTGCTGACAAGGCCAAGGGAAAGTTCAATGCCCGTGGCCATGACACGCAGGTCGCTCCTTCCAAGGCAACACTCTAGGCGTTGGCCATCCTCACCGAAGACCTTAAATAAGAGCGTGGAGGCTCCGTCACACTCAAAGTGGATGATGGAGGCTCCTTCAGGACGGCAAACGTGGGCAATCTTGCCCCATCCTCAAGTCATGAAGACGTCGGCTGGGGGGCGACCTCCACCTCCACCTCGGTAACCTGGCTGCAGCACCCAGCGTGCTGCAACCACAGCTCAACAGGACCCCTCGGGGGCATCAGCTTCGCAGAGAACCTTGGGAGTTGGATCCAAGAAGGCGATGGCATGACCGTCCACACCACGAACTCCCGAGAAATACCCTCGGCGTGGGCACCGCTGTAGACCAGCTACCCGGCTATGGTTGGTCCTCTGCGGTCACCTCCAAGGCGAAGACCGGTGTTGCCCTCTAGCCCTTAGCCTTGTGCAAGCAAGGGGCTCGAGAAGCCAGGCGGCGGCCATTCCAGCCAAGGCCGCGTCACTTCAAGCCCTCGGCGGTGTCACTAGAGCGGCCACGCCTCTTCTTCGGCGGGAATGGCCCGGGCTCCTCCTGAGGAGCCTTGCCCTTCTCTACCGCAGAGAGCGTCTGTATCGGTGCCATGAACACTGCGGCAAGGCGATGAAGCCAGAAGAAGCAAGCAGCATGGAAATGGGGATGAGCGGAGGGGACTCTGCCCCTCCCCATAGGAAGGCGCGCCCGGCGCCCCTCTCCCGCTGAGCTCGGGGGCTCTCCTCTGGAGAGCCTCTGACCTGGCCAATGCCATGAGGGAGACGCTTGGGCACCATGTGGAGGCATGCTTCACCGCACACTTCCCTCATGAGAGCACAAGGCGCGAAGCGCCAAGTGCTCGGGAGTTCATCGACCAGACCATCGAAGACTTGCAGGTACCAAAGGGCAATGTGAGGCGAGCGCCGCCCCACACCACCAAGTGCAGCTGTCGTCCCAGGCTCGGGCGACAGGCTGCGTGTCTGCGTCAACATCCCAGGACTCAACAGGGTCGCGTCTCAGGAGCTCTACTGGGCGTCTCAGGTGGGCCGATGCGAGGGCCCTCCACACAGCTATGTTCGCATGCCCTTCGGCTCCCTGCACCAGCGCCACATACGGGACGTCCTGGCGGCTCGCGCGGCCAGGCATCAAGAGATCCTGGCGGAGGTGGCGACGGTTCTTCGCGAGCTCTCGGAACCTCTGGAGCTTCGCGAGGTCCCGGAGCCAGGCGGCTCATGAGGAGCGACATCTGCAGCGAGTGTCTTCTACTACAATAACATCTCTCCAGCAACGGTGCCAGGTGACTCTATTTCAGTTTGTTCAGTTGGGGGCGCCCCTCGGGCTGCATCATCCCCAAGTCGCACGGGTTCCTCCCTGTGGCATGTATTGCACTTGCATTACCTGAACTAGCTCGTTTCCTCCTATGAGTTACCTTATGATCATCACCTGCTTACCCACCACCTTTTGTGGTTGTCCGCGCTGCTGACCGACCTCCTGCTCATCCCGCAACAGGGGCTACACATGCTGGCAAGGCGCTTGTGCTCGGGTTCGTCCCTGCAATGCTGGCAAGTCTAAGAGATCGAGCCCTGACTCACGGCCCGCCTCACGCACGTCATCTCACCAGATCCTCAGTGCCTTCGTCTTCTTGCGGAAAGATCAGTGGCATGGCAGCCAACGCGATGGTAAACTATGCTATTTCATCAAAGTAACCCGCAGGAGTCTCCGAAGCCTAGCTACAGGTAGCGCCGCCGGCTATCCCCTTCTCACGTGATTCGCTTGCGCGTTAAAGGGGGGCTCCTGAGCATCACGTCTCAGGAACTCCTACTGACTCTCCAGCCCTCACCCCCTGGCCTTGACCACGGCATCATGGCCTGGCATACCAGTGTCGGCTGAGCTTCGCTCGAGGGTCGGCACCCAAGGACGAAGAGCATTTAGAAGAGCGAGAAAGGGGGAGGCCAGTGCGGACCTGGCCTAGCTACACCGCCGTCGAAGCATAGATCAGGCACACCGCGCGGAAAACCACCTCAGACCCGTCAAGATAAGTCACGTATTCAAATTAGCGCGACGCCACGAGCCGACAAATTTTTGATTTCCGCAGTCTTGCACTGGCAATGTCACCTTCCTTTTTGGCCTCCGAGAAGCTGCTTGCATGCCAAGGGGGACCTCTTGAGCATCGCACCTCAGGAGCTCTTAATGGACCTCGGGCCGCTCACCTCTTGGCCTTGACCACGGCATCGCGACCTGGCATACCAGCGATGGCTGAAGCTTGCCTTGGGACTGGGACCCACCGGCGTAGAGCGCAAAGCTACTGTAAGGACGAAAAGGGGAGGCAGTGCCGAAGCAAGACATGCAACCATAGTTTCATAATGAGAATAATGAACATTGGAGAAAAAAGCATTACAGGTCCTTTACACATCACCACGGGGTTTGTTTGATTACTCGCAGGGAACAAAAGAAGAAGGTCACAAGGGGCCTTAACCGCGGCCGCTGCCGCTGATGCCATCATCAACAGAGGGCAACGAGAGGCAGGAACCAACCCCACCCAAGTCATCGATGACGACGGGCTGATGCCGCTGTCGCGCTCCGGGCGCAGCGTGAGCTCGGTGGCGCATAACTGTCCTCGCTCATCTCCGGAGACTTGTCAGCTCGGGAGACCTGTTGGATTACCACGTGCCGTTGTTGCTACTGTGGGAGCTGTCGGCAGGGCCGGGGGCAGGCCCGGTGCCTGCTGCCACGCCACCCTGACGGCTCTCTCAAGGGCAACACTCTAGGCGGCGGCCTTCCCTGTCAAAGACCTTGAAGAACAACGTGGAGGCGCCGTCGAACTCGAAGTGGATGACGGAGCCTCCATCAGGACAGCATGCGCGATCTCATCCCATCCTCGAGTCATGAAGACACCGGCTGGGGGGACGACCTTGACCTCCACCTCGGAAGACTGGCTGCAGCACCCAGCATGCTGCAACCACAGCTCAGTAGGACCCCTCACCGACATTAGCTCCGCGAAGAACCTCGGGAGGCAGATCCAATAAGGCGGTAGCATCGCTGTCGCACCAAGAACTCGCATGAGGAGCCCTCGGCGTGGGTTCGGGGGCCGGCGGCTCGTGCGTCCACAGCTTGGCCACCTCGGCCACGATGTGAGCGGAGCGGGGTGCCACCCCCTCTTTCGGAGCCTTGCGCCTGGGCGTACAAGGGCAATAGGTAGCCGGGAGGAGGCCGCTCGTACCAAGGCCTCGTCACCTCCAGCCTCATGCCAGCGTCGCGGGGGCGGCCGAACCTCTTCTTCGACGAAAGTGGTCCCCGCTCCCCGCGGGCGGTTTTTCCCTTCTTAGTGGCGGAGAATCTCCTTATCGGCACCATGGGCTTCACGGTGAGCCGGCGCGGAAAGGAGGAAGAAGAAAGGGCATGCGGCGAGAAGAAGGAGATGAGCAACGGGGACTTTGCCCTCTCCTCATTTATAGCCAGGAGGAGGCCAACCACCGGCCTCCACGATCGCACGTAAGGATGGTTTGTTTTATGCATGCAGCAGGGTCTCGTCAAATCGCGCAGTTGCCGAGGTAGCGTGGGGAAGCAGAGACGCCCACGTCCAATCAGGCGCCACGCGTCGACCAAGGCCGCAGGCAATTGGGTCCCGCGGCGCTCCGCACTTGCCCCTTGGCTTCACCTCGAAGCCAAATTCGAGCGCGCCTTGGACCCGAGGGCTACTGTCGGCGTCCTGGGAACAGGGGTACCCAGACTTGTCTACCTGCGGCCCATGACGTGGCTCCATCGGCGGCCTGGTACGGCCCAGCTTCAGCAACCACAACTCGAGACCCTCGCGAGGGGCCAAGCCACGCGAGGCGGACGACGGCAAGACCTTCCTGGGGGCAGACTCTCTAGGCTGGCTCCCGAGGAGCGGAGATATCTATGCAAGGCGCACCTCGCGAGGCTCACGTGACGTGAGCCATGACGACCAAGGCCAGGCGGGTGCAGTGTACCAGTTTCCCCTTTGGTGCCAAGGGGGCAAGCGCAGGGGCGGAGTCCTGAGGAATCAAGGAAAGGTTTCCATATCGGTGCAACAAGACCAAGGACCGCCAGGACAGTAGGATGGAGGTCACCGTGGAGCCCGGCGCGGCATCACCACCAGAGCCTTTGGCAGGCGAAGACCGCTTTTGTCAGTATAGCTTGTACTGGTTGTTCCCCTTCAAATTTGGCTGTTGTGGGATCCCTTCCTGCCTACATTTGGGAAGAGGACTAAGGCCACTATAAATAGAACCTAGCCACCACCATAGAGAGAGAGAGACCAATTCGTCCAGAGAGAGAGAGAGAGAGAGCATTCCACCACAAGGAGGAGCGGATCACCCAGATCATCCTCACCTTCACCAGCTCATCGAGCCCAAGAACACCTCGCCTACCGAGGCTGTTCATCCATTGTACTAGTTCATCCTCAGCCCCATGAGGCAATCCACCACACACACTAGAGTAGGGTATTACACCGCAAGGTGGCCCGAACCACTATAAACCCATGTGTCTCTTGTTCCTTGAGTTCGTCGAGCTAGGCCGTGGGATCGTAGGGCGAGCGCGCTGGGTAGAGAGTGTTATTCATGCGCACCACAGAGTTCAAACCTCTCTAGGGTTTGCGGAGCCTGAAATCCGAGAAAGTGGGTTATCCATGACAAGTACATGTGGGATGAACCAAATTCTCATTGAATTTGATTTTTTCCATTCGAAGGAGTTCGTATAAGGTCGACAGTACCCCTGTGAATACTATGCCAGTACAAAATGTTCTTAATGTTAGTTCAGTCCCTGGCTCCCCAATTGATTGATACGCAATAATACCTACGGTTTCTCCTAATTCGACCAGATCACTATGAGTAGGGCTCCGCCAATAGCATAATTGACAGATCCAAGAAGTGCTTCGGCAAATAAAGGGGATTCTAACATATATTGGTTGTGCTCGAAAGACAGTTGTGAATCTATTAACTAATTCAATTCCAATATCTTGATTTCGCGCGGCAATGCATCATGAACCGATATATATATATATATATATATATATATATATATATATATATATATATATATATAGGGTGGGTCTATTCTCATAACACCCCTTAAGACCTTATTCTCATAACACCCCCCCACTTAACACAGGTTTCTAGCGCGGTAGCGCCCCGAGGACAGCAACCCCTCCCCACCCCGCCTTCTAGCGCGGCGGCGCCCGCAGACGACGGCCCCCTCCCCACCCCGCCTTCTAGCGCGGCAGCGCCCCCGCGGTCGGCGGCGATCCCCTCCCCTCCCCGCCTTCTTGCGCGGAGCGCCGGCGGACGGCAGCCCAGGAGGATGCAGATTGAATCACGCAACCCTTCTCCGGGGGCAGCGCCTAATCAGCGCCGCCGCCACTCTCGTCCGCCCAATCGCCCCCTAATCGCCGCCGGAATCGCCGCCGCTCCTCTCCTTCACGAAATCAGCGTGGACAGCGCCGGCGGCACGCTTCTGCGCTCCTACTACCGCGATATGACTACTGCACCACCTCCTCAAGCACCGCCAGCTGCAGCACCCCCGCGGTTCGGAGCCTCTCGCATGGGGGATCTGCCGCTGTTCACCCAGCTGAAGCATCCAGCCTCGGTGATGCATGGCAGGGGGAAGAGAACTGCAAGGATGCCATCTCCGGCAACCTCGCAGTCGTCGTGGATGCGAACTGCAATGGTCATTTCGCCCATCCAGCCTTCTCCCGCGACAATGGCGAAAGTTGAAAAAGCCCATGAGTTCCTGCAGCCGAGGTGGAATGCACGCCAACAGCAGGCCGAGCTGCATCTGCAGAAGGAGAGAACTGCTCTCAAGAGGAAACTCACGCTTGCAGATAATGTAAGAAATTCACATACCCAACCCCCCCCCCCCACCTCCAGTTTGGTATAGTGCAGTTGCTTTCTAGTGTTTGATGAGAAATTCAAATTGCAGTGCCCTTTTTATTACCATGCAGTGCCCTCTTGCATCAACTGCAGTGCCATGTATCTCCCAGTAAAAAACAGAAAGATACTTCGAAAATGAAAATGCGCTATGGCTGAACAATGCAGTCCACCAAATCAAACGATTGCCGTTGTTTTTTCGCAGAATTTCTTGTTTAATCACATAATAGATCAGCGCACACACAAATAAAACAATGGAAAACCGATCAAATTAGCCGGAAAAGCTTCTCCGTGAAGCAGTTCGCCACTCCCCCTCTCTGCGGTTCAGAACAGTAGAAGGAAGCAGTGCGCATAGCTTTCCAATGCAGTTCGGAAGTGTTATGAGAATATTATTCTCATAATATTATGAGAATAGGACCGGCTGTATGTATATATATATATATATATATATATATATATATATATATATATATATATATATATATATATATATATATATATATATATATATGGTCTCCTAATACACGACCAATTACTATTTGGACAAAAAGTTTTCCTGTCATCCCATTTTGAGGATTTACATAAATACCTCGGATAGTACCGCAATCTCTTCTACCCACAATAATATGTTGAACTACTTCAACAACTTTACATGTAAGATATACAGCATCTGCTGTTTGCGCAGCAGTATCTACAACCCCTTTGCGGGCTCGATAGCAGGAAATTACATATTTTGTCAAAGAAAGTCCCTCGCATAAATTGCTTTGAATAGGTAAATCAATCATTTGTCCTTGAGGGTCCGACATTAATCATATCATACCTACTGATTGGTGCACTTGAGATATATTTCCTTTGGCTACTGAAAAAGACATTAGATAGACTGGATTAGAAGGATCCGTTATCGAAAATTTGAATTCATTTCTTGTTTCAAATATTCACTTATCGCATACCATATCTCAACAAATTGGCATAATTTTTCTACCGCGTGTACAACCCCATAATAATAGTGTTCTCCAAAAGAAAACTCTGTTTTTGCGTGTCTTGGACTAACCATCCCTTAGAGGTATTGTTAAAAGAACCTCGGTTCCTACCAAAATTGATGTTGTAGTGGTTTGATGCAAGCCCAGATTCTTTAGTTGATCCAGTATATGGGATGTATATCCCATTCGAAATGATCTATTAATCTGCTAATAAGTCATTTCATACCAGTTCTGTCTATCTCTTTATTATGAAAGACTGAATTGGCTCATTCTGCCATACATAAGTACTCCCTTTTCGGATGAGTAGGATTTGACAATTGCTAAGTAGGATTCTACAATGGGTCTGAGTCGATGATTCAAAATTTTAGTTAACTTAATTGCCTCAATCTCAATCTGGATTTTCGTGGCAAATAATGACGATACTAGGGAAATCGGAATGCCCCCCCGAAACGGGAGGGACATCACTGAATCTAATAGTCTTGTTTAGCTAGTGTATGTATAGGCCTACCTAAATCCTTGTATGGATTCCTCCATTTCTCTATAAAAAGAAATATGATAAAGAGTGGTTTGAATGTATATCGAACAAATTTCCTTTTTTTATTTCCCATTATTAGATAGTGGGCATAAATCTCATGATAAGTCCCAAAGATTCATATTGAACTTCAATCGGAACTTCTGTTGACCCAAGGACGCATTGATCCAGGTTCCATCGTAGCCACAAGGGAGTGTCTAAATTGATTAGTTTTTATCTATAAGCTCCCAGTGCATCAGAAGAACTAGAAAAATGGTGTTCATTATCTTTCCTATACTTAGAATTATTATTATTATTATTATAATTATTATTATTATTATTATTATTATTATTATTATTATTATTGTAATTTACTTTTAGATTTGGATAGTTTCTGCAACTATTGTATCTATTTGCACAAATACCTCTTCCAATCTTTAATACATAAAGCCTAATAAGCATTACCTGGGTTGGTACGCAAATAGTTCCCCAATAGCGGGAGATAAGAGATTCATATGAGAAAACATAAGTAATGGGCTTTTGCCTGAGCTTCCAAGGATAAAGGTATATGAAGAACCATTTTGTTGTAGGGTGAAACCCTAGGGGATATCTTTTCACACTTGGAAGGGGAAAAGGAGCAAGAACACAAGAACACACAAGGGAAATCACTCTAAAAAAACCCAATCACACATCCACTAGAGTAGCAAACACATAGATCCACAAGCATACAAGATCAATCCAAGGAAACAAGCACTAGGTAAAGTTTTTCCCACTCTTAGAGGAAATGAGGTCTTGATGATGATCTACTCCCTTGGGAGGTCTTGTAATCCATGAGGATTCTTCCCAAGAGGGGTCTTAATCTTCAAGAGGAGGGGATACAAGGAGAAAAGCTCTATGTTCTATCAAATACTTTGCTAACCTCACAAATGAACTAGGGAAAGAGTATATAAAAGCTAGGCACGAAACTGGGGAAGAGAGGGATACAAAGGTCCAAAATGACCCTGAAAACGCAGACAATCTCGGAGGGGTCCGGGCACCTGTGGCAAAGGGGTCCGGGCACCCGGACCGGTTAGAGGTCGGCGCACCGGAGGGGGCCGGGCACCCGGGGGTTGACTGCCCGAGCACCCGGGGTGGAGGCTGGGTCCAGGCAAGGGGGGACGGGCACCCAGGGCAGCTAGGCGAGGTGGCTAAAGGGGAGCGAGCACCCGGGGTTGGTGGCCCGGGCACCCAGACTGGGCCGAGTGGCCACCAGCGGCGGGCCGGGCACCCGGGTGGCCTTGTCCAACTCCAGGGAGGGGCCGGGCACCCAGGGCCTTCCAGGCCGGGCACTTGAGGTGCTCAGGGGCTGCTCGCAGCCAGCCGGCTAGGCACCCGGGGTCTGGGGAGGCCGGGGACCCGGAGTGTCCAAGGCTCCTCCTCTTTCGTTCTTCTTGTCCTCCTCTTCCTTCTCTTGCTTCGTGGGTGCTTGAGTCTCCATCTTCTCCTTCTCACGATCATCTCCTTGGTAATTAAGAATGCATAACATGTCCTTATGAGGTAGAACCCAATTCTCATGCAAATCCGAACGAAACTCGAAGATGAAAGAATTCACCTTATTCCCGATGGCGCGTGCGCGTGCCCTTGTCATTGGCCCCGTTGGTGTTTGGGGCGGTGACGGAGTGTCCATGGGGATGATGGAGGGATGCTCCCCATCATCTCCCCCCCTTGGGGGAGATCCATCCCGCAGGAGATGATCTTCATCACCATGGTAGTGTGACAAGTCTTTGACGTTGAATATGTCGCTCACGTTGTACTTTGCGCGGGGGATGTCGATCTTGTAAGCGTTGTCATTGTAGCGTGCTATCACCTTGAATGGCCCATCGGCGCGTGGAAGAAGCTTGGATTTGTGCTCCTTGGGGAAGCGGTCTTTGCGTAGGTGTAGCCAAATGAGATCACCCGATTGGAACACCATTGGTGCCTTGTTGGGTGTTGAGCTTGGTAGCGAGACGTTGGACTTGACGCACGATCATGGACCGTGTTTCCTCATGCACCTTCTTGAGATAACTTGCTCTTGCACTAGCATCCATGTTTGCGTGTTCTTGGAGAGGTAGAGGAAGGATGTCCAATGGCGACAAGGGATTGAAGCCGTAGACGACCTCGAAGGGGAACTTTCCGGTAGTAGAGTGTTGTGCTCGGTTGTAGGCATACTCGGCGAGGGGTAGGCACTCCTCCCACTCTTTGATGTTCTTATTTATCATCACACATAGGAGAGTTGCGAGTGTTCGGTTGGTGACTTCCGTTTGGCCATCGGTTTGAGGATGATAGGCCGTCGAGAATAGTAGCTTGATGCCGAGCTAGGCGCATAGTGTCTTCCAAAAGTAACTTATGAACTTGACGTCGCGGTCTGACACAATTGTCCTTGGTAGTTCGTGTAACCTCAAGATTTCCCTACAAAAAAGATTTCCAACATGTGAAGCATCGTCTATCTTGTTGCATGGAATAAAATGTGCCATTTTGGAAAAGCGATCTACTACAACAAAGACGGAATCCTTGCCATTTTGAGTTCTCGGCAAACCTAACACAAAGTCCATACTAATGTCTTCACATGGTTGAGACGGAATGGGAAGTGGCATATGTAAACCATGAGATTGAGCTTTAGACTTAGCTTTGCGACATGTCGAGCATCGGTTGGTGTAGCGTGAGATGTTGCGTAATATCTTTGGCCAATAGTAGTTCTTAGAGAGCGTCGCGAATGTTGTGTCGTGTCCGAAGTGTCCCATAAGGCCTCCTCCCCTCTTGCAAAATTATCAAACAAAGAGAAGACTCGGGAATGCATAGTTTGTTAGCTCTCATAAGATAATCATCTTTGATGTAATATCGTCCCACGATGCATGCGTCAAACATTTAGCATAAGGAATCACAAACTAAGCATCATGCGCATACAAGTCTTTAATGTGCTCAAAGCCAATGACATTCAACTCAAGTTGGGTAACAAGCATGCATTTGTGGGAAAGCGTATCCGCCGCAACATTCTCTTTGCCTTTAATGTACTTGATGACATAGGGGAAAGACTCTATGAACTCACTCCACTTAGCATGACGCTTGTTCAACTTAGTTTGACATTTAAGATATTTGAGTGTCTCATGGTTCGTGTGAAGAATGAATTCATGAGGGCGGAGGTAGTGCTCCCAAACATGCAAAACTCTTACTAAGGCATATAGCTCTTTATCATAGATGGGGTAGTTAAGTTGCGCTCCAGATAGTTTCTCACTAAAATACGCAATCGGGCGCTTTTCTTGCATTAGCACGCCTCCTATGTTGGTACCACTAGTGTCGCAATGGATCTCAAAAATGTTTATCAAAGTTGGGTAAAGCAAGCAAGGGTGCGTGAGTAAGCAATTTTTTACGCTCGTTGAACGTGGTATCTTGCGATGTACCCCAAACAAAGGGTGTGTTCTTTTTGCTCAAAGCGTGCAAAGGAGAAGCAATTGTGCTAAAGTCCTTCATGAAATGGCGATAGAAACCGGCTAAACCAAGAAAGCTACGCACTTGTTGGAGGTTCGTTAGTTGGGGCCAAGTTTTAATTGCTTCAATTTTAGTGTCATCGACATGGACACCTTTTGAAGAACCGACAAATCCTAGGAAAACAACCTTGTTAATGCCAAAAGTACATTTCTCCATGTTAGCATAGAGGCGTTCTTTCCGAAGCATTTGCAAAACCGTACGTAGGTGTGTGACATGATCTTTTAGTGACTTGCTAAACACAAGGATGCCATCAAAGTAAACCACTACAAAGACGCTAACATATGGTCGAAGAACTAATGCATGACACGCATGAATGTGCCGGGCGCTTCCGATAATCCCATCGGCATGACCAACCACTCATATAACCCAAACTTGGTTTTGAAAGCGGTTTTCCACTCATCACCCTCTTGAATCCGAATTTGGTAATAACCACTATTAAGATCGATTTTTTAAAAGATAGTGGCACCACATAATTCATCTAATATGCCATCTAAGTGTGGAATGGGGTGACGGTATCTAACGGTGATAGCATTGATCGGACGACAATCGGAGCACATGCGAAAACTACCGTCTTTCTTACGCACGAGAATAACGAGAACGACACAAGGGCTTAAGCTTTCACGTACGTGACCGTTGTCGATGAGTTGTTGTACTTGTCATTGTATCTCCTTGGTTTCCTCGGGGTTGACGCGGTAGGGAGCCTTGTTCGGAAGTGGTGCACCTGGTATGAGGTCGATGCGGTGTTTGATGTCGCGAAGTGGAGGTTGACCCGGAGGTAGCTCATCCGGAAAGACATCGGTGAATTCTTGTAACAATTGCGACAACACTAAAGGTAGATAGTGAGAGTTTTTAGTTTGAACCACTTCGTCTTTGCACACGAGGACATAGTGTATGACACTAGTTGGGTTCTCACACACTTCTCTCATGTCTCTTTTGGTGGCTAAAAGCACTATGTATCCCTTACCGCTCAATGTGGAGGTACTCGAATTTGGCTCGTGGCGCTCGCTCTCTTTATGGTGGTTCCCTCTCTCACTACTCTCTCCATGATGTGTCGAAGCTTGCTTGTCGGCGAGCACTTGGCTTGGTGACATAGGACGAAGCACATATTCCTTACCCTTCATCTTGAAGCTATATTGATTTGTCCGTCCGTTGTGTAGGACACCTCGTTTGTATTGCCAAGGTCGTCCCAAGAGAAGGTGGCACACGGACATAGGAACTACATCACACTCCAAGGTATCTCCGTATGCGCCAATCTTGAAGGAAACTTGAACCGTGTGGTCCACTTGGATCGTGCCGGAGTCGCTAAGCCATTGGACCTTGTAGGTACGAGGATGCTTCTTCTTCACGAGTTGTAACTTGGAGCATAGTTCTTCACTTGCGAGGTTATGGCAACTTCCTCCATCAATGATGACCTTGATCAAATGACCTTGAACGCCCGCTTTGATGTGGAATATATGGCATCTTTGGTCTTCGTCGTGCTGTTGTTGGAGTTTCAAGACCTTGGAGACGACGAGAGCGGGACTTGAGCCGTTGTCGCAAAAGACTTGGTTGTCTTCATCCTCATTCACTTGGCGGTGCATGGCCACATGCTCGAGCGCTTCCATTTCATCTTCGCTCATGGTGTCGTATGTGCCATCATCGTTGAAGATCATTGTTCATTTATTGGTGCATTGGTATGACTTGTGTCCTCGGCCACCACAAGTGAAGCATTTCATTGAGCTTGTCTTGACGAGGTATTCAGGTTGTGCCATTGTTGAAGCAGTTTTGGACTTGTATGAACTTGCCGGTGGATGAGTGGTAGAAGGTGCTTGCTTCGAACTTGACTTGTCGCCGGTACTTGGATATGCTCTTGTATAGGTAGGAGGTACCAAAGTTGTGGGCGCATGAGTGTATGAGTCGTAGTTCTTGGACGAATACTTGGCGTATTTGAAGTCATCTTGAACTTGTCTCTCCACCTTGGTCGCTTGGTAGACAAGCTCGAGAAGGTTGGTGTAAGGTTGAAAGTCCGCAATCTTCTTGATAGGGTGGTTGAGACCATTCAAGAAGCGATCCATCGTTTGTTCATCATCTTCCTTAACGTTTGCTCGAATCATAGCGATCTCCATTTCTTGATAGTATTCTTCCACCGTCTTGGTGTCTTGCTTGAGGAGTTGCAACTTCTTGAAAAGATCACGGGTGTAGTGTGTAGGCACGCAACGAGCTCTCATGACCTCCTTCATGTGAGTCCAAGTTGTGATTTCTCCTCTTGCTTGTCATCGCGTGATCACTTGTTCCCACCAAATGAGGATGTAGTCTTGAAACTCGAGGGATGCCATGGCAATCTTCTTCTCCTCTTCAAAGTTGTGGAGGCGAAATATCTTGTCGACCTTCAATGCCCACGAGAGATACTCCTCGGGGTCGGTGCTTCAGGAGAACTTGGGCATGGTGAACTTGAGCTTGCCGAAGCGTTGTTCCTTATCATGGTGGCGATGGTGGTGTCGCTCGTGATGTGGTGGAGGATCCTCGAATGCTTGCTCCTCGCGATGGTGTTGCCGGTTTGGGCGCGGTATGTTGTTCCGGTTTCTTTGCTCTTGCTCCACTTCTCGTCGGGCGGCTTCCTCTTTTTGTTCTTGGCGAAGTGCTTCTTCTTGTTCGCGCACTTGCCGGTTGCGGTCGGCGAGGACTCGAGTGGACTCACAAAGAGTGTGTTGTGCATTGTGTGCTTGATCGTCACGGCGCTCTTGTGCTTGCCGGAATGCCTCATCATCTTGATGTACTTGATGTTGGGGTTGTTTCTCTTGGCGTCTCGCTTGCTCGTGTGCTCGTACTCGATCTTGCAACCCATTACCATGGAATGGATTATCCGGAGCTTGTCGATCTTGATTGACGAAGTGTGGAGGTGGACGAGGCCGTCGAGGACTTGCATCCGACGAAGAGTAGGCCGAAGAATGGTGAGTTGAGCATCGACTTGAGTGGCGCCGTCTTGATGAAGAGGTCGAAGACGCGCGGCTCACGATGATGTTGCGGAACTCTTCCATTTGTGTATGAAGGTTGGAGGTGAGTTGCTCGATGCGGTCGCCCAAAGCCTCACTTTCTTGATGAAGAGCTCGTTGGACGCCGAAGAGGTGATTTTTGGTGACGTAGTTTGGCGCTTCATCTTGATGCTCGACTAGCGGGTTTGGCGAAGAATTTGGCCTATCCATCATGTAAACTGGGGTGAGTAGGAAATTGAGAAGACAATACCAAAGTTACCTTTTCCGAAGATTGAAGATGTATTGAGTATCACTCAATGTGATGCTACAATAGGGGAATTGGTACCGGGTTTGTTTCTCACACCTACACACATAAAGCTTATGGAGGAGCTTGGTGAGGATAAGTGGCACAAAATCTTCAAGCAAATGTTAGTCAAGATATTGATAATGTTGAGAAGGTTCGCAAAATGCAAGTAAAGCAAATAGATCAAAGCCTAGTGTATCACTTGGAAACGCACACATGAGAGATAATGGAATCCGTGCAACCAAGGAATGAGCGGAATAAATGTGACCATGGAAAATGCTCTTGTTGCACGGATACTCGAGAGACTCTAGCTTGATTGCTCGAATGTGCTAGATACGCACTTGTGCACAAACCTATAAGAGTAAACGTGCCGTCTCCGAATCCCGACTTTCTATGTATGGAGTATCCAATATGATGCAACTATGAAAATGGCACGATGCTATTGCTAACAAGCTCTTTTGTTTCTTCTCTTTTTTCTTAAAAGCTTTTTCTCTTTTCCTCTTTTTTTCTATGCTTGATGCTCTAGCCAAGTATGTAAGATATGCACGGGAGGGACTAATGGCACAAAGATGATAGCAAGATGATTGCACGCTAAATGTAGCTATGCGGGATAGGCGTATCAATAAGGTGCACAAAGAATGTGGCCCGGCAGTTCTCAACTTGCTAGTCTCAATAGGTAAGTAACGCAAAGTGGCTCGGGGTTATCAAGTGCAATGGCAAGGTAATAGACAAGATGTCGTCGATGTTACCGTCCTTGCTTACGGTTGGCGATGTCGATTCCGGGTTGATGATGAATGGCGGTGATGTCGAAGTCACACCGTTCCTAAGTAGCTGAAACACCTTAGGAAACGGAATCTGCAACTCAAAATCGTCAAATGCGCAAGGTGGATGTTTTTATGGTGAAACTTTTGATGGAAGCAAATGGTGGTGGTAATGATCTAAGTGGATGGGGGATGTCAAGAGCTACAAAACAAGCTAAAGAACACAAAAATGGACTACGGGAGCGGAAGTTATGGCCGAAACGATGGTGTAGTGAGCTGATTCGGGGGGGGATGCGGGCACCCGGGGTGGGAGGTGCGGGTGCCCAGGGTGGTCAGGGGCAAACAGCCCGGTGGTGCGGGCACCTGGGGGTTTGGGGTGCGGGTGCCCGGGTGTGTCGGATTTGGGCGATTCTTTTTTGGAAATGCAAGAAATTGGTGGATTTCGTGGTGGGAAGGGTGGGGATGGATGGGGGAAGGCTAGATCCACTTGCCAAACAACAAATCCATGGACCAAAACAACAAAATCTCACAAGATCTAACAAATTGCAAGAAAAATTTATGGTTATTTTTGTGGGGATTTTCAAATTGGGACCAAAAAGCAACGAAATTAGGCTAGCAAATGGGGGATGGGACTCCAAGATGTGAATCAACCTTGCTCATGATACCAAGATGTTGTAGGGTGAAACCCTAAGGGAGATCTTTTCACACTTGGAGGGGGAAAAGGAGCAAGAACACAAGAACACACAAGGGAAATCACTCCAAACAAACCCAATCACACATCCACTAGAGTAGCAAACACATAGATCCACAAGCATACAAGATCAATCCAAGGAAACAAGCACTAGGTCAAGTTCTCCCACTCCTATAGGCGACGAGGTCTTGATGATGATCTACTCCCTTGGGAGGTCTTGTAATCTACAACGATTCTTTCCAAGAGGGGTCTTGATCTCTAAGAGGGGTCTTGATCTCCAAGAGGAGGGGATACAAGGAGCAACGCTCTCTATGTTCTATCAAATACTTTGCTAACCTCACAAATGAGCTAGGGAAATAGTATATAAAGGCTAGGGACGAAATTGGGGAAGAGAGGGATACAAAGGTCCAAAATGACCCTGAAAACGCAGACAATCTCGGAGGGGTCCAGGCACCCGGACCGGTCAGAGGTCGGCGCACCGGAGGGTGCCGGGCACCCGGGGTGGAGGCTGGGTCCAGGCGAGGGAGAGCGGGGACCCGGGGCCGATCGGCCGGGCACCCGGGGCGGCCAGGTGGGGCGGCTGAAGGGGGACCGGGCACCCGGGGTTGGTGGCCCGGGCACCTGGACTGGGCCGAGCGGCCACCAGTGGCGGGTCGGGCACCCGGGCAGCCTTGTCCAGCTCCAGGGAGGGGCTAGGCACCCGGAACCTTCCAGGCCGGGCACCCGGGGTGCTCAGGGGCTGCTCCCAACCGGCCGGTCGGGCACCCGGGGTTTGGGGAGGCCGGGCACCCGAAGTGTCCAGGGCTTATCCTGTTTCGTTCTTCTCGCCCTCCTCTTCCTTCTCTTGCTTCATGGGTGCTCGAGTCTCCATCTTCTCCTTCTCACGATCATCTCCTTGGTAACTAAGATGCATAACATGTCCTTATGAGGTAGAACCCAATTCTCATGCAAATGCGAACGAAACTCGAAGAGGAAAGAATTCACCTCGTTCTCGATGGTGCGTGCACTTGCCCTTGTCATTGGTTCCGTTGGTGCTGGTGGCGGTGACAGAGTGTCCATGGGGATGATGGAGGGATGCTCCGCATCACATTTGATCTCCATCAAAGTCCGCATTGAAACCCTTACACGCTAATGGGTGTAAAGAAATAGTACGACCCTCTACTAAAGTGGGTTGAAAGGCCTATATGCCTAATTTATGCAGAGTAGGTGCTCTACTTAACAGTACAGGATGTCCCCACATAACTTCTTGAAGAATTTCCCGTACAATGGGTTCCATTAACCAAATTTTCCTTTTAGCAATCCTTGCATTAGAAGTGGCACATTTCGTGATTAAATCGTGAATTACAAATAGCTGAAAGAGCTTTATTGCTATCTCTAGAGGTAATCCACATTGATGTAATGAAAGCAAAGGACCCACAACAATGATAGAACGCCCCGAGTAATCAACCTGTTTCCCAAGCAGAGTCTCGTGAAACCTTCCCTCTTTACCTTCAACTATATCTGAAAGTGGTTTGTATACTTTATTGTGACCATCCCTCGTCGGTTGCCTACGGGACCCACTATCAAGAAATGCATCCACGAGTTCTTGTACCAAATTTTCCTGGCACATTACTAAATCTGCAGGCACTAATTCACTTCTTTTTAATAGATAGGCAATATTGTTGCTCCGACATATAACTATCTTATACAATTCATTAAAGTCTGACATCACTACCTTATCTCCAGACCTATAAACAATAGGTCTCGGTTTGGGAGGAAGAACCGGTAATAAGCACAAAACCATCCATCATGGTTCTACATTTGCTTAAATAAAATGTTTTGCCCAATTGCATGCATCTAATATTAAAAAAACTTTTATTATTCGTCTTTTTCTATTTTCCCACTCATCTCCACTATACCCCTCGTCTTCTAATTTGTAACATCCCAATTTTACTAAATTAGGATGTTATTAGATCATTCATATGCATCTCATATTTTTATTGCATCATTTGCTATACTTGAAATTTTTGGCTCATTATGCAACTAAAGGCAATTATTGGAGTGGAGATAACATGACTTCTCCCCTATCTTTAAAAGTGTTCATAATGTCCAGAATAATCTTTACAGTTGATTTGATATGTTATGGTATTTTTCAAATCCTCAAAAATATTTTATTTGTGGTTTTATTTGCTGTTGGAGTGACAAAATGCATCAAAAAGATTTTACAAAATTGCATTAGTTTTGGAACTAGTGTTCCTGTAGTTTATATTGATAGGGCTATTTTTACTGTATGTCTAGGTATTTTTATTTGGATTTTATATTGTGTATGTTATTTTATTTATTTTGTTTCGCTTCTGTCCTTTAAAAAAGGCAGCGAGCCAGCAAGCCAGCCGGCCTGCAGCCAGCAGCCAGCCGCAGTGCGGCCCACCACCGCGGCCTAGCCCGAGCCACCACCCCCACGCGAAGGGGTACGCTCTGCACCGCTCACCCGACCCGCACCCGATCCACCCCGCTGCTGAGTCACTGTCAGCGGGACCCACCCCGTGCCCTGTTCTCGTTCCCCGTGCCGGACTCGACCGCGCCGAGCGCGCACGACGAGGCCAAGCCCGACCTGAGCTCGCGCTCCGGGTCCACCCCGGTGCAGCACGACGCGCCAGGCGCAAGCTAAGGCCCAGAGAAACCCTACCGCAGCCGTCTCGATCCTCTCCCTCGCCCGTACGCTTCTGCCAGCCGTTTTGGATATCGCGAGGAGCTCCGCCGTCCACCGTCGTTCACCGGTCGGTTTCACTGCCGTAAGCTCACCGCAGCCGTGCCGCTCTCTCTTCCTCAAACCTCCCCTCTTCCGTGCATTTTTATGACATGGATTTGTCGCCGGGGACGCAGCCGGAGAACCGCCTGAGCACACCCGACGCCGCCGGAGTTTGCCTCGTCGCCGCCAGCCGCAGAGCACAACCCATCGTCGTCCGACTTCACCTACGCCTCCGCCACTCGCCGCTGAACCCGTCCGCCACTTCACCTTCGCCGAAGCATCGCCGGAGGGCCACTGCCGCCGACGCCCGAGCCGCCGCCGCCGTTGTTTTTGTCGTCTGGTGAGCACTCGCGCCCGTCCAATCGCTCGGTGCCATGTGGCAAGTTCTATAGGAGCATCTACATGAGTTCCTGCACTGTACCCATGCGGTTTCTGTTGTTTTTGTCCTTTCCTTAGTTTTGTCTCAAAATTCAATTGGTTATATCTTTTAGTGTATGTATCCTATTTAGGTAATTCTTTTTCCTGTGCACTCACAAAAATCATCTCTTCTTCACAATACCAATTTTGAACATGTTTGCTCTGTTCAAATTTGAATTCATTTGAATTCGAATCAAATCTTCCGGAGGCCGTATCTTTGAAACCGTTTATCGGAATCGAGAGATTGTTTTCGTATTGTGACCGTAGTGATGTGTAGGTGATCTGTACATGTTGTTTTTCTGCTGTTTTTGAATTTAAAAATGATTTTCTTGTTGTTGGCTTTATTTTGGATTTATTGGAGTTTCGGTGATTGATTTGTTATATTGTGTGAAACGTGTAGAATGTCCGGAGTGCGACGCGAGCTATTGTCAGGAGTGTGACTTTTTGAACCAGAATCAAGGCAAGTTACATGTTGATCATCCTTTACCTATTGTTTTCCTATGCATTGTAGGTTATGCCACACTATAAATTTATGCATTATAGGATTGTTATAAATTGAGCTATATTGTTGAGCTATCTGCCATCTTTTGCAAATCGTGGTAGGTATAGTTTTGCTATGCTTGTAGACGGGGTTGGTTCCTGTATACATTGAGCTTATGTGAGGATTATAAATATTTAACAAACTGAGTAGTAATTCAGGACTTAACTCACCTCTGGGCGGAAGTGGTATTGCTTGGTGTTGAGGGAAGGCATCATGGGGTCTTGCACCTTTTCTAAGGCCATGCGCCCATGAGAGTGCACCCTAAGTGGAATGCCGCCCAGGTTCAAAAAGATCAGACAAACTTAGTGACTAGTAGCTTCCATGTGCGGCCACTAGCTAAATGGGCTCTGGCTTAGTTGATCAGTTGTTGGAACCCTTGGCCTAGACAGTGTCGACAGATGTAGCATATATAGGTGGGATGTGGCCGTCAGGTGGTTAAGGGAACTTCTTCTGAAAGACTTCGTCTCAATCTTCGGACTGGGTCTAGTGGGTAAAGCGTACAAAACTCTGCAGAGTAATAAAACTAATCATGATTAGCCATGTCCCTAGTTATGGATATTTTGAGCCACTATGCCATTACAGTTGTTGGATGATCTTAACAGATGTGACACTTAATAATATTTGTGGGCAACTTAATAAATGGGTAGGTTGGAGTTGATTTTGCCAACTCAACCTTGTGCATTTAATTGTAGTAATAAAAGAACTAAATGAAAAATTGACTATTAGGTAGTTATGAGGATAAAATCAGCTTTCTGCAAAATAAACCCCCAAGCCTTCCTTTGTTGTTCTATGCATATACATGTAGGTCTGCTTTATTACTTCTCCTGTGTAACTTGCCAATACATTCAATGTATTGACCTATACGGCTGCAACGTCTCATGTTGAAGGATTTTCAGACGAGGAGTAAGGTACCGTTAGGGTCGCGAGTCTGCACTCAGCATCGCCAGTTGGGCTATGATGGGACTCATCATTATTTTCTGCTACTTTCCGTTGTGTGATTGAATAAGAGCTAGCCATGAGCTAAGCAGATTGTTTTATTATATATACTCTGGATCATACGTTGTAATAAATGTTGCACTTGTATTCTGGTATTCATCTATACTGTGTGTGCTAGCGAGTTCGATCCAGGGACTAGCACGGTAAGCACAGAGACTCAAATCCTTCAAGGTTTGGTCGTTACAGATGGTATCAGAGCAGTCTGTTGACTGTAGGACGTGACCCTAGAAAATGGATTAGAAAAGCCATAGGACTGAAGATTCTTTTATAAGCTAGTTATACTTTTTACTCTTTATTAATTAGTTCATCCCCTCAAGTATTTTGAACAGTTAAGTAGGAACTAGAGCTGAGACCACCATATATGCTTGTTTTATTTTGCAACATTATCGTGTTAGCGTATCTGATTATGTCCACTTTTGTGGTATGAAGATACTAGATTGTTTGCTTGATTGTAGCTTGTTTGTTAAATTTTGTCTCGTCGAAATTATTCGACTATATATATATATATATATATATATATACTATATTATTGTGCTTGTTTGTCTATTTGTTTGTTGGTGTTATTCGTTGTTGTGTTTTGTTGCCTTGATCATATATGCATATGTGTAGAATATATTTATATCTATAGCTTTGGCCTTATTATATCTATAACTCTTCTATGCTTGCCCACCAGATGCCGTCGAGGCATGATAATCGGCGCAATGCTGCAGGAGGAGACAACAATGGCAATGACATACCGCCATACATGCAGCAGTTGCTTCAGGGGCAGACGCAGTTGATCCAGTTGCTTGTGCAGAACCAAAACAACCAGAACAACAACAACAACAACAACAACAACAACAACAACAACAACAACAACAACAACACGCCACCCATGGATATGCTTACCAGGTTCCTGAGGTTGAATCCTCAGAGGTTCTCGAGTTCCCCTGAACCTATTGTGGCTGATGATTGGCTCTATGGAGTCAATAGAACCTGGAGACGATTGGATGCACAGATGCAGAGAGAGTGAGGCTTGCCTCACATTTGTTGGAGGGTCCTGCCGCAGCTTGGTGGGACAACTATGTGATCACTGTTCCCATTGATAATGTCACTTGGACTCAATTTCAGACCGCTTTTCGTGCTGCACATGTGTCTGCTGGTGCTATGAGTCTGAAAAAGAAGGAGTTTCGCAGTTTGCGTCAGGGAGGACGCACAGTTAATGCGTATGTGGATGAATTTAATAATCTTGCGCGTTATGCTCCTAATGATGTTAACACTCATGCAGCTAGGCAGGAGAAATTCTTGGAGGGCCTGAATGATGAGTTGAGCATTCAGTTGACAGTGGCTACTTTTGATAATTGTCAGGACCTGATTGATAAGGCTATTGTACTAGAGGGGAAGCATCAGGCCATAGAGAATCACAAGATGAAGTACAACAATAATAACAGGTATAATTCAGGACCACAACAGAAGCCACACACTTCATATCAGGGTAATGGAGGTAATGGGCATCATCATCATCATGGAGGTAATGGACATAATCATCATGGAGGGAATGGCCACAACCATAATGGCCACCATCACCACAATGGGCACAAGAGTAACAATGGCAATGGCACAGGTAATGGTAATGGTAATGGTAATGGTAATGGTAATGGTAATGGAGGGAACAATAACCCGAACCATCAGGTTACACGTGCGCCAAGGGACTTGAGTCAGGTGCAGTGCTTCAGGTGTAAGGCTATGGGGCACTATGCCACAGATTGCCCGGGGGCGAAGAACTCAGGGTCCAGCAAGCCAAACCCCTTCCAGAAGGGTCATGTAAACCATGTTAATGTGGAGGAGGTCTACAATAAACCTGATGCAGTGATTGGTAAGTTTTTGATCAATTCGATACCTGCGCTTGTTCTTTTTTATTCTGGTGCATCGCATTCATTTATTTCGAGGGTATTTGTTGATAAACATGGATTGCCAACCAAAACCCTTAGTATGCCTATTAGAGTAAGTTCTCCAGGAGCTGAGATGATGGCAGGTGTTGGTTGTCACCAGTTGAACCTGTCTATTGGGAAGCATGAATTTCCTACAGATTTGATTATATTGAAGTCGCAAGGTTTCGATATTATTTTGGGTATGGACTGGTTGACCAAATATAAAGTCCTCATTGATTGTGCCAGTTGATCTATTACTCTCAGTGCACCAGGAGGTAAGAGGATCATATATGTATGTAAGTATAAGCATAATCAGGTGCACGTGAACTCTCTTAAGGGGGGTAGTCTGGAAGATGTGCCAGTCGTGATGGACTACCCAGATGTGTTTCCAGAGGAGTTGCCAGGTATGTCACCAGATAGAGACATTGAGTTTCTTATTGATTTAATACCAGGCACTGGACCTATTGCAAAGAGACCGTATAGAATGCCTCCTCAGGAGTTGGAGGAATTGAAGAAGCAGATAAGGGAATCGCAGGAACAAGGATTTATTCGTCCAAGTTCATCACCTTGGGGAGCTCCAGTTTTGTTTGTGGAGAAGAAAGATGGGACCTTGAGGATGTGTGTTGATTATCGTTCTCTGAATGAGGTAACCATTAAGAATAAGTATCCTTTGCCTATGATAAATGATCTGTTTGACCAGTTGGAGGGAGCTACCATGTTTTCTAAGATTGATCTTCGTTCTGGTTATCATCAATTAAAGATTCGTGAGCAAGATATTCCAAAGACTGCTTTTACTACGAGGTATGGGTTGTATGAATATACTGTTATGTCATTTGGATTGACTAACGCTCCTGCATACTTCATGAATATGATGAACAAGGTGTTTATGGAGTTCTTGGATAAATTTGTGGTTGTTTTCATTGATGATATATTGGTGTTCTCCAAGAATAAGCAAGAGCATGAGGTACATCTGCGATTCGTGATGGAGAAGCTGAGGGAACATCAGTTGTATGCCAAGTTCAGCAAATGTGATTTTTGGCTGGATGAGGTAGCATTCCTTGGACATGTTGTGTCAGGTAATGGAGTTGCAGTTGATCCATCTAAGGTTGCTGCAGCTACAGAGTGGGAGACACCCACAACAGTTGGGGAGATTCGCAGCTTCTTGGGCCTTGCAGGTTATTGCAGGAGGTTTATTGAGAACTTTTCTAAAATTGCAAAGCCTATGACCGAATTGTTGAAGAAGGAGAAGAAGTTTGTTTGGACTGATGAATGTGAAGCCAGCTTTCAGGAATTGAAGCAGCGTTTGGTTACATCACCAGTCTTAATTCTGCCTGATATACATAAGGACTTCCAGGTATATTGTGATGCTTCTCGTCAGGGACTTGGGAGTCGTAGGAGCCATGTTAATGCAGTTGATATTAATGATATGCCACAATAGTTATGTGAACAGTTCATGAATCTCAGGTTGGAGATGGTTCCTAAGGGATATTTGGCAACACTTGAGGTAAAGCCTACTTTGATTGACAGGATCAGGGAAGCTCAAAAGGGTGATAAAGAGATTGCTGCAATAAAAGAGAATATGACTAAAGGTAAGGCAAAAGGTTTCCATGAGGATGAACATGGGACCATATGGTTTGAGAAGCGTATTTGTGTACCGCAAGATGCAGACATCAGGAAATTAATTCTTCAGGAGGCGCATGATTCGTCTTATTCTATTCACCCAGGTAATACTAAGATGTATTTGGACTTGAGGGAACGATTTTGGTGGCCTAGCCTGAAGAGGGAGATTGCTGGATATATTGCAACATGTGATGTGTGCCAGAGAGTTAAATCAGAACATCAGAGGCCAGCAGGTTTGTTACAGCCATTGCTTATACCTGAGTGGAAATGGGATCAGATTGGTATGGATTTCATTACAGGTTTACCCAGAACTCGGTCAGGTTATGATTCTATTTGGGTAATTGTTGATCGCTTGACTAAAGTTGCTCACTTCATTCCGGTAAAGACTACTTATGCCAGTGCTCAGCTAGCTAAAGTTTATATGTCTAAAATTGTTTTTCCGCATGGAGTTCCAAGGAAGGTGGTGTCTGATAGAGGTACTCAGTTCACATCTAAATTTTGGCGCCAGTTGCATGAATCCTTGGGCACTAGGCTGGAGTTCAGTACAACTTTCCATCCACAGACTGATGGGCACACAGAGAGGGTAAATCAGATTTTGGAGGATATGTTGAGAGCTTGTGTTTTGGACTATGGTTCCAGTTGGGATGATAATTTACCTTATGCAGAGTTCTCATATAATAATAGTTATCAGGCTAGTCTGAAGATGGCACCATTTGAGGTATTGTATGGCAGGAAGTGCAGGACACCGTTGATGTGGGATGAGGTTGGAGAGCGTCAGTTCTTTGGACCAGACTTGATCAGAGATGCTGAGGAGAAGGTCAAGCTAATTTGTGACAGGTTGAAGATAGCACAGTCTAGGCAGAAGAGTTATGCAGATGCAAAGCGCAAAGAGGTGACATATGAGGTAGGAGACCGTGCATATCTTCGAGTTTCACCACTTCGTGGAATTAAGGGTAAGTTAGCACCACATTTTGTGGGGCCTTACACGATCTTGGAGCGTAGAGGAGAGGTAGCTTATCAGCTGGAGTTGCCAGAATCTTTGTTTGGAGTTCATAATGTGTTTCATGTATCTCAGTTGAAGAAGTGCCACGCAGAGATGATGGATGTTCCGCTGAGGGACACAGTGTCACTTGATGCTATTCAGTTGGAGAGTGATTTGACCTATGAAGAGAAACCTATTAAGATTCTGGAGACAGCGGAGAGAGTTACTCGCACCAAGACAATTAAGTTATGCATGGTTTAGTGGGATCATCATACTGAGGAAGAAGCTATCTGGGAACGAGAGGAAGATCTCAGGCAGGAGCACCCACACCTATTTTCCTAGCCAGCCCGAATCTCAAGGGCGAGATTCATCTTAAGGGGGGTAGGTTTGTAACATCCCAATTTTACTAAATTAGGATGTTATTAGATCATTCATATGCATCTCATATTTTTATTGCATCATTTGCTATTCTTGAAATTTTTGGATCTGAAATTTTTGGATCATTATGCAACTAAAGGCAATTATTGGAGTGGAGATAACATGACTTCTCCCCTATCTTTAAAAATGTTCATAATGTCCAGAATAATATTTACAGTTGATTTGATATGTTGTGGTATTTTTCAAATCCTCAAAAGTATTTTATTTGTGGTTTTATTTGCTGTTGGAGTGACCAAATGCATCAAAAAGATTTTACAAAATTGCATTCGTTTTGGAACTAGTGTTCCTGTAGTTTATATTGATAGGGCTATTTTTACTGTATGTCTAGGTATTTTTATTTGGATTTTATATTGTTTATGTTATTTTATTTATTTTGTTTCACTGTTGTCCTTTAAAAAAAGGCTGCGAGCCAGCAAGCCAGCCGCAGTGCGGCCCAGCACCGCGGCCCAGCCCGAGCCACCACCCCCACGCGAAGCGGTACGCTCCGCACCGCTCACCCGACCCGCACCCGATCCACCCCGCTGCTGAGTCACTGCCAGCGGGACCCACCCCGTGCCCTGTTCTCGTTCCCCGTGCCGGACTCGACCGCGCCGAGCGTGCACGACAAGGCCGAGCCCGACCTGAAACCGACCGGCGCGGCTGCGGTGAGCTTACGACGGCGAAACCGACCGGTGAACGGCGGCGGACGGCGGAGCTCCTCGCGAGATCCAAAACGGCTGGCAGAAGCGTACGGGCGAGGACGAGGATCGAGACGGCTGCAGTAGGGTTTATGTGGGCCTTAGCTCGCGCTCCGGGTCCACGCCGGTGCAGCACGACGCGCCAGGCGCAAGCTAAGGCCCACAGAAACCCTACTGCAGCCGTCTCGATCCTCTTCCTCGCCCGTACGCTTCTGCCAGCCGTTTTGGATCTCGCGAGGAGCTCCGCCGTCCGCCGCCGTTCACCGGTCGGTTTCGCCGTCGTAAGCTCACCGCAGCCGCGCCGCTCTCTCTTCCTCGAACCTTTCCTCTTCCGTGCACTTTTATGACACGGTTTTGTCGCCGGAGATGCAGCCGGAGAACCGCTGGAGCACACCCGACGCCGGCGGAGTTCGCCTCGTCGCCGCCAGCCGCAGAGCACACCCCATCGCCGTCCGACTTCACCTACGCCTCCGCCACTCGCCGCTGAACCCGTCCGCCACTTCACCTTCGCCGGAGCACCGCCGGAGGGCCACCGCCGCCAACGCCCCAGCCGCCGCCGTCGTTGTTTTTGTCGTCTGGTGAGCACTCGCGCCCGTCCAATCGCTTGATGCCATGTGGCAAGTTCTACAGGAGCATCTACAGGAGTTCCTGCACAGTACCCACGCGGTTTCTGTTGTTTTTGTCCTTTCCTTAGCTTTTTTCTCAAAATTCAATTGGTTATATCTTTTAGTGTATGTATCCTATTTAGGTAATTCTTTTTCATGTGCACTCAAAAAAATCATCTCTTCTTCACAGTACCAATTTTGAACATGTTTGCTCTGTTCAAATTTGAATTCATTTGAATTTGAATCAAATCTTCCGGAGGCCGTATCTTTGAAACCGTTTATCGGAATCGAGTGATTTCTTTTTGCATTGTGACCGTAGTGCTATGTAGGTGATCTGTACATGTTGTTTTGCTGCTGTTTTTGAATTTAAAAATGATTTCTTGTTGTTGGCTTTATTTTGGCTTTATTGGAGTTTCGGTGATTGATTTGTTATATTGTGTGAAACGTGTAGATTGTCTGGAGTGCGACGCGAGCTATTGTTAGGAGTGACTTTTTGAACCAGAATCAAGGCAAGTAACATGTTGATCATCCTTTACCTATTGTTTTCCTATGCATTGTAGGTTATGCCACACTATAAATTTATGCATTATAGGATTGTTATAAATTGAGCTATATTGTTGAGCTATCTACCATCTTTTGCAAATCGTGGTAGGTATAGTTTTGTTATGCTTGTAGGCGGGGTTGGTTCCTGTAAACATTGAGCTTATGTGAGGATTATAAATATTTAACAAATTGAGTAGTAATTCAGGACTTAACTCACCTCTGGGCGGAAGTGGTATTACTTGGTGTTGAGGGAAGGCATCATGGGTTCTTGCACCTTTTCTAAGGCCATGCGCCCATGAGAGTGCACCCTAAGTGGAATGCCGCCCAGGTTCAAAAAGATCAGACAGACTTAGTGACTAGTAGCTTCCATGTGCGGCCACTAGCTAAATGGGCTCTGGCTTAGTTGATCAGTTGTTGGAACCCTTGGCCCAGACAGTGTCGACAAATGTAGCATATATAGGTGGGATGCGGGCGTCAGGTGGTTAAGGGAACTTCTTCTGAAAGACTTCGTCTCAATCTTCGGATTGGGTCCACTGGGTAAAGCGTACAAAACTCTGCAGAGTAATAAAACTAATCATGATTTGCGGTGTCCTCGGTTATGGATATTTTGAGCCACTATGCCATTACAGTTGTTGGATGATCTTGACAGATGTGGCACTTAATAATATTTGTGGGCAACTTAATAAATGGGTAGGTTGGAGTTGATTTTGCCAACTCAACCTTGTACATTTAATTGTAGTAATAAAAGAACTAAATGAAAAAATGACTATTAGGTAGTTATGAGGATAAAATCAGCTTTCTGCAGAATAAACCCCCAAGCCTTCCTTTGTTGTTCTATGCAGGATTTTCAGACAAGGAGTAAGGTACCGTTAGGGTCGCGAGTCTGCACTCAGCATCGCCAGTTGGGCTATGATGGGACTCATCGTTATTTTCTGCTACTTTCCGCTGTGTGATCGAATAAGAGCTAGCCATGAGCTATGCAGATTGTTTTATTTTATATACTCTGGATCATACGGTGTAATAAATGATGCACTTGTATTCTGGTATTCATCTATACTATGTGTGCTAGCGAGTTCGATCCAGGGACTAGCAGGGTAAGCACAGAGACTCAAATCTTTCGAGGTTTGGTCGTTACATAATTCCTTCCATTTGACAAAAGAATTATCTATAATAATTCGCAAATCCAAATCTGCTAACTGTTCTCTAATAGCACCTGCCCCTGTCGCAATTTCCCGATTTCGAAATGTTGCAAAGCCTAGGGTCGAAAAAAGGCAAAAATGTTATGGTTACAGGATGCAATTTCCTCTTCGAATAAACCGCGTAGTCGTAAAAAAGTGTTTTTTTAGTGCTAGGCCTAGCAAAAGAGAAATCTCCGTATAAATAGGAAGGCCATTCAAGTACCACACATGAATCACTGGACATACGAGTTTGTTGTATCCCATTTGATATCTTCGTATCCGAGAATACAATTCTACCCCGCATTTTTGGCAAAATATTTCGTCTTCGCTTTGCTTTCAGCACCGCTCGCTCAAGAATTGCCACAAGCGCAAATCCTGCTTTTTATGGGTCCAAAGATTCTTTCACAAAAAGATCCATCTTTTTCCAGTTTATCGGTTTTATAATGAAAAGTAGAGGGCCTTGTGACTTCTCCAACGACTTCTCCATTAGGTAAGTTTTTGTTAGCCTTTATTTGTTGTGGGGAAACGAGTCCAAATTGAAGTTGTTGATGTTTATATTGGTCAATCATGAAATATAAATAAGAAAGGAATTTATATTTATTCTGATCAAACTTCCTCCCTATTAACATGGAAGTTCTTTTTAGATACAAGGAAATGATTCAGTTCGTTCTAGAGCCAAAGATCATAGTTCTCGAATGAACACTTGAAATATTATGGAGGATCCTCATGATCAGGTATTCTTTTTCCCCGTATTGTTGCATCAAGTATTTCTTGGCGAGCTATAAGATGGTCAGATTTATACGTAAGTACCTCTTGTAAAATATGAGCAACACCAAATCTTTCTAAAGCCCAAACTTTCATTTCTCCTTATTGGTGTGCCCCTTGCTTAGCTCTTCCTCTGACCGGTTCTTGTGTAACAAGTGAGGAGGGCCAAATAGAAGACACATGAATTTTCTCATCAACTTGATGAATTAATTTTAAAATATAGGACTTCCCTATTATAACATGTTGCTCAAAGGGGTCGCCTGTTCTTCCATCAAATATTCTGCCTTTTTCCAGGTACTCGGGTTCAAATACCCATGAATTTTTTGCTTCTTTACTGGCTCCATATAATTCCAAAAAAGACAAGTTTTCTTGAAGCCTCTTGCTCACATCTCTCATTAAAGGGTGCTATTCTATAATGTTTCTTTAGCAGATCCCCCGCTAATCCGAGTGAGCTTTCAAATATTTGTCCCGCATTCATTTAGGAGGGTACTCCTAAGGGACCTTAGGACTGAAGACCATATCAACAGGTTTTCCATCTTGCAAATAGGGAATATCTTGCCTACGCAAAATATTGGAAATGATCCCTTTATTCCCATGTCTTCCGGCTACTTTATCCCCAACTTTGACGCCGCGTTTCTGTAAAATATATACATGAACCATTATGTCGAGCGGGTCCCTTTGGATCGATTTCACATCGATAACACGCCCTCTTCCACCTATAGGTAATTTCAGAGAAGTTTCTTTTGAAGTGGAAACCTCAAGGCCAAATATGGCTCGTAATAATCCAGCTTCGCGATATAAGATGATTTGCTCGCTATTTGAGGCGTTAATTTACCTACTAAAATATCACCAATTTCTACACAGGATCCCAACCTAACAACTCCATTTCTGTCCAAATTGCTGAGTAAATGTTCTTTTAGATATGATATTTGTTTAGTGATTTTTTTTCATCGGAGCCCTAGCTTGTCGTATCCGTCTGAATTTCATATTTCCGGATGTGAAAAGAGGTATAAATATCCGCTAATTAGTACCGCGTCTTCAAAATTGTAACCTTCTCATGGCATATAAGCTACTAATACAGTTTTTCCCTGAAGCAACCTTCCCCCCACCCAATGTAGCAGCTCCTCCTACTAAAGTTTTTCCTTTTAAATGGATTTACCCCTTTGAACCCTTTGTTAGAACGACAATGGTTAACTAAAGGAATACTTATAGTCTTCCCACTACTTGATAAAAGTATCTTATGACTATCGGTAGAAATGATCTTTCCCTTGCATTCGGTTATAACAAAAACCCTCAAATCTAGAGTTGTTTGGCATTCCAATCTAGTTCCAACAATGCATTTCTCGGACCGAGAAAGCAGAACTGCTTGGCGCTGCATATTAGTACTCTTTAAAACCCGATTCGCTTCACTGTGCTCAATAAAAGGAATGAGAGGACCCCAATAGAAAAATATTAGAAAGAAAAAATATTTCTAACTTGAATCTGTTACCATGCAATAGTCAAGAATTATTGACGGTATCTAGCTGGAACAACCTTTTCTTCCTGAATACCTTTATTCAAGGACAAAGAATTTTCTGTCGCTGTCATATACCCCTCCGTTCCAAAATAGATGACTCAACTTTGTACTAACTTTAGTACAAAGTTGGGTCATCTATTTTGGAACGGATGAAGTAATATTCATCTCTATTTGATGATAGACAAACCACCAATAAATTATTTTTTTTGCTTTTTTCAACAAATATTTCATAAAACCGACTCTCAATCCCCAAGTGATCAATTCTCACATGAATTGCTAAGGTTCCAGTAAGCCCAACATTGATTCCTTCAGACGTGTCAATTGGACAAATATCAATTGGAATAATAATATTTGAGTCGTGGCATAGAAGTTATACCATGACAACTTCTGAATATGAATTTAATGATGTAATTTTTGTAGCACATAACCCACATTTCATTGATCAAATTGATGGTCAAACTTGACTCTCCGAATTTGTTTCCACCTTGTAAAATGAATGTAGGGTGTACGTGTTACATGGTGAATGTTTGGGGGTCGCTATACGAGTTTATTTTTGTTTCAGGTTTTTCCTTTTTGAAACCGCTATATATTAAATTATTGTTACGAAGATATTACAATAAGGTGGCACCAAGACAAGCACCACCTACTGGGGAGAAGAATACATCCTGCCCCCGAAACATAGCATGCCT
>LR738710.1:420940649-420963931 GCA_902687465.1 Secale cereale
CCCCCCCCCCCCCCCCCTTCCTAAGTACACAGATTTACAATTATACAGAGTTTACAAATGGTAAGTTGAGAAAAATGTGGTGAAGACTGTCATATCTGCCCAACTTGGAAAGAGGCTCTTCAATTCTTTCGTACTATCAACAAGAAACTGGTCTAGTACAGCCACATCGATTCTCAGTGGTTCGGAAGAGTTTGCCTGCAATTATTTCAGAAAGCTGCTTATTATTTCAAGTAAATGAACTCCAAGCTGTACGTGTCAGTATAATTTACATCAGTCACAAACGAAACAATGCTCGGTTTGTTTTGCTATGTCATGTTTATTCGGAATTGCTGTTTCACCGTAATTGTGCTCATCAATTAGATAAAAAGGAGTTGTTAATTACTACAGGTCAGTTGGACAGGTTAAATAAACTGGACAGTTTGGTTGACAGATAAAGTGAAGTGGAGGAAGCACCTAGTACTATGCAGCTATGCTTGAAATGCAAGGGGGGCTTACAAACCCAGACGGATGGAGTAGAATTTAGCTCACGCAATTAAAAGTCGGTTTTGCTAAACATCAGGTGCCTGAAATTTTTGGTGGGGTCAGTCACATTTTGCAAAGCGCAGCGCGAGGCCGTAGATGCGGACAGCGTGAGGAGCGCCGGCCACGGCAAGGCCGAGCCGTGTACAAGAGGGAGCCAGCAATAGCCAGCCAGTGAGTTCGAAACTTAACTGGGTGTGCAGGGGTGCGGGGGCCGCCGGAGTTGTTCATCAGGCGGGGTTTAGATGGATGGCCAGGGCAGCGGCCAGCAACGGCAGTGAGGGGAGGGCGGGGCAGAGGCAGGCGGCAGGCCTGAGTTGGCCGGTGGCTGCAGGAAGGAAAAACGGGTAGAGGAAGAAGAACAGTCCGCGCTTGATGGCCGTTGGATGTTGATCGTACAGTTCAAAGCAAAAGTGACTGACGCTATACTTTGTTTCAGGCACCTGCCATATAGTCGGTCCCATTGAAAATACCAGCAGATCCTGTTAGTATAGTCATGTGTTTGATGACGAGGCCTATGTCATTACCTCTAACCAGAAAGACCAATTCTCATTACTTTGTCCAGTAAGTCGACAGATATATGATGGTGGTCCACCGCTTACAGTTTGAGGAGCTGATGAAGGTAACCACAGTGAAGTATTAGCCTCTTGATAGCTAAAAGAAGAAAAAGTAAATGAATAGCAGGGAGTAAATATAAGCACCTGGAAGTGTGTTGTCAGCAAAAGACCAATTTGATAATGGACCAGTAATATTGAGCGAAGTGGTCCAAACCTCCGATAATGAACTGACACATATAACATGAAAAAAGGAACAAATGTGACCTCATGGTTTAAAGATTGCGTTCTTTAGTTTTATTTAAGGCACCATGGTAGTTAAATTTTTACCCAAGTGAGAGCTGTAGATGCATCCGTCGGTTCCAATTGTTACTTGATGTCTTCTGAACAACTAGCTGGGGGAGATGCTGGTGGTGCTTTCTAATCTCTTCAGTCTGTGCAGGAAACTTCAAACTTCCAGAGAACAAGAAAGGGACAGGATATAATGCCTGCAAAATAAGACAAACTCAAGCAAATACTAAGAACAAAGGATGGCAAAATCTTTCATTTATGCATGTATCTCTAGAAAATATAATCAGCCTCCTACACTACTTATTGGTCATCCTATTTGTGATGAATGATCATCCTGTCCTGTTTATCACAAATTTTCTACATCAACTAGGGATCCCTCATGCAGGCCCAGATAATGCTCCACCACAAAAAGCAGAGCATATTTACTAACCTAACAACAGATTGCTGCAATAGAAGGTACTTGCAAGGATTTGCCTGGATGTCACATTATCAAAGTTTTCGAGAAAATTTACTTACCACCCACGTGCTTCTATCAGATCGATATTTTTCTTTTAAAGATAACTTTGAGTTATCTTTTAGCCATTTTGCTGCCTTGGGAGCGTTGTTGAAAACAAACTCCAACGAATTAGCATCAACCACAGAGAAACCATAGTTTGACTCCACAATGTTACTAGCATCTGAAAATGTCATCAAAGATGCAGCATAAAGGAGTACTATCATAGTTCCTAAGTTCAACATCTGGTCGACAGACCACAGATATCCATAAGATAAGGTAATTCTTCATTTCTTCTTGCATCCATGTTAAATCATAAGAGTGCAGATGTAGAATACCAGGAGACTCTTGCTATGATAAAATTAAGCATAAAAACATGTAGTCCACAAGCCGACAAAAGGGTTTTTGTAGCAGATATCTTATATGCAGAAAATTATTGTCCCAGCAAAATATTGATGGTCGTTTGAAAAGTCAGTTGAGTTTTTCAATCACTAGAACTTTTTCAAGAAAAATTTGTTATCAGTTCTTGATTGAGACACGCCATGTTTTCAGTTCTTGATTTAGTTCAAGAAGACCAAATGATAATAAAAATATGGCTTAGTAGCAACCAAATACAGATATGCCTTCCGAAAGGAAATGAACCTTCCTTCTTACACTGATTCAACTAGTATTATACAGTCTTCCTTAGCTTATGGTTTGTAGTCTCCCCTTATTCTGTTGCATATCTCCCTTTCCTCTATATGTACTCTGTGCTTGCAGATCCATCACCCTCGAGCCGCTACGGTCGTGGCCTGGATCTGGGAGATATGGGAGCTGGGAAAAGGAGGGGGAGAGAGGGAGGGAGGTGGGAGGCATGATGGCCACCTGCAGGCGCGTTGCAGAGAGTGGCAGTGATGGCTCAGGGAGTTGTGGCAGCAGGCCGATGGAGGGTGAGAGGCGGCAACAGGTGGTGGGAGCAGCGACGGCGGAGTAGGCGAGCGAGCTAGGGTTTGTGGAGACAGGACGAGAGGGGATGTGAGGGAAGAGTGGACTACAGGGGCCTAGAATCGGCGGGTGGGGCCGCAGCCGAGTTTTTCAGGGTCCCAGGGAGGCTTCCGAGGGCCGATGCAAGAGGGGCGATCTGCCGTCTATCCGTGATAAAAGTCAAAGCATCATGCGTTTAAAAAAATACATCAATGTGAATCCCTCGGTACATTTTGCTTAAATTTTACTGTCCGGGCCACTCACGCAGTTTTCAGTTCTTCATTTTGCTTAAATTTTACTGTCCGGGACACTCACGCAGTTTCCAGTTCAAAAAACTATACAACCATTGATGATTAATTTTCTGATGATTCCAGTAGCCCACAAAGAAACAAACCTGTGACAAAGGTGTGTTGAAGCACAACTCGTTTTGGTGCTCCGATGCTGTAAGGAAATACTTGGGATGAAACAGCCATAGCAACCACTGTAATTTGCAAAAAGGCATGCAGAATGGATATTTTGGCCAACCAACAGCTAACGATAGGTGCTAATGGACCAAAACACCAACCCACTACCAATCCAACCATGGCTCCAACAATAATATCAGGAACAAAATGTCCTGCAAAAGAGCATATCATGATTAAGTAGTCCCTAATATCAATAGATGGCAATTGCTAGAGTTAACGACCAGGCAGCATAGCAAAGATAACAGCATTTTCAAGCTTATGATATCAGATTAAATTTCCCTTGTATCAAACAAAATCAATTGGCATGCTGACAGGCTGATAAATGGAAATATGGTTTTCAACTATTCCCAACAAACTTCATGAATGGCAACAACCTGGAGAAATTCTGAGGTGAAATCAGATAGAACCATAAAATTACTAACCATATGGTTTTGGAAGAGATCCCATCATTCCCATCTTTTCAATCAAAAACTGGATAAGGAACCCTCCATAGTAAAGACAATACAGGAGACACGGGATCATTGGTATCACATATCCAAACAATGACCTGCACATTATTCGGCAATATCACAAGCATAAACAGATCCTGAAAGCATATAAACAATAACATCATGGAGATCAACATTTCAGTAAGCAAATATACAGTTCACAAAAACTATTTTTGTGTAAACAGCACGTATAGTAACAACGGTAAAAAAAAAAGTTCGCATCCCCATGTAGATTACTACTCCCTCCGTTCCCAAATATAAGTCTTTGTAGAGATTCCACCAAGTGACTGCATACGGAGCAAAATGAGTGAATCTACACTCTTAAATATGTCTACATACATCCTATGTTGTATTCCATTTGAAATGTCTAAAAAGACTTATATTTAGGAACGGAGGGAGTAGATGAATACGAGGTGGCTGTATTTTGACATAGAATAAACATCAAATGAAGAGTGGTGATTGTCGTCATTCATTATATCTAAGATCTGAGATTACAACTGTCATTAGTGTTGAGTGCTCGTCCACTAGTTGCTGTTCTTCGCTGCTCCTTTTCGGCATCTAATGTGAACGGCTTTCTGCGCAGCTCCTTTTGCATACACGATGACTTTTTGCATCTTTGTCTCGTGTGTGCTTACTACCTTCTAGCTCTCTAAATATTCCGATGTGTCCACCAAATCCATTGCTCTTCCGTGTTTCTCATGCCATGCGAGTCCACCAAACGCCAGCCTTCTTTTTCTGGTCCTGGTCCTTTCTATACAACTTTTGTGGCCTACATGGTCCTTGTTGTTTTCTATAGGAATTTAGTGGCCTCTTTCTATGCCCATTCTCTTGTCGCCAAGCTTCTTATGCCGCCAGTTTTCCTAGGCTATGATTTTGTGCGCAATGTTTCATTCCTTGATGTGTCATCTTCTTCTGACACCCATCTTCTCTTGATACTTGACTTGTATCTTCTACTGATGTGGTGTCATCCTCTAATGCGCTATCTTCTTAGTTATCCCCTTTGGCTTGACTCAAACAGATTTTGAAGACTCTTCATGCTACGACAACACTCTCAGGACGCGGATTTTGGATTATCATTTTTGGGAAAATCTAAATTTAGACATACCCACAAACGTTCTCCCGTGCGACGGCGCAGAGAAATGTGTGCCTTCACTTGTGTGGCTAGAGACAGCGTACCGCGGGCACACGTCGTGTGGTGGGGGCCACCCTATTGACGAGGGGGTTTCTCTTTCCATCAGTTGGGTAATTTGTCCCTTTAGGTAAGCGCCCGACTTGCAGCTGCATTAGCTTTCTCTCTGTTGCAGCGGTCGGTTTTTGCAGGTGGTGCTCGGTTTCCCAAGGTGGCCAAGTTCGTAATCACCGGCGAGCTGACGAGGAGGGGGTGGAGGGGGACCTGGGGTTCTCAAGAGAGCGCCTGCTGGATGTGCTCACATCACCCTGTCTCAAAGCATGGGCCGCTCACCGGCGAGCTGACGAGGAGGGGGTGGAGGGGGACCTGGGGTTCTCAAGCGAGCGCCTGCTGGATGTGCTCACATCACCCTGTCTCAAAGCATGGGCCGCTGGGATATTCGGTAACGGGTTGGCACGAGAATGCCATGCTCGGCAAACATATCGGCAAGCTTGATTCAACTAATCTCGCAACTATGGATAACTGGCAACTATAGCAACTAATCTGGCAACTGATAATAATTAATCTGGGAACAGGGCGGGAGCGGGAATGGAAAGATTGGGAACTAATCTGACAATTAATATGACAACCTTATACAAATGATGTGGCAATTAGATAACACTAATCTGGGAACTACGTTATGCCCCAGCGGGGCCTATTCGTTTTTTTTCTTCCAGATTTTCTCTGCTCCGGTCTGAATCTGCATTGCCTGAATGTGCTCGACCAGAGAGCTTATTTTTCTCGTCCTTTGTGTTTGACCCCGGTGTTTTGTCTCATGTCTAATGTAGGAAGAGGATTCGCTGTCTTTGAAGAAGATGTCTCATGTCTAATGTAGGAAGAGGATTCACTGTCTTTGAAGAAGAAGCAGAGGATCGGAGGGTGACAGCAATAGGGGAAAGATGGGTAATCGCGAGGGAGTGTATAGAGGAGAGATTTTAGGCAAGTGCACACGTGGGCTAGGATCAGCAACAGGCGGCCAAACGAACTGCTGGAGGTAGCAATAGGCGTTCGATCGCGAGCGCATAGCTAGAGGGCACCGCATGGGAAGAGTCATGTGCAGCGCTGCTGTGTAGTTTAGCGCATCATTTTTTTCTGGTGTTACACTTCTTCAAATGCAATGCTATTGCATACACTTTGCATTTGAGCGGAGGTGTTAAGGAGTCTTAGTATTGGTCTAGGCTATGTCTTTTTCCTTGTACGCATGTGGGCATGAGCGAGGCTTGATATTTGCGAGTGTTTCCAGCCATCAATACCGAGGCCTACGGTTTTCGAGTCGATGAGTCATTCTGGGGTAGCGACTCGGAAAAAGTCGAGCCTGTAGTTGCGACTAGTCGCGACTCAAATCGCTAGTGGACACTAAGTTGAGTCGACAATTTTTTGCGACTAGTCGCGCGACTCGAAAACAATGCCGAGGCTACACAAAGAGCTGAATTCGGTCTGTATGAAATGCCACTTCAAGGTTCCGACCCTGAATACCAACATCCAAAAGCAGTATAACTGACCTTCTGATATTTCTAGGGACCGATTGCCACACAACAAAAAACTAGTGTTTATTATTGAAGTGAAGAAGCAAAATTGTTGATGCCATTATTGCAATAAACACAATAATTCAATAAGATAAAATAGTATAAGAGTATGGTTACTTAGGTGATTGTTGGCCCAACTGCTTCCTGCTGATGCTAGAAATAAATCGCCCAAGAAGAAGGGACATGGAAATAAAAAATGTTAGAAAACCTCCACTCAGCCCAGCTAGCATGTAAGCCTGCACCAAATGATATAGCAACAGCCCAAAGCAGGTGTTAAGCAAGAAAACTTTTTGTCTACAATAAATATGTTAGAAATTCAAACAAGTTTGGAACCATATGAGATTAAACTAAATTAATTGCTTTGTAGTTGCAATGATGTGGTCTTATCCTCCACAACATGCATGTTTCATAGTTGTGTTGTGCTTGTGCATGAAGAAATTAACAGTACAAGATGATTCAACTAGTATTTCTACAAACAAGGGATCTGGTAGTAGTGCTATACATGAGAAATAGGTTTGCACATGTCAAGTCCCAGGTTGCCCACTGAAAGTAAAAAAAACGTCGATCCACAAAGAGATGGTCAAACTTTAAATGTAAATTTAAAATTCTACTCCCTCCAATCCAAATTAATTGACGCTTGTTCAGTACAAAGTTAGTACAACTTTATACTAAACCAGCGTTAATTAATATGGATCGGAGGGAGTAAGGAAATTGCTAGCAGAATTTGCTTGTATTTAATCAAATGAGATTACTATTAAAATAATGAGCATAAATCCTTTAAGGAGGAAAGAAGAAAACTTTCTTAACAGTTCATCGCTTCTTACTTGATTGTTCTTATAGTATTTTTCTGTAGGTAACAATGCATCAAAAAATAGGCAGTGGCACATTCAGATATTCGTATGATGACATTTGAGCAGTGTAAAACCAGTAATGCATCGCCGATCTTACGATCCAGAGAGACGGGTGGCGCCTAGGTTCAGGCCCCTAGACGGGTAATAGCTGTCTAGTTATCTTTATAGATCAATAAGAGAATTACAATTGTGTCTACTAAACCAGGTGATAGGTACGAGGCTCCTGTGTGACCCTTCCGATTGGCTGGGCTTTGCCTGGTCCTTATATTGGTAGATGAGGGCCGATAGTTTGGTAGCTATCTTCATGTGATACGATATAATCAAGTGACCCATAGTTTAGGGGACATATCTCCCACAGCTATAGGATCCCCAAAATAGCGCCCAGGTACTGTTATCCCTTACGAGTGCCTACTCGGGCATAGTGGGGTGTGCGACCCGGAAGCTCCTAGACACTCGGACCGGATTCACCCGTAAGGCATCCTCCTTCGAGTGGGTACCCTTGCTCACCAAGAATGCCTCCGCCAGCACTCAAAACGACGTTGTGCTTTGTTACTCGACCCGAAAGTGGTTTTGCCTTCATTGGTCGACCCCTGCGGAAATGGAGTTTGTAGGGAGACGTCTCGTGGTACATGATTGCTGGACTTTGGTCCCTATTTTGTTAGGAGAGCACCAAGAGACGGTGAGATGAGTAAAATGCATCATAAGTCCTAAAACTTTTATAGGTGTGTCAGTTTAGTCCTATAACTTTGAAACTGCACTTTTTGGTCCTAAAACTATCGGAAGTGTGTCAGTTTAGTCCTATAACTTCAAAACTGCAGTTTTAGGTCCTAAAACAATTGTAGGTGTGTCAGTTTAGTCCTATCACTCTGAAACTGCAGCCATCAATGGCATGATGGCTTGAGCTCCAGCGAGGAGAGTTGACCGATCATCTTGGCCTCGACCTGCAGTAGCAGAATGACATGTCGCACACCGTCCAATTGCTATCCACATGTGGCTGTTGCTGGGGCTGCGTCACTCTCGCCCACCTTTGCACCAGCTTCGCAGTTTCCGCACACTCCTCCGCATCGTTCGACAAGAGCGACAATTCCTACTTGTGGTCATGTTCGTGCCTAAACAGCAACTTGCACGATGAGCTCTACGGGAAGGGTGTAGGGCAACGACGATGTCATGCGAACAGAGAGAGGGGGGTGGTGGTATGGCGTCTTCCATCCCGCTTGGCTCGGGATCTCCCGACAGCCGCGTCGAGGGAGAGGGATGTCGTCCTCTATGTAGACTGGATCAGGGTCTCCCCGTTGGCTGCGCCAAACCTCTCAGCAAGATTGCCCTATAGCTCATGACCATGCAGGTGGTGTGTGTGTGCAGGTTGCAACACACACAACACCATGGAAGTGTATGGACCAGTTTTGGGAAGTAAACACATATAAAGGAATCATTTGAAAAAAATGCACCATAGATGCTGGCCATGCAAGCTTAACAAAACTTACTTAGTTTTGGGATCCAAAATTGTAGTTTTGAAGTTATAGAACTAAACTGACACACCTTCAATAGTTTTTGGGAACCAAAACTGTAGTTTTGAAGTTATAGGACTAAACTGACACACCTGCAATAGATTTAGGACCAAAAACTGAAGTTTCAAAGTTACATGACTAAATTGACACGCCTCCAATAGTTTTAGGACCTATGATGCATTTTACTCCGGTGAGATATATCAAGGCTCTCACTTGCCCATGGTCTTACCAAGTATGTTGCCTTTGATTCCCCCTATAAGCGAGGTGCTATGAAGCTAGTGCTCCCAACCTTGATCTCCATCCTGATGTCGAGAGACCTGGGGCATCGACTTGTATCCCAAGCCCAATCCACCTAAAGGGGGCTTCATCCCTCCTTTGGTGGACAGATCAACGAAGGAGGTTAAGGTATTCAAGCAGGTGATCTCCTTGAAACTTCCCTTGTCTTCAGAGGTGGTGGAAAGCAGATCGGGTAAATCATGCCCTTTTAGTTGTAGGGTCACCCCGACACCATGGTCCTTGTCTTCAGAGGCGGTGGAAAGCAGATAGGGTAAATCATGCCCATTTTGTTGCCGGGTCACTCCTACACCATGGTTCCCGAACCGGTAACTCGCACAACGAGGGCATCCTCGCCGGAGTAACTGAGGTCAAGCCTCCCACATTGTGGGCTGTCGCGGCCCCGGTTCTTCTCACCTCCTTGAAGAGCAAGAGGAAAAGGGAGATCTCCGATCAGTCTTATTCTTCTTCATCGGCAGATGCTCCGAGTATGTCCTTGTCCAACCATAAAGCTCCCACCAACTTCCGGAGTGTCACTGGCTTCTAGGTGGGCCCGCCGTCTCTTACACAAAGGGCTAGTCAAATATGCTTACATATACGACAAGCATACCTCGGAGTGGAGCAGTAATGTGTTCGATGTTCCACGGGAAGAATCTGCTTAGCCACCTCCAATGAAAAATTCTCACCCAAGGGGATGTTGAGACGAGTCCCTCAGGTGGCCAGCCAACGCCTCCCAACGAGGGCCAACCAGCAGTACTCCTGATGCCAACCACTGGGTTGGTCGCCTCTTTAGAGGCGGCCAAGGATATTGAGGGCACGGTCATTGTCTAGCCACACGGTAGTTACTCTGGTACCTCAAATCATGGAGTCCCTGGTGCACAAAGATTCACTAGAGCAGGAGTCGCCTTTCAACCTGTCTACACAGAAAATAACAAGGGGTCCAGCAGCTGTGATGCTCCTTTGAAATAAACAGCGGCTTGAGGCCCTAATGAAAGAAATGGTTGACGCCCATAGCTTCGCCGCCTTCTTGTCCAAGCACCTGGCAGACGTCCTTAATACAAAGCACCTGGCTTTGTGCACCTTCCCAGAGTGCAGCACGATCATGTCTGGAACATATGCCCAAACATGCTCGCGAACTACTTTGCACTCATGGAAGTGTCTCGCCCAAAGGCTTGTCCAGAGTTCCTTCATCGCACCGAGCTCCCAACAGATTTCCCTGACCGGTGGCGAAGGCACCGAAATTCACCTCCATGTCTTTCGCCAGGGAAGTGGGCTCTCGTGTCTTGGGGGGAAATGACTCCTGTGAAAAATCCAAGAAGAGATTGCCTCTGCAACGTCAGCGGAGGGCGTTTCCCATGCTCTTACGAGGGCAAGTTAGGTAGAAAAAATCTTCAGTTTAATGGTAATACAAACTTATTGAAATGGTACTTCCCTTCTTCCAGACCCTACCCTTTCTCCAAGGAAGTTCCGCCTTTGGGTGAAGGGTACACAAGAGTAAGGAGGCTTTCAGACGTAGAATTTCCTAGGTTGATCAATGCTCCAGCTCGATAGGTATATTTCGCCATTGGAATTGGTAAATTGGTACGCCCCGGAACGCAGCTGCTTGACTACCTCGAAAGGTCCTTCCCACCTTGACGAGAGCTTGTTGCTGTGCTACGGTCGTGTATCCATAGGAGAACCAAGTATCACTCCACGAATTTTTGGGAGAGACTTTTTAATGGCATCGACGCAGTGCATGTTGGTATCCCACAGAGCAGATCATGTCCATGTCCGCTGCTCCTCGAGAAAAATTAGGCCATCCACTCGCTGGTAGGGTTCTTTGTCCTTGTTGAACATCTGGGCACGAGTAGAGCCGAATTTTATCCCATGACTGAACAACTTCAACTCCATACACCAGTTGCTTGATACGATCTAATTAGCTCATTGGCCCATTCAACTTGCAGTTGTTCTAGGGACGTGGGACTGACACAAAGCAGAACTCGGTTCCCATGTCGTCGTGGAGATAAAAAAAGCAAAAAAGCTCCGAGCTGGGCCCGTTTTCGGTTATGGTGCGGCTAGGTACCCCATAGTGGGTTACCACATTTTTGCCGAAGAAGCGTATCGTGGCGACCATGGTGGGGTTAGTGATGGGCTCCGCCTCAGTCCACTTGGTGAAGGTATCAACCGCCACAAATAGGAACATGAAATGGGTTGAGGTATAAATTCGGACCTCGGGTCACGAAGGGACACGATAGGGGTATCGTTTGCAATACTTGAGCAGGTTGGTAATTTTTTCGGACGTGGTATTGACAAACCCTACATTTCTTCACAGGTTCGCTTGCATCACAAAGGGCCATAGGCTAGTAGAAACCTTTTCTAAAGGCCTTTCAGGCCAGGGTTCAGAAGGAAGCATGAGCTCAGTACATCCCTCCATAGATTTCATCAAGTAGATTTCTACCATGTATCTGAGAGATGCACCGCATGAGCACTTCGTCTTGTCCACTTTGATAGAGGAACTTGTCCAAAAGGACCTAGCACATGGCTTAGCGAGAAATTTGTTTGAAAGGTTCAGAATTCTCAAAAGGTACTCGCTATCAAGCGGTGCCACATGTGTCCCTCGTGACACTTTTTAGCACATGAATCCCTAGTGATGGCCCAGGTCGTCGGTAGGGTCTCGTGGACCCCAACCTCTTCATCTATTATCTCTGTCCCAAAATTCTTGTCTTAGATTTGTCTAGATACGGATGTACTTAACACTATCCATATCTAGACAAATCTAAGAGAAGAATTTTGGGACGGAGGGAGTACACCGCTTGCTTGCGGTATCGACAGCTTGGGGAGCTTCTCTATGAAGACCACGGGGGTTCCTCAAGTTCATGCGACAGCCACGCGTGAGTTTGTTGACATGGCGATTTTCTCATCTTGGAATACGCCTAAAATCCAAGGCGACAACCCCTATTCCAGCATGCGAATGTCCCAAAGGTATGTTACCATGGTCGGGCTCAAGGTTTGATACTCCCTGCGGGCTTGTCTCACCAATTGTTGAGAATCTCTTTTCAAAACCCCGGCGGGCGTCGCACGCCTCCGCCTGGGAGGCATCCCTGCCCCGGCCGCTCCCCGCTGGCTCAAGCGGGTGAGGTGGGAAGTCGGGTACGGGGAGAGCAGGAGCAGCTGGTGGAGATCAGGTGGCCGAGGCGCAGAAGGTCACAAGCGACGGCGGCGTCCCTAGCGTGCAACGTCTTCGTGCGGCCGAGGCGCAAAAGGTTGCGACTGATGACAGCGTGCAGAGGCGTGTACGCACTGGAGAGGAGACGGAGGAACTGACAGCTGTCGGCTGAACGGGAGTAGGCGGGCGTGCACCGGATGTGAGGGGAATGCGAGAGAGGTGAGTGGTGTCGTCCGCCCGATTTGGAGAGACCATTCGAAACCGCGTAAACAGGGAATATAACATTCTCTGGAATCGGTTGGTTCCAGTTCTTTTGATGATCCAAACACGAGAATGGGTTCTAGGGACGGAACCGACACATGCCGTTCCACTCCATGATAGAAGCCAAACACAGCCCCAAGGTAAAAAGCTACTAGTAGACCTGCCAGCAAACCCCCATATTCGCCAAGTTGGTGGTCGTGAAGTGGAGCTAGATTGCGTATCTGATGGAGTCTACTTGTGAGGAGATGAGTACGATACCAACCCTTGACCAACCCGAAAATGAGTGTCCAAAGGTCATGTTGAATTTCCTCGGGCGGCCGAGTACAAAATCTGCGAGTGCTTACGACTTGATGGCAGTACAGGAGGCGAAGCATATGGAAATCTGTTTGAGCCCTGCCACCCATTTCAACATCCTCCGAGCTGAGTCATAGCTCTTATGATGTCTCCTAGTGGATAGTTTGTAGGTACTACTGTTGGGTGAGCTTGAAAGTAGTGTGAGTTTCTTGGCACCAAAGCTATGGTGTACAACAGCTTCTAGACGACGAACGAGCATCAATCTTTGGGACCATGCAAGACCTCGCTCATGAAGTATGCTTGCATTTCAACTTTCTAGCACTGATTGTCCTCCTCTTGTCGCTAGATCAGGACTTCCGCTTATGGCTCCCGGTCTACCATGATGGAGGGGTTCCTCGGGCTTAGGAACCACCAAAATCTGGGAGGGGGGTTGGTAGTCCTTGAGCTCGCATGGCACCGAGTCAGCCTCTGAGGTCCCACTCGAACTAACCACTGCATCAAAGCACCTTGAAAAGAAGGAGCCCTTGGTCGACAAGTCAGGAGATGAAACGACTAAGGGCCGCCATGCACCCAGCAGCCATTGTACCTCCTTGATAATCGCGCGGGGGGGAGGGGAGCTCCATCTCTTTGATAGACTTGATCTTTGTCAGGTTGATCTCTATACCTCAAGTGAGATCATAAAACCGAGGAGTTTCCTAGCGTCAACTCCGAAGACGCATTTCTCGAGGTTGAGTTTGATGTGGTTCCTCATCGGGTTCTCAAATGTCTCATTCAAGTCAGGCGGCAAGTCACCCTTTCTTCTAGGCTTCACCACTAAGTCATCAATGTACACTTCCATGTTTCACCCGGTTTGATCTTCGAAGGTGTGTCTCATGGCACGTTGATAGTTGGCGCCCCGTTCTTTAGTCGGAAGGGCATTTTGACATATCAAAAGGCCCCGACGGGGTGTGACAATGTTTTTGTCCTCGTCCTCTGGCTTCATAGTCACTTGATGGTAGGCGGAGTATGCATGTCGGGGACAAAGAAACTCACATCCTGACGTCGAGTCAAACCTTGTTAAGGTCGGTAAAGCCCACACACACATCCTCCCCTTGCCATTAGAGTTCAGGGCTAGCACTGGCTTAGCTTAGCAGTCCGAGATTTTGATGCCGCCTTGAGTCAATCCACTACCTCTTGTATGACAGCCTTCCTATCAGGGGCGGACCTCCGGAGCTTCTATTGCATTGGTTTGGCGCCTAAAAAAACCTGGAGATGATGCTCGACAACTTCTCGTGGGTACGCAAGCATGTCAACAACAACGATCCAAGCAAATACATCCCGATTGGCCTTGAGGAACGCACAGAGCTCCTACTCACGTCTGTTGCCTAGCATTGCCCCGATATTCATGAACCGGGTCAACTGGGAGGGGGTGCAAACTATCTGACCTCTTCGTGTCCAGTCATGGCCGTCTTTGGTCTAGATTGCTTCTTCATGCTAGAAAAATTGACAATCGTCATGATCTAGATGAAGGTTGTCCGGAAAGTCATCTTGGTTGGTGGAGGATTCATACAATCTTGAGATGGTCCTGGAAGTGAGTAGAGAGAGGGGCGGTGCTCGAAGGGATCTCAGCGGCGATGAAGGTGACCGATGGTTTTACCTAGGTTCATGCCCTCAGATGGGTAATAGCCCTATGTTCTGTCTACCTATCTTTATATTTATCAATAGGAGAATCACAATGATGTTTCCCAATCTACTAAGCTAGGTGACAGCTCCTGGGTGACCATTCCCTTTGCCATGGCTTCGCTTGGTTTGGTAGCTATATTTGGGGGATACGATATGATCACGTGACTCAAAGTTTTGGGGGACATCTCCTACAATGCAGAATCCTCGAAATAACACTCTAATCCTTATCCGTTACAGGTGTCTACTCGGGCACGGTACTCGTAAGCCCCTAGACACTCGGGCCGATGATATGATTTGTGTTCATCTGTAAGGCATCCTCCTCCAGGTGTTTATTCTTACGCACCACAATAACCACTGGTAACCAGATGCTGATGGGACCACCGCCCGACCCCCACCTCATACGTGAGTGCACATACACACATCTCCTACAATAAACCGGTAAAAGTAAACCAAAAAAAAACAGTTGACAATTGGACAGTGAGTCAGTGACATATTTTTTATGTTGCACATCCTAATATGGCAGTGTATATGTTACTGTTTATATGTAAACAGTTATGTCAATCACAAATACAAAGCCTGGTTAACAGTTATGTCAATCACAAATACAAAACCTGGTTATATCATGGGAACCTCTAAGCCTCTAACTATAAAAAGAGCTATCAAAATGAATGAGTCATTTTGCGTGATGCTTAGGCCAAAACATTATGTCTAGCAATCGATCGCCAATTTGAACTGATCATCGTGCACACTTGACATGCTTGGTACAGAAGGAGTGGTTCGCAAGAATAGGTTTTAAACTTGGTACTCCCTCTAAAGCTGCGTCAATTAATTTAGATCAGAGGGAGTAGTAAAGTTCATGAGACAACTAAGATAACATAACAAGTAACAACCACACTCAAGGTATTGCTAAGAATCATCTTGAGAAAATCAGATAGAAATTATGTACTCCCTCCGTCCCAAAATAAGTGTCTCAACTTTGTACTCCCTCCGTCCCAAAATTCTTGTCTAACATTTCTCTAGATACGGATGTATCAAACACTAAAGCATGACTAGATACATCCATATTTTGACAAATCTAAGACAAGAATTTTGGGACGGAGGGAGTACTAACTTTATACTCCCTCCGTCCCAAGGGAGTAGTAAAGTTCATGAGACACTTATTTTGAGACGGAGGGAGTATTAAGCAACAGTGTAAATGAAAATGAAAGGTGCTAAAAAACTTACCAGAGTTACTAGAGAATAGAGACCAAAAGCACCCCAAAAGTGTGATTGCTCTGATAGCCCCTAAAATATAAGAACCAAGTTCTTTTAATTGAAAGGTACTCCAAGAGCATTGGCAGTTTCACTGGATGTCATATGTATATTCCATGGGGTATAAATAACATATATAGACCCTAAATATAAGCTACTACCAACATGACAGTTTCACTGGATGACAACCAAGAGCAGTGGCGGACCTAGGGGTGGGCTGGTCGGGGCCATGGCCCCCACAAAGAATTTGCAGAACTTTTTGTACTAGTGCATTTTATATGTATATTTAGTACTTTATCAACTATTGTAATGTGTTTTGATAAAAAAAATGCTACCCTTTATAATGTTGCCCCCACGTTGGTCAAATTCTAGGTCCGCCACTGACCAAGAGCATTGAACATAAGAAAATATCATAGCTAACTTCCATGTGCTTTACTGTCCAAATCAACAAGTTACAAGTAACTGTACAAATCCTATTAATGAAACAGATTATGCAGATTTGTCAATGTTTTAAAACCTTATAGCTGATACAAACTGATCTGCCTCAGAAATAGAAGTACCATTATTCATTGAACCCAAATTGTCTCAGCATAAAAAGTAACATAGGCACTCTAATTTTACTCTGCAATCGAGCAATAGAACAGAAGCAATTGACTTGACTAATATCTAATTCTCCTGACTGAAAGATTATATACAGAAACACAGCTGAAAAGATAGTTGTGTGCAATGCTTGGTCAACAGAAAAAGAACTAGCATGCAAGCCGAACTACTATTTTAAATTGACGAAGTCTACATTTCCATATTTAAAATTTGTGGAAGTTTTCAATGAAATTTGTATATATATATTCCAGTGTTTTTTTCTTCATGGCAGTGACATAAACGAGGAACAAATGACATGTCACATCCAAGTCAACCCAATCCTGCTTGTGAAACCATCTGAGGTTTAAAAGCACACTGTTTCAAAAGTTTGATACTGCAACTCTGACGGTTTTACACTGCGTGAAAAGTGGAAGTTTTCTCTTTTTTATCAAGTACTAGCACAATATACAAGCAACATTTGTGTTCTTCATCATCAATGCCAAAATGACTTAATATACAAGCATGCAAAGTGCAAACAAATAAAATGGTGAAAGCATAATACAAACTACATGCTCTGTATAAGAAAAATACCCATATGATCCTCGGCAGCAATAAACCGACTAATGATGCTGGGACAAACATAAAAAATGCCAAACAAGGGTGAGCAAACCTGCATGCACAAAATTAACAAATATAAACATGTAAACTTTAATTGGAAATAACATGAACTAAATGGCATTACAAGAAAATGTTAGCTTTTAAGTATCTCAAAAAATAGCCATATAGAAAAAAAATGATTTTTAGGGCCCATGTTAAGTCTAAATGGTCAGATAAACTTATTGAAGGCCTCAGGTTTCCAACAGGATAGAAGGAACATTACTATTGCACAACAAGCATAGATTGGGTGTATGTCCTTGCAAGCAGATGATAGTGGAACAGCATCATAAAGGAGAGATAATGCAATATGAAAGAGCAGTGGGAGTCATAGGAGGATAATGCAATATGGAAGAGCAGTGGGAGACATAGGACAAATTATGGTGGGATAGCCCATGTGAACCACGCCTCATGGTCGCAGCCTTATCATAACTTGTATGAGGAAAAAAAATTGCATGCTAAAGTTGTCAAATAATTGGAATAGAAGTAACAACAAAAATGAAAAGACATCATAGTAAGTCCATAAAGATCTTATTGTTACCAATTCATTGCATTCTTTGTGAACAACAATCTAAGGCCTGCAGTCATAGCAGGAACGACTATTGCAAGGATGACACCAAATGCATGAAGCAACATTCCTGCAAGTGCATGTGAGATACAGTTACTGTTGGCCAGCATGATACTGTTCAGGAAGTACAGTACAAAATCCGAATCATACTTTCTCATGTTATTTTTCAACAAAACATGGCAATTCTGTGTCTATTTGCGTGAAATAAGAAACTTTATGGGTAATCATTGTTGATGATCGTTGCTTTATATATAAAGCGGGGCAAAAGCCTTTTTTAGTGAAATAAGATACTTTAAACGGCTTTGCTATTTGGTTATATTGTGCCCCAAATTGGAATCCTCTACATTTCTACAAAATGGTCAGTACTATGATTGTAAATACTGACCAGGCTAAGCTTCATCCCAAGCCAAAAAGCAATGGAATTCTATTTGGTATTTGCCATTACAGATCCACGTATTAATAACTTGCGTAGCCCACAATAAAAATATTTATTACTGAAATTTTACATATACGTAGGACAGATACATGTGGATATAGGAACCCTAAACTAAGTGTGAGTGTACAATAGTTTATTCTACCCTCCTAGTAAGTACAGAAAATACAGTAACATAGTATACAATATATAGTAAGTAAATTACCAACTTGGATAGTAACAAAAATTATTCCGGAATTACTACATTTTGTACACTGTTTTACTAAATTTTGTATATAGTGTTACTAGGGGTGTGCCTTGATGGACACGACGAGGTTAGCTTTGATGGGCAGGTGGTGTCTCAGAAGGACACCTTTTGATATTTGGGGTCAATGCTGCAGAAGGATGGGGATATCGATGAAGATGTAAACCATCGAATCAAAGCCGGATGGATGAAGTGGCGCCAAGCTTCTGGTGTTCTCTGTGACAAGAGTGCCACAAAAGCTAAAAGGCAGGTTCTATAGGACCGTTATTCGGCCCACAATGTTGCATGGCGCTGAGTGTCGGCCGACTAACAGGCGACATGTTCAACAGTTAAGTGTGGCGGAAACGCGCATGTTGAAATGGATGTGTGGCCACATAAGGAAGGACCAGATCCGGAATGATGATATACGAGATAGAGTTGGGGTGGCACCAATTGAAGAGAAGCTTGTCCAACATCGTCTGAGATGATTTGGGCATATTCAGTAAAGGCCTCCAGAAGCACCAGTGCATAGCGGATGGCTAAAGCGTGCTGGTAATGTCAAGAGAGGTCGGGGTAGACCGAACTTGACATGGGAGGAGTCTGTAAAGAGAGATCTGAGGGACTAGAGTATCACCAAAGAACTAGCCATGGAGAGGGGTGGAAGCTTGCTATCCATTTGCCAGAACCATGAGTTGGTTGCAAGATTCTTATGGGTTTCAACTCTAGCCTACCCAACTTATTTGGGACTTAAGGCTTTGTTTGTGTTGTCGTCGTCGTCGTTGTTGTTGTTGTAGTGTTATTACTAGGGGTGTAGAATAAGCATTTTACACTCGCATTATTCAATATGCATCTCAAACAAATTAATTATACCTCTACGATTTTTAGTATACCGTATTAATTATTCAAAGATATCTCAATACAAGTTTTACAAAAATAAAAATCATCGGAACCCTTGGTTTAAAAACAAAAAAAGCAGTTTATGTGCACATAAAATGAAATATATGGTTTCAAATGAAAATTTTCATATAACCCACTTTGGTATTGTTGAATTGATATTTTTCTCTATAAACTTGGTCAGAGTTAGAGAAGTTTAACTTTTTGAAAAACTAATACACCTTATAGTTTTTAATGGAGGGAGTATTAAATAACACTATTCTAAGTGTGAGTGTAGAATAGAATTGTTATTCTACACCCCTAGCAAAACTATATACAAGATCATGTACAAAAAGTAGTAATAATTCTGATAGAATTGTTTTACTATTCAAGTCACTAATTTACTACATTGTTACGAAAAGTACTATATTTTGCACACCGATAACTATATTTTGAGCACTTTCTACTAGGGGTGTATTCTACACTGACGCTTAGAATAGTATATGTGTGTGTGTGTGTGGAGAGAGAGAGAGAGAGAGAGAGAGAGAGAGAGAGAGAGAAAGAGAGATAGATTTCAATAAGGACTTATATATATAGGACTAATTTTCTGTACTCCTGGGAGTATGTACTCCCACGTTCAATATACCTCATAATCAACTGTTTTACACCTCCTTTTCATTCTCAATATACCTTATTAATTATTCTAAGATACCTCAACACAAATTATGAAAAAATATCATCAAGGCCCATAGTTTACGTAATATGCCATTTGTATGCAGTGGCGTAGCCAGTTCTCTACAGTAACTATGGTTACTACAGTGACACATTATACCTACAGTATACAAAGGACTTCCTAGCCACGCCCCAGGCCATGGCCCCTGTAGCCTGGGGCCTGGCTACGCCACTGTTTGTGCGTACAAAATAACAGTTTATGTGCGTATAAAATAAAATACATGCACCCAGATGATTTTGTTTTACAAAACTCACTTTGAGGTATCTAATAATAATTAATAAGGTATATTAAAAATAATAATGAGGTATAGTGGTATTATCTGTGTGGTATATGAAGAGCAGGAGTACATATTCCCAGAAGTACAGTCATTTTGTAAGTTCTTTGACTTATATAGACTATTGTAAGTTCTTTGACTTATATCTTGCTTTTCTTATGCCAATATTAACAGAACTACTCCCTCCGTCCCAAAGTAAGTGTCTCAACTTTGTACTAACTTTAGTACAAAATTGTACTAAGCTTGAGACACTTATTTTGGGACAGAGGGAGTATTTGTATATCAAACGTAAATTCTTAATGAAACGACATAAGAAAACCTCAGCTGGAAAATAACTTATTATGCACCCTGGGTGATGAATAGCATTATATCCTTTCAAGGCACATGTCACAACATCTACTCCCTCCGTTCCAAATTGCTCGTCGTGGTTTTAGTTCAAATTTGAACTAAAACCACGACGAGTAATTTGGAACTTGAACTAAAACCACGACGAGCAATTTGGAACGGAGGGAGTAGTAGGTAAAGCATGATATCACACCATTTCAGAGTACATTTCAACCACATACCTCTAGCTAAATCCAGAACAGTCCGAAACAGTGATATCATGGTAATATTTGGGAAGCTCAGGAACAATGGTGTAAGAAGGAAAATAGCTACAGGAAGACTGTGAATAATCAGAGACACATCACGTGGATAAAAGATCTGGACATAAGAATAAAGATGTTAGTTTAGTCCCAAGAAAACGAATGAATTTCATGCTACATATCCTTTAGTAGTGTATACTGTAGCTACATTTCACAATGTAGGGAAAGTGAGGAAATGAACTTGTTTAGAACATTGATATCACAATATCATTATCGTTCCAATTTGGAAGAATAAAGTCGATGTACCATGAACCAAGTCAAGTAATCAAAGAAGATAGCTCTCAGATCGTTGATTCCCTCATTAACAGCTTTATTGGATCTCTCGCTCTCTTTTAGCAGCATCGGAGAATTTGTGAAAGCCTTTACGAGGTTGAATAAATTTTCACCGCGCGCTTGAATACTTCCAGGACTGAAACAGAGAAGGATAAGTATACTTATACAATAATAATTACTGTATTTCATATGAAAAGTTAGAAATTTCATCAGGCCAGGAGTTTAGTACATACAGCAGGTTTTCCAGTGTATCATAAGAAGTATGATAAAAATAACCACCAAGAACAAAGATAATATCAAGTCCTGGGATTTTTGCTACGTCTTCAGCAAATATCCTATAATCTGTATCACCTGGAATTATTCCAAACATATCCTGCATGTACGAAGCACAGTCCATTTCATTATATAATACTCCCTCCATTCACAAATATAAGATGTTTTGGATAGTTCCATACAGGTTGAAATGAGTGAACCAATACACTAAAACGTGTCTATATACGTTCGATTAACAAAAAAGTTAGAACATCTTATATTTGTGAACAGAGGGAGTCCATCCGATACATAACATAATGGTGATGTCTTTGTTACAAAAGACAGGAGATACTATGCAGGTGCAGCATAGCTAATATTTGAAGAAATATGTATAGATTTTGTCCTTAGTTCTCCGGGGTGAACCTTTCCTTATCTATGACCTGTCAAGCATGCAATACGTTTTGCCTTTCCTATGCCTTCAAATATACTTGTCAGCGGACAAGTCAAGAGAGCATTTGTAGATTTACAATAAAAAACATGCCAACATTGTTAGGTCACTGCGTAATGGTGAAACTGCCAATGCTCCACAGCAAGGAAATTGGGATTCAGGACCATCCTGGTTTCTGATAAAAGATACAATCTGTAGGTAAAAAGAAATGCAACATGTCCAGAGAAACATATAAAAGAACAGGCAAACTCTGTCAATGATGACGATGATTATAGTGAACATCAGTTGACTGACCTCTATTACTCTAGACACTACAAGTTGAGATAGTTGCCAATGTGCCATTCATTTTCTGGTAAGTTAGGTGGCATAAACTGATGTCATCGCCAGTTTATTTTCTTAATTGCTGCCTTGTTGTCTACTGACATGCTCACCACCAAGCAGCCACTGCTGAACCTCCAAAGAGGACAATTTCTTGTGACACAGACCAAGAGTCACCTTTTTACAGCTCAGCTTATTGGGGATTACAATTGTAAGAGAGCTTGTCAACCACAAATAAGTTGCTAAGCTGACCTTTGCTTTGTTGTTTAGGAGATGTTTGGATAAGAGGCATTTATGTTTTAGGAGCCACCATAATTATTGCACATTTGAACTAAATACCACAACTCTTCAAAAATACCACCAATCCAAACAGGCTCCGTCTATAACCTGAAGCTAGGACAAGCAAACCTTTCATGTGCAACTAATTTTGCAACACCAAGTACATAAATTGAAGTAAGTGAAACAAAAACAATTTAAGTAAACCATTTTAGAAGCTTGTATGGAAGTTCGGAAACAAGAACCTGAGCAACACTATTTGCCATTGGATACTTTGCAGTCTGAGCATAAATACGAGAAGGCCAAGATCCCGGTCCAGACTGACAAACTAAATCTGGTGAGGAAAGATAAATGGCCAGGATCATATTTCATTGCAAAATCAGCACATTTAAGCCAGACCTCTTTATAATATGGAGTAAATTGCCAAAAACCACATCAATTGCACACAATGCATCAAAAAACACTGTTTCCATAAAAGTTTGCAGATAGCACCGTTTTTGTTATATTTTTGCCGAAAACAATAAATGGTGAACTGAGCGTGTTTTGACAGAAAACCTGACATGCAGGGCCCACTGTAAGTGATGCCATTGCACTAAATCTTCACACCGTTTGATTCTCGCGTTAAGTTAGATGAAGGGACCACCCATCAGTTCTTCACTACCCCTCCTCTCTGATCTCCTTGGTGACATTCCCACAAGCACTTGGTGGGCATCATTGGCTCCTCCCTCCAATAGATGCGTCACCAGCCATGGCCGACGAGGTCGAGGATGGCGACATGTGTGAGTTCTAGCACGGCGGTGGCAAAGGCAGTGGTGAGATGCTGCGCCCTCGTGTCCATGGCCCGGACGGCTAGTTTGAACGAGTCACACTCGGTGCAAGACGGAGCTAAGACCTGAGCACAGCGAGCACACGTTCGTGTGCACCGTCGCGAGCCACCGCAGCCTTGCCGTGGCTCTGCTGGTCGCACCTACTCGTGCAAAAGGCCACCGCGCCGCTTTGCTGACCGCCACATCGACCCCCCCC
>LR738710.1:420967049-421104290 GCA_902687465.1 Secale cereale
GTCTGCTCCTCCCCTCCTCCCCTGGTTGCTGCTGCTGCTGGTCTGCTCCTCCCCTCCTCCCCTGGTTGCTGCTGCAGGTGGTCTGCTCCTCCTCTCCTCCCCTGGTTGCTGCTGGTGGTGGTGGTCTGCTCCTCCCCTGGTTGTGCATGAACAAGGGTGGCTGTGCATGATGAAGAGTTGAGCGCTGAATTGGAACCACTCAAGAACAAGGCTGGTTTCATTGTACCTACTACCTACTGCTTAACTCACGTCGACTCGTCGCATGTCGACTCGTCGGCCATGAGTCTAGACTAGTCACGACTAGTCTAGAGTCGCTCCCCCCGAGCGACTCGTCGACTCATCGACTCAAAAACCTTGCCACCCGTGCTTAGGCGCCGCCGTGGAACCCCTTGTGGGCTGTGGCAGTACAGGTGTGGGCCAGGCCGGGCCAAGCAGGTGAACTCGAAAAAGAAAGGAAGAAAAAGTTAACATCCCTCACCCATGGCAGTTTGCCTTTGCCACGTGGACCTGACAGGTCGGTCCGGAGTGTCTTCGCTGTCAAAACGCGGTCAACCGACGGATCAGTGTTTTCGGTAACGCGTTTACTGAAAAACAGTGCTATCTGCAAACTGTTATGAAAACGGTGGTTTTGTGATGCATTGTGCCCAATTGTGGTGGTTTTTGGCAATTTACTCATATCATATAATATGATTATGACTTCTTCACAATAACTAACCTCAATATTCATGAACAAATATTCTTTACATACGACAAGGCACCTGGCTACTACTGACTATCCTAGAACTGAAGTCATTTTCTTGACATAAATGCAGACTTTCCTCATTCTAAACTTGAAAATCTAAATTATTAGGATCAAGTGTTCAACGGGCTGATGCCCCATATGCACAGGCCCAATCTCTATAGAAGCAACATGAAGGCAATAACTCAAAATGGAACAACAATTCCTATGAGGGGAAAACTAAACATCTATAGAGAGGCAACAGAACTATAAGTTATCAATGAACAAGGACTGCACAACAATACTGAACTTCTTGGACGCAGAAACAAATTAGGGCATTACATTCTCAATATGTATTCAATCCAAATATGCTACTATTATGAGAGAGAGAAAACACTAAAACTAATGTGCATTAGAACTACCAACTAAGTTACTGAAGTATACGATCATAATAGCACGATCTCTCGGTAAGCAGTCATTAGATCATACAACAAATAGAGTACGTGGATATCATTTCCATAAGGCAGGATCAATAAAATGAAGCTTGTTTCCAGCTCTTGAATTGACTTGAGTTTTAAAATACAAAGTTTCAAACAACCAAACAAGAGATAAAGTATAGAATAATACCAGCACCACCACTTCCAGAAGCTTCGATATTAATGAAAGCACCAACTGTGCTGCTCCATCTATGTGTCTTCATAAAACCATGCGAACCCTGGTTAACAGCATAAAGGATAAGCGCAAGTTGCTTCATTGAGTTACGCGGACAATCAACATATATGAAATGACAAGAGTATTCTTTTATGTTTTTACTTTAAGTTTGACTTAATATTCTTACCATGTTCTAATTAATAAGCAGAAATTAATATCTGGGGCAGTTTTGTCTGTTTCAACCCCCCGCAAGGGGAAAACTTACAGAACTTGCCAGTGCACCATAATTAGCTTAACTCATACGCTGCAGCTGTTAATAGCCCCTTACTATGGACCAGTTCAGATTGCCCTCAGCTGAGTCATCACAAAACATTTTTATTGGAGGAACAAAACCACACAACTACCTTTTCAATTCATGCACTATGTAGTAGCTTTGCGCATGTAGTCTAACAGTTTGGTGATGATTGACAGTCACATACCAGAAGAAAAAGTTCCTCGGCACCATTGAAAAGGAAAATGACTGGCCGAGGAGGGACCCACCCAGACTCAAGGATGAGTCGTGATAGTTCAAGCATAGATGCTGCACAAGAAATATTACATACACAAATCATGCCCCGATGAAAGTCTGCACAGTAAGAACCACATTTGTTCAGACAAATAAGAGGTTGTACTTACCAACACAGGAACCACAGTCTGCTGCACCAGGTGATCCAAGTGGACTGTCGAAATGTCCATTCACCAAAAGGGATGGTTCATCCTCTTCTGAAACATTTGATGAAATCCTGTAATTAATTGTTATATCTTAGAAATAATTTGTTTAAATTATGGTTCATGAGGAAACATATAGCCAAAATTAACAAAGGTTGTCTTGTCAGTTGGCACTTTGTAATACCACAACGAAAGTAGGAATGGCTCATGAGTGTTCCTGGCAGCTCAATCCCACAATTGAAAGTTTAGACATGCTAGAGAAGCACTCTATGATGGCTGGTGAAGCAGCACAAAGGTTGTGGAGGAGCAACTCCACTTTGCTGCTACAATGTGTACAGCACAAGTGTTGAAGGAACAGCTTCAACATGCTGCGCTAGATATCGCTCTAGAGGCGAATGTAGGCCGATATGGCAGCGAGAATTACTACACTAGAAACAGCAGGTAGGGTAAAGAAAAGAAAAGAAATACTACACTAGAGTGGAAGTATCTAGAAGTAGCCAAACAGATCTGGCATGTATATTTGTTCTCATCTACTGTTCCTCATCATTCTCCCCTGGTTGTTTGGAACTCGCCCTCGAGTTATCGTCGTAGAGTGCTTCTTCTGGATGGTAGAGAGTCAAGTTCGCAACATTGAAAGTGTTAGATATGCCCATGTCGCTTGGAAGATCTATCACATAAGCATTATCATTTATCTTCCTCGTGATAGGGAAGGGCTCATACCTTCACTGCCTAAGCTTCCCCTTATAACACCTAAAGGCAGCATCTCTTTTCGGAGATAGACCATCACTTATCACCAACTTGAAATGATTTTGGCCTCCTTTTGCAATCAGCAAGTTGTTTATATTTCTGATTTTGTGCTTCCCAAAGCACCACGAATCTCTTCAAATAACTCAGTGTAACTATCTGCAAACGACAATGCTGATTTTGAGTTTCCCTTTGATGGTAGCTTCACCAGGTCCACCACATGTGTTGGAACTTTAGTGTAGACAATGGAAAAAGGGCTCCTTCTTGTGGATCTATGCTTGGAGTTATTGTAGGAGAACTCTGCAAGAGATAAAGCCAAATCCCATTGTCCCTTTCTTTACTAACATGCAAAATTTGTTGTCATTTTTTCGTAGCACAACAAAAGGTGGGCTTTTTATTTGTCACATAAAAAAATGGTAATTTTAACTTTACTAACATGCCAAATTTACCTACAATGCCCTAGCAATAGCAATTTCTTTTTTACCTCTTGTTTTTCTGCTTTTTTTCTTACTTTTAAATTGTCGATGGCAATTTTTGCTATTTTTTCATGTCAAAATTATTAATATTGCCATGGCAATTTATAACATTTACATACATGTAAATATAATTGTTGATGGCAATTTTGGTCAACATTTTTTTCCACCACCATGTATGCATAGATGAAAATTGCCATGGCTTTTTCTTTTGGATCATCGCAAAAAAGTAATCTTTTTTACCCATGGCAATTTTATGCTGTTTAGAGTTGATGGCTTTTCTTCATAGCACAACGGAAAAAAAATCTGGGCTTTGCTACTGGACTTTTTTTCCCTTTTTCATTTTTACAGGGGAAAGGCCTGTAGGGCCGATGGGAAGGGTGTTCGGGCTGTAGTGGTTATGTATCGAACGCAATCGTTTGTTCTGGGGCTGCTGTCGTACCGAACCTTCCGTTCGGTCTGGGAGATCTCCAGACCGATCGTGTCACACCCTGATTTTCATGCCACAACACTTAAGCTAATAATCATGCTAAAATGTGGTTTGGCAAAAACTTTTGAGTGTTTTTGACTTTGCTTGATTTGATTTTTGTCTGCTGTTTGCAAGTGCTCTAAAAATCAAATAAGTCCTCCAACTCTTATACTTCATCTCCTTGATCTAAAACCTTTTCCCAATGATCATGCCATGTGTATAGACCAGTATAGTATTTTCTTATAAAAATATTTTGGCCAAAAAGTATTTTCTAAAATTAGTTTTCCAAAAACCCCTGAATTGAGGTTTGTACTGCAAGTACCTTATTCAGGGTGTGAAAAATATTTCAAAAAATATATTTGAATCCTATTAGGTATAGGACTCCCTTAAACCACAAAATTATAATTTTAAAAGTTATTTTTATATTTTATTTAAATGCTTTTTCTTTAGGCCAGAAATGGTCTTTAATAGGTAAAAATTATTTAACTATTTCAAAAATATTTGCCAAAATTCAGGGAAACTCATAGGACATATATTGTCCATATATAAGAGTCTCAACACATGGTCATGTTCAAAATATTGGGCAAATCCTTCCAAAACCCTTTTTGGATATTTCAAGCTTTTGAAATATTTACAAAGGAAATATTCTCCAAAAATTCCAGGGAAATTCTATCATGTCAAATATGACATACTTGATGATCTTACAAAGCCTCATGCCTTGAAGATCAAGAAAACATCATCTAGAAAACATGATCTCCCTCTCCTCCCCGTGGTCTTGGCGTCGAGTTCCATCCTCACCGTCAGCCTCGTCCGCCGCGGCCGACGCCCTGCTCAACCCGGTGCCCCTGGGCGACCGTGCCACCCACGGTTGGACGCGGCCGGGTCCCCTGAGCACGCCGGTGGTCAGCTCTCCGGAAACAGTGGCCTGAGGCTCCGGCAAGCCGCCGTCGACACCGCCCCTGCCCCTCCTCTGTTCGAGCGGTAGGTTGGGGATGAATCCGACGGATGGGTCCCGCGTGTCGGCGACCCTGAGGGTCGGGCCCGCAGGTTAAGTGGACACGGCTTCTTCAGGAGCCGTCATCCCGAGGCGAAGGCATATTCTAGGCAGGCGCCTTCGACGTCATCGTTGTCGCCCCGTGCGGTCGTGCGGCTGGGCCAGGCCCAGTGCGTTGCCCCGCTATGTCTCGCTCAGTGCATGCGGTAGCCGCCCCGATCCAGCCTGTTTGGGTAAAAAGCTTTTCCTTTTTCCTTTCTGCACCATTTGTACAATCCATAAATAATTCAAATGAACTCCAAATTTGATGATTCAAATTTCTGGTAGTTTCTAAAATCATGATCTACCTGTTGGTGCAACATGCACATTTTTCCAGAGACTTTTTCTTCACAAATAATTATCAAATGTCATTATTCCATTTTCTGTGATGAACTTTAGAAAATCACAGAGAGCTCAAATTTGATCCAAATGCAATGGTTCAAATTCCTAGATGCTTGTAATATCAAAACTTAGTTTTGGAACATTTTTCCTAATACTTTCTGTACCCCACAAAATAATGAGCCATTTCTTCATATTTGTCAACTTTGCAAAATCCTAGGAAATTCATTTGAACTCCAAATCAAGTGAAACCAACTCCTAGCTGCTTCTAAAATCATTCCTTGTTAGATAGGTGCCCCTGACCATTTTTCAAAATAATTCTTCTGTACACTTCTTGCAAATCCACAAATCCCCTGAGTACCTCATATTGAAATGTTCCAAACCATCCATTGATCATACTCCCCACCTTGGTCATTTTTTATATGACCAGAGGTATCCTAGAAAAGTCCAACTCCTATTTTTTAGAGCACTTTTATTTTTGCCTTGTTGTGTTGCTTATTATGATTGTTTCCGTCGTTAGCTGACGAAATAAACGGAGTACTTGGAGATGGACCAGAAGGTTTGAAGACTCGGAAGGACAAGGCAAGCAGCCCTTTGACCATGTTCGAGAAACCTTTTTATGCATGTCTCATAGCACCTTATTATCAATGCATCGGAATCATGTTGAGGTGGTGACCACTTTGGTTGGTGCCTTCGTTACTTTACTATTGAAACTTGCATCAAGCATGACCCTACCTTCCTATGAGGGTTATGTGGGTGGGAGTAGATAGGTTGCTATAGTAGTGGCTACACAAATGGGACGGGAATATGCATGGTGATGGAGGCAGAGCACTTTCAAAAGACTTTTCGAAAACCCCGTCGGGTGCCATTTATGCCCGAGGGAGATGATGAGTTGGGTAACCACTTGTTGACGAAGTGGTGTACCGAGGCAAGTGTGTGTGTTGTTTTGAAAACGGATTGGTTTAAGTTGCGACCGTTATTCCAACCTTACATGCACAACCACTCTACCCTTATATGGGAAAGGGCATTATTGATTACCTAGGTCGATACTAGCATGGTCGGGACGGGGTCACTCTCGGGACGGGGTCGTGCTTAGATAGGCGGCCATGACTGTTTTCACAGGGCACCGAACACACCGTTGGTACCCAGTGTTAGCGGTATGTGATGAATATGGGAGCGAGGCTCCACAATTTTTAAGAGGTGAAATGTTGGGCACGGGGGTTGCTACCAATCGAGTGGACTCCATGTTAGTGTCGTCTAGGGAAAGATAGTGATCGGGTGCTTACCCCAGGTACTTGAAGTACCGCGGGTCGTGGATGACACGAAAGTTCCCCGGATCTTGTGGGTAAAGTGTGCAACCTCTGCAGAGTGTAAAACTATTCGAATAGCCGTGTCCACGGTCAAGGACAGTTGGGTAACCGCTCTTGGGCTACGTCCAATGTTTGCGAAACCTGGTGTGTGTGTGTGTGAGGAAAACAACACGGTTCAGTGATGTTGAGGATGTGATTCTTGAGGAAGTCACGACGAGCTTGAGCATGAGTTGATTACAACTCTTTCTCGATATTGATGTCTGTAACCTCCTGACACTTGTTGCAGACGCATGCATGCCCTTGTTTTATGTTGATCATACTTGCATATGAAAAATTAGCTTTCCGCAAAACTGCCAATTTAGCAGTAGAGCCTTGCATAATTATTCTGTCATCACACTTGGGTTGCTTGCGAGTACATTCAAAGTACTCATTGGCTTGCCACCGGTTATTTTATTGGCCAGGCATGAGAGAACAGGATATGATGGAGATTTCTTGGTGACGAGCATGCGAGCTAGGACGCTTCCCAGTCAGAATGCCTGTAGGGTTAAGGCAGATGGCATGGGTCCAAGTTGTTATTGAAGATTTCCGCTGCAATGATATATTCAAGACTTGACCATAATGGTCACAAATTGTGTAATACGGTATGTATGGATGTAAGACTCTTGTTATTCAGCTTCTGTGTGTTCAGTGAGCATTGATCTCTGGGATCACTGTACACGTGCATTCGGTGATCACGACTTATGAGTCGGGGTCCCCACAGATCGTCAGGTAGATATCGACGTCCTTACTTTTCTGTTGGGATTTGTAGCTCATTTGGGTTCACTATTGTAAATCACGGATTAGTTTTCTGAGTTTTCACTCTGATGTGCACACGACATGTTTGAAAAAATGCCTACGAATAGTACGACTGCTCGCTGCGTGTCGGCCAATAATTTCAGATTATTTATCTTACATAACCTTCCCGCATCTCTCTGGTAACAAAGCTGGCAATAGTCGTCGCTTGCGTGCACCAGCACATGGTCGGTCCGTGGAACGAGGGTGCTGCTCATCGCTTGCAAGACTGAATCTATAGGGACGATTTGCTGCATCAGTTCTGAATTCTTCCTCACATGGGTTCTTCTATTTCTACTTATACTACTCAGTTAGTAAAATTGATAGTAAAAAGACACTACCATACTAAGAAAAAGTGATGACATGTTTGTTACTGATATAATACAACAATGGGTCCGTGGAACGAGGGTGCTGCTCATCGCTTGCAAGACTGAATCTATAGGGACGATTTGCTGCATCAGTTCTGAATTCTTCCTCACATGGGTTCTTCTATTTCTACTTATACTACTCAGTTAGTAAAATTGATAGTAAAAAGACACTACCATACTAAGAAAAAGTGATGACATGTTTGTTACTGATATAATACAACAATGTTGGTTTGCTCAGGAATTAGAGAACTGCCAGTCCACAAGGCAAACCCACGTTAAAAGTGAATTTGAAGGTATATGTTTTCTGTGAGGTTCAGTTTCCTACTTACTGCATAAGTTGCACTTTTCTTTTCCATTCTAATATAGACTGTCTTGATATATATACTTCTCAAACTGTCCAATTCTTCATAACCAACACAAACAGTTTTTGGGTTGTTCATCCTTGCTTTACATATACCGTGATGCTATGTATTTGATATTTGTTCCACTAACACTAACAAACTCCCAGGACATTTATATATAGTGATTGATGCCATGGTAATCAATTATATGTGGTAGCATTTGTCCACGCATGGTCAGACTTTTGTACACGTTCTCTATGGACATATAACATAGTTTTATTGTTTAACTTTTTCTTAATAGTAGAAAGTATATGTCCCGAGATGCATATATTTGACATTTTTCCTTCCCACACAATGTGGTATGTATATAAAAATCAACTCCCATGTTATTCAGTATAAATTACAATCAATTTGGTGGGCACACATTAAAATCCAAAGAAGATTTTCGAAAGTTAATGAGGTTGACAAAATCCTTCTGTTGCTTTTCTAAGGTTGGTAGATATATTTCAAACATGATTTGAATGAATACTCGATTGATGTCAATGCCTTTCATCGTTTTTGCATTTTCTCCCTATTGATTGCAGAGTTTTGAGAGATGAATCGTACTGCTAGAATTGATGAATAAAAGTCTGGAAGAAAAAGAGAGGTTGGAAGTAATATTGACATATTGTCTATTTAGGTTTATGTGATACTTGGTAGAGAAACAAAAGTTGTCTTTATTGACCAATAGTATCTTCTAAACGACTAAGCTCCAAGGAAACGAGCCTTGTGGTTGATGGTGATTTTTTAAGACATGGTTGATCGTGGGTGAGGGGATCACATGGTTGATCGTGGTTTTTTAAGGCAAGGCACTCTCCCCACTTGCATGTAGACTCCAACAGCAAACAAAAAAAAATACCCCTAAAAAGGCAAGCCAATAAATGACTCTTAAGATATAAAAACTGAAATTTGGGTTTTTATTTCTGAAAAAAGACTTCAACAGCATGGGAAGCAAAAAACAATTGGACAAATGTGTAGCCACCTAAATTTTGCTACCCGGGACCTATACTTTTATCCACCTTATCACACTACCAGAAACACCAAAAAAGTGGCGCCAACCACAACCGCCCCTTGGTGAAAGTTCACCGCCGCCGTGTCAATTGATTCCGGTCGCCGGCCACCCGGAGTCCTGCCGCCCAATCCCACAACGTAGGGTCGTCCGTCCTGACCCGCACGACCACCGCTAAGCTTGCGTAGCCGCTGCCCGGTCCCGCCGAGCTCCTCCATTGCCTCCCGAATTCATTTGTTTGTTGACGGATCTGCGCTCCCATCTGCTCCGCCGCCCATTCCCAAGAACCCCGACACCGTTCATCGAGCTCGACGCCTCCACCCAACCGAAAGCTCTAACAACTTCCAGTGTGGTTCTTGTGTCGACCTGGTCAAATCCAGCCTTCTTCCTATCGGATCCGCCTCTCGGACGCCCATTTTCCTCGAGCTTCATGTGGTAGTTCGCTACGCTTGCCTCCATCGTTGCCGCCTCCCGCTCCTGTTGCCACACATCAATTTCATAGTTGTCGGTCAGATTCGGGGTGCCCCACCATCGGATCCGCCTCCCGGCCTCCCCATTGTTAGATCTTTATGTTTCATGTGGTTTTGAAAATATGGGTATCCGGTTTTTGGTATTGCTGTAGAAGCAAAAAAATAGCCACCTAAACTTTCTATATCCTCACAAAAAAAGTTGATTTATGTAGCCAAAAAAATTGGCCAAGCCTTGAGGCCGAGAGATCTCTTATAAGCTACTAAGCTCTCTGCAAAGGAGTCTCCTGGTGCATTGACGTGGTTTTTGCATTTGTGGCCCCATATGCCAGGGAGTGGATCGGTTGTGGGCTACCGTTGGGTGTATTCTCATGTGAACGTAGATAATTTTTTTTAATTCATGATCATTTTCTAAATTTGTTTGAACACGCGAATATTTCCAAAATTCGGGGAAGTTCTTTTGAAATCAGCAAACATTTTCTAAATTCTTGAACATTTTTTCGCATTTGCAAATATTTTCTAAACTCAGTTCTTCTATTGGTAAACTTAGTTTAGTTCAGTTCTTTTGTTTCCGATGTAAAATTGTGCACCCATAACCGTAATAGTATAATAAAGACTTAACTCATGACCGAGAAACGGCGCGGCAAAGCACGCGACACTATCTAGTATTCTTTACGGAGGGAGTACTAGTTATCACAAGCGTTGAGTGAGATGCTCTGGGTGAATAACCTACTGAACTGGGTGAATAACGTACTGAACGAGTTGAAACTTCTGAGGAAGGGATCCCTGAGAGTATGGTGTGACAATCAGTCAGCTATAAGTGTTGCCAATAACCCAGTTCAACATGATAGTACATGTGGAAATTGATTGGTTCTTCATTAAGGAGAAACTTGACGCTGGGATCATCAGCCCTACTCATGTACGCTCTGGGCAGCAGATTTGCTTGACAAAGGGACTGGGATCAAAGGACTGTAAGTTGGCATGTGACAAGATGGGGTTGATAGATATCTACCACCCATCTTGAGGGTAAGTGTTGAACCTGTATGGGCCTTGCCCATCTTCACTTCAGCCCGTGTGGCCCAGGCCCGTGGCCATCACCTAGAAGAGGTTGACCTAGCCGCCAGCCAGTGTTTGAAGGAGGCGCCGCCACACACACACGACACAGCAAAGGTTAGATCCCTCTCGATTCAACACTATTATTTTATTTTACATTGTTTCTTCCAAACAACTGGAAATGTTCCGTTTTGGTTAATAGCTTGAAGACTGAAAGGGCAAATAAAAGCATATAAATAACAACAGACAGGCATGAAAATTAGCCCCCACATGGATAAAAATATTAAGATATAAAACCATATTCGATAGTTTTTAGGTTATATCTCGGATTCATATCCACCTGATCAAGATTGCAACTGAAAAACTGATGATGAAATAGAAATAATGGTATGACAGGGAAAAAAGGACATGTAATATTAAGTACCTCATAACAATATTTTTATGATTTCTGTAGCCTAGAGTTACTCTGTGGCGCAAAAACATCATGCTAAAAGAGCCACTAACAATTGTTTCTTCAACCTCTACCCTGAAAGAGAGAAAAGGCAGACTCAATAAATGATCATAAAAGGAACAAAACCAAATAAAACTCATTCTTTCAGATGAATAGATTTCACACCCCATTTCTCTTATTTACCTGATATATTGAACGCTTACTTTTGACTACCTAAAATTGATCCAATATGGTCAGTCGATACAACGCTAACTGCCTATACCACTCAATAGTGTCAAGTCCATTACAGTGACATGGCCATTGGGGACAGGATAAACATGAGTTTAGAAGAGACAGGGTGAACTTTTAGTATAGCAGAAAAGATGGCATGACATAATTCAGCATTTAACTTAAGTAACAGCATCTTCGCTGTAAAACATGGAAAGTGTGCATTTGTGTGATATAACCAACATGCATAGCCTGCATTTGTGCCACTACCTGCAAACATCAAATTGTGTTGACTAGCAGAGCTGTGCCACATGCATGTGCACTATGCGGCTGCACAGGGTCCACAATGTTACAGTATATGTGGATTGCACTAGCCCTTTCCATCAGTTCGGACTTTTGGTTGCGTAGGCTAGTGCATGAAGCTTAACATGGTATCGGAGCTAAGGTCTTGAGTTCAAATTCTGACTTCCGCAATTTATTAAAAAATGCTGGTAGCCCCCCTTTGTGTCTACCTAGAGGCCTCTTGACTCATACGCGAGTTCCGCGCGCCGTCGCTCCCTTCCGGTTGCACGTGTTGACTTGTCTTCCCCATCACACGTGAGAGGGGGTGTTACAATATATGTGGATTGCACTAGCCCTTTCCATCAGTTCTGACTTTTGGTTACGTTGGCTAGTGCATGAAGCTTAACACACAAAAATCTGGGCCAAAAGTTTTTACTAATCCTCATTTATTAGTGCTACTAGTCTATCTCGGTATTATTTATTATGCACAACTTAATTAAGCCAATCTTGTATACCCCATCATATAAATTGCTGCCGTCTTAGACGCTCCCTGCACATTTCTGTTTGTCACTATTCACTTACCCCTTTACAGATGAACATGGCAGAAATCACTTCTCTAGTCTCCTATTTTCCTGAGCCAGTGAATTAAATTTGTTTTACAGGACGTAATTCTTATGGCATATAGCCATATACACCCTCTCTTTCTAAATATAAGCCGTTTAGGCAGTTTAAATCAAACTGCCAAGACGTCTTATATTTAGGAACGGAGGTAGTACTATACAAGGTGCTCATCGCCGAAAATCTATATAAGAATCATCTCCTTTAATGCATCTATGTAAGTGGTTAGACTATTGCTTTCTCTATTAGTTTGGAGTAAATAATTATGTAAGTATACTAAACATCGATGTCTCGTCAACCTTGGCTGCCGGTAGAATCCTGGTCGTCTCGCCGGCGGCGGTCGGACTGCCCGAGTGGACCTCTCCTGTGCGGCGCCGCAACGCTGGCTGACCGAGTCTCCAGGTACCATTCCCCAACGCCGATTTACCATTCGTCTTACCCCCAGTACAATCGGCAAGATCTGGAGGTGGTATATTCCACAGCTAATATTGCTCTAACGCTACAGATTTGCAGATGCCATTGCAACAAACTGAACTCCATGTATGTTTGTCCCAGTAGCTCAACTCCACAAGGCTCCCCCCTCCCCCTGCGTGCCTACCTCCGACATCTGCTGAAGGCAAGGAAGAAATCTTGAGTCTTAACGAATGCAGGTTTGCCATGCTCTGAATTACTTCTGTCAACTTAGATGAAATTAGGAAAGTGGTGCATCATTATGATTGATGCTTGATGATGCATCCATGTTCCTTTCTAGGCAATCATTTAGTCTTTGATGTAGTGTAAAACGTGTAGGAATTGTTTAAAAACGTGAGATGCACAACGAGTCAGGTAGCTCAAGATCATTGCTTACAAACAAGAGCAGCGCACCAGTGCACCAATAAACCAACAATGCGAACTCATGGCACTGATCAGCATTTTCTCAGTCAGACTAATTTTCACAGCATTCAAATCATACATCTCAACTTGCCCACCCCTACAAAAGTACTTTCAAAAGCTAGAGGTAAACTCTTTACCTACAATCTGCCAGATTACCCTTTTTCTTGTTCCATCATATAAGTATCTTTCAGCTCTGGTGGCCGCCTTATTAAGCATGTTCCATTATATGAAATTGTAGTAGACGTGAATGGTACCTGTGCAGCATGTACCATTCACTGTTTATTGAGAGTTAACTATCTATTTGTCCAGTAATGGCAATGAAACCAAAAATCATGCTAGTTTTGTTGTTGTGAAACAATTGTGTTCGCTCATTTCTCTTCCTCATTTAGTTGTAATAACACACTGGTTGTAAAAGAAACCTGCAACTTTTTTTTTATATTTTGCATGTAAAAATAAGTCTCCGTGTGTGCATCTTTTAATGTGCAACCTTAACTCTGCAATCTTGCAATTGGGCTGATTTCTCATTTTGTTGTATTCAAGGTGACTGAACAATCCGCTATTTGGATTTTGGCGTAGAACACAATTTCTGGGTATGATGGATAGAGGGAAGTAGTGTTCGTCGACTACTAAAGCTGGCCCCCATTGTTCTTTTGGTGCATCTATATCTGAAATGGAGGGAAGTAGTGCGACGTCACCTTTAGGAGAGCCCACAGTTCCAATAATTGCAAATTGTGTACCAACACTATCAGGTGAGAAGGCAATAATATCTTGACATTAACAAATACTCCCTCCGTCCGGAAATACTTGTCATCAAAATGAATAAAACGGGATGTATCTAGATGTATTTTGGTCCTAGATACATCCTTTTTTGTCCAGTTTGATGACAAGTATTTTGGGACGGAGGGAGTATTATGTTAATCCCTTCTTTGATGTTGTTTGCCGAAAAATTATTTGCAGCTGTGGAATCGGTCAACAGTGCCCAAAATCAAGTTTCCAGCGATGCTACCTCATTTGGACAGATCAATTCTCCAATGCTTCTCATTGTTGATTCCAGTACACCAAAAAAGAAACAATCCTTCTCTCAAGAGGTACCAACGTTGGTCACATCTTATAATACATGTAAAATGGCCTTGGGTAAGGCCAATAGTACTTAAAGTTTATATGTTTCAAAATGTATGACTTGTCGCGATACAAAATTCGATTTCTTAAGTGAATATAGCATCTACTTTGTACAAGTCAATGTGATATCACCGAGGTCAGTGGTACTAAACATGTAATTTATGTTGTACGGTTCTTTGTATAAACCCCAATGTCACGAGGAATTGAAGCCTAAAGTAGGGATGCTATTTGATCATATTGGCTCGGTCCTGGAGTTTTATAGGACATATGCACACAATGTTGGATTTGGTGTACGTCTTGGTCAGCAAAAGGTCATCAATAATGTGCTTCAGTGGAAGCGCTTCTTGTGTGCAAAAGAAGGCTTTCGGCCTGAGAAAGGTATGGTTGTTGTCGACCCTTCAAAGAAAAGGAGAAAGGTGAAATTGACTAGATGTGGTTGTGAAGCTTTTATCTATGTCACCCGGGAAAGTGATGGAAAATATAAGGTAGCTTCACTCAATGAATATCACAATCGCCCTTTTGTGCCACCTAGCCAGCAACACTTGATTATATCTAATCGACAAGTTAGTGAGAGAGTGAAGTCAACACTCCACGATTGCCAGAAAGCTAGTATTGGTACCGCCTTAGCATATAGGTTTCTGCATGTTGGTGCAGGGGTTTTTGACCATGTTGGCTGCACACAGAAGGACCTACAAAATCACTATGGTGTATTAAAGAATAAAATAAAAAATTGTGACTCTCAAATGCTAGTGGACCAACTTGGTAGATTGAAGGTTCTAAATCCTGCTTTTTTCTTTGAGTATGAAGTTGACAAGGTTGGTACATTGCTCCGTTTGTTCTGGACAGATGCGACAAGTAGGAAAAATTATGGCCATTTCAATGATGTGCTCTCTTTTGATTCAACATACAGCACTGACCAATATGAATACATCTTTGCACCCTTCACTGGAGTAAACCATCATATGCAAAGTGTCCTTTTTGGGGCGGGGTTTCTACTCCACGAGACACAAGAATCTTGTGTTTGGTTGTTCAAGGCATTTCTTAAAGCAATGGGTGGGATTGCTCCTAGAGTGATCATAACTGATGAGTGTAGTAGGATGAGAGACGCTATTGCAGATATTCTACCGGACAGCAAACATCGATTGTGTATGTGGCACATTATGGAAAAGGTTCCTGGGAAGGTCCGTCCTGAATTGAGGAATGACCTTGGCTTCTATGATAGGTTGAAACATTGTGTCTGGAATTCTGAAACACCTACTGAATTTGAGGATAGATGGAAGTCGGAGGTTGAAACATCACAGAGTTTAAGTTGGAGGACCATGAGTGGTTCGCCAAAAGGTATCACTTTAAGTTGGAGGACCATGAGTGGTTCGCCAAAAGGTATCATCTTCATGCGACATGGATACCAGCATACTTCATGGATATTCCCTTAGCTGGTCTTCTTAGGATAACTTCAATTTCAGAGAGTGCAAACTCGTTCTTTAAGCGTTTCATGTGTCGGAAGCTTACTTTTGTTGAGTTTTGGCTAAGGTTTGACACTGCGTTGAAATGTCAGAGGCAGAATGAGTTGATTGCTGATAACACAAGTGAATACACAACAAGTGAATTGTTGACATCATGGGAAATAGAGAAACAAGGTAGGGAGGTATTTGCACATGAGATTTTTGAATTGTTTCAGGCTCAGGTGCTTGCTGCAAGGGATGATTGTGATGTTCAAAACACAACAAATGGTGAGCGTATTAAAATAATGTCTGTTAGCGATCAATACAACAAGATTAGAGAAGTGTGTTATGATACAACAACCATGTTTGCTAAGTGTTCTTGCAAGCTTTTCGAGTCCAAAGGAATTGTGTGCCCCCACATTATCCGAGTACTAAGGGGTGCAAAAATAAATGAATTAACTAGCCTTTATGTTCTCAAGCGGTGGGAGAAACATTGCAAAAGGTATATTTCTTGCAATTTAGATTTAGAAGAGTTAATGCTTATTTTCCTGACACATGTCATCATGCGATTTTTTTTCCTAGGGACATTATGTTTGATGGGGAAGGAAACGTGCTTGAAGAGAATTTCATTGACCCAGTTGACATGGTTGTGGGAAGAAAGATATCTACTACAGGAATAAGCTAGAAGATCTCATACGGACTGTTAAGTGCTCCATGGAAGGAATTGAATTTCTCCACACCGGCTTGTGCAAGGCTGGGTTGGGTTTGAGGCAGCTAGAACCGGTCGTAGCATGCAGTACGCAAGAAAACGAGTCGTTTATTGGTAGCATTATTCCAAAGGACGTCACCATCCTCGCACCTATTGATATCGAAAAAGGCTTTCGCCCCGCTTTATATATAAAGCAATGACCGGCAACAACCCGGTACAAACGCACGCCACCACAACACACACACCCAAGGCAGGATACATAGGCGCTGAGCGCAGCAACACGACCCCTAACACTGCAAGAGCAACCAGGGACTCCGACAGTGACCACGCCACCGCGAAGAAATGAAGCCACATACGACGAACCGTGAGCTCCAAGACGATGCCTTCAGGAAGATTACAACACCGGAGCGCCGCCACCGCCCGATCCGAGGATCAGAGTTTCCCCAGGAGCCACACGACGAGCAATGAGAGCCGCGACGACGCCTTCAAGAAGGGAACAAGCAACGCCGCCGCCGGTCCGTCCGAAGATAGAACAGGCTTTCGCCCCGGCCAACACTCACTGCCACCAAACGCCACACCTCGGCTACCACGCCGCCCACACGGCCATGGCCGCAGGGCAGCACCGAGCGACGAGCTCTGCCCATGAGCACCACGCTACCACCACTAGGGCCGCCACCCCGGCATCCAAGACCTCAACACCACCTCACTCGAAACCCGCCACTACCCCAACTGAAGAGACGAGCGGACCCCGTGGCAAACTAGCTTCCATCGACTCGTCCTGCCGCATCGGGCGCGAGACGAACACGGTCCTGCTGCCAGGCGCGAGACGGGCATGGTCCTGCTGCCGGGCACGAGACGAGCTTGGTCCTGCTACCCTATCACGAGACTAACAATGGGCCACAGCTGGGAGAGGGCCATCACTTCAACGGAAATAGCACCTTGGATGACAAGGAGACAGATCGAAGGCCGACACAAGCGGCCAACGGACGAGCCGACGTCGGGACAAGCCAGCCGCCGCCGTGGAGCCATCCACGGCCAGAGCAGCAGCCACCCCGGGCCACTGCCCAACCCGCGCCGACCGGCGAGCTCCAAGAGTCGAAGCCGCCGGGCACGCACCCGCGCCACCAGCCACCATGGCCGCCGCCTGCACCAAAGTCACGGCACAGGCCCGGCGCAGCCTCCGCACCACTACCAGCCAACCCCGCCGCCGCGCCTACACACGAGCGCGCCGCCGGAGCTCGGACTAGTCGTCGCGCCGCCAAGCCCGCGGTCGAAAGCCCCCGACTTGACCCAGAAGGGGCCAAACAGGGTCCGTCACGGCGAGCCACAGGGTCAAGGAGGGATGGCGCCGACGCACAGCCACGTCCAGCCCCCACAAGACACGCCCATCGGCAGGCGGGACCACCACCGCCAACACCATCCGCGCCGCCCGCCGCAGATCGGGATCCAGATCGGGGGGAGCCCGACCAACACCCCGCCACCAACGACGCAGCGGCGCACCACCACTCCCAGCCTAACGGCCGACGAAGCCCGACGTCCCCGCCGCCGAGAGCTCCGCACCCCCACGAGCGGCTGACCCGCACCGCCGCAGCCTCGAACAAGGTTGGAAAAACAAGGCCCCGCCGCCGCCCGCGTCGCACGGGCTTCGCCCGGCGGACGCCCTCCGGCGGCGACGAGGGGGAGGAGAGGCTGGAGGGGAGGAGTTCGTCGGCGGCAGATCAGGGGCCCCCGTGACGCACATGCGGGGCGCGTCGCTGGAGCTTTACAGAGGGAGGCCACGCACCAAATGGCTGTTTCAAAGCATCTCACACCTATTGATATGAATGCAAGAGGCACATGCTCTAGAATAAAGGGGCACAGGGATGGTGTGAGGGGTGGATCTGGTGACAAGAAAAGAAGGCTGGGAATTCATCAAAAAGTCGCACGCAAATGCCGCATTTGTAAGAAAGTGGTATCTATGATGCAAGGACATGCTCTATGAAAAATATGACACAAGAGTAGAGGTTTGTGATTCTTCTTGCTTTGAAGAGAACCACTTTTTTGTCTTACTATAATGTATGCCATGAAATTATTTGTTAACACTATTAATCCGCATCTAAAAAATAGTCATAAAACTCCATTTAAAAAATTCAAAACCATTTATTTCTCCTTACTGTTTATGCTTTCACTAACATATTCGACAAAACGCTATAGGAGATTTCATGTCCCCTATGGCAGTAATTACACCTGATCAAATTGTTATTGCAAGTTTACTGATGATATTAAGTAAAGTGTGCAAATGGCTATATGCAGCGTACAGTTTTCTTCCTGCTAGTGAAATGGTATTGTTAATGCATACTCATTAGATTAGCTCCGGAGCAAATATTAAGTATGGATGTGTAAGACTTACACGGTCTTGTGCTCGAACTGATTCAGATTTTGTTTGGTGACATCTTTCCAGCACATAAACCTCGATGATCAAGAAGCACCAACACCGAAGATGCTCATGTCCATGTTGCCAGATTACGAGGAGAGAGCAAGTCTTGCTTGCTGCCAAACCCGATGTAACTAAGTGGTCTATGCACTCTGCTTTGCACTCAGTTTGTATCAGACTTGTAATCCTGGGCCAAGCCTCGCTGATGAGAATTATGTAATTCTGTATATGGTAGTTGTTAACTTGTTGTATGCATGTTCCTACTTATTAATTCTGCTTGTAATAAGTGTATATTATTGCCGAATCTTGGTTGTTTTGCTTCCTGTCATGCTCTTGTTGTTGGAAAGAAGTATTGTGTTCCTGCATATAAGAGCTACTGTGTTTGTATGATGTTTTTTTTTTTGAACTTTGCATGATGCATGTTTCTACTTGAGTCACTGATTATGTGTGGGATGTTCCAGTTTGACATATGCTTCAATGAGATGACTTCAATTTCATTTGTATACAATACAAATATTGTGATATATATTGACAAATTTTTTAGGGGCCAACAAGTTCATTTTCTCGGGTAATCAGTGAGATGGAGCCTCAACGTTGAGAGGATTTGAAAATTAGTCTTATTTTACTGAGGGCAAAACGATTGAATATGAGAAAGTTGGGGTCATCGCTGCAAAAGTCATGTTTTATATGCATACATTATCGGGGGGTTTTCCATAAAATGTCCATTAAGTGCTTGGGATGTCTCCGCTGGAATATGGGCCATCCATGTTGGATCCGACAGTCCAGGTCGATTTTTTCTATTTTTGTACCACAAGGCTGTTTTCTATTGTAGTTGCTCCCGTCATGATGGTTCAAGTTCATCCCAAGCTGAGGGATTATCTGTTCGTGGTAGGACCAAGGAGAAGAACTCACATAATGGAAACAGAGGCAAAAGTAAGAACGGCTACAAGGGCCGCTCACAATCCAGAGACAAGAAATATTGCTGACATTGCAAGAGAGACGGGCATGACATCTCAAAATGTTTCAAGTTACAGAGCAAAGAAAAGTGTAAATTATGCTAATGTTGCTCGTGATGATAGTTCCGATGATCTTCTTGTCATTATTGCTGGATGTGTTGAGACCAATGATGAGTGGGTACTTGACACTGCATGCACTTTTCATATGTGCCCGCATAGAGATTGGTTTACTACTTTTGATTCCACTACTGCTGCTAGTTCCGTTTTGGGTTTTGATAATTCACCATGCAAGATTGAAGGCATAGGTTCCGTTCGAATCAAGATGTTTGATGGCACTATCAGAATTTTGACAGATGTTCGGTATATTCCAAAGATGAAGAGAAATCTCATCACTGTGAGTGCCCTTGATGCAAAGGGGTACAAGTATTCAGGTGGAGAATAGCGTTTTGAAAGTCACCAGAGGTTCCCTTATTGTGATGAACTTAAGTTCAACCAATGGCCTTTATTACCTTCAAGGTTCTACCGTTTCAGGTAACGCTACTCTAGTTATTTCAAAGAATTTTGATTGTGATGTTGCTAACCTTTGGCATATGTGTCTTGGACATATGAGTGAACTTGGTTTGGCAGAGTTAAATAAGAGAGGTCTTCTTGATGGATATGAAACTGGTAAATTGAAATTTTGTGAGCATTGTATCTTCGGCAAGCACAAAAGGGTGAAGTTCAACACTTCGATTCATACAACTAAAGGTATTCTTGATTATGTCCATTCTGATTTATGGTGACCATCTCGCAAGAAGTCATTAGGTGGTGCTAGTTACATGTTGACTATTATTGATGATTATTCGAGCAAAGTTTGGCCTTATTTCTTGAAGCATAAATATCAAGCATTCTCAGCTTTTAAGGAGTGGAAGATTATGATTGAGAGACAAAATGGAAAGAAGGTAAAAATACTTCGCACTGATAATGGTATGAAATCTCTAAGCAATTTGAGAATTATTGCAAGTCTGAAGGCATTGTCAGACATCACACCGTTCCTTATACTCCTCAACAAAACGGTGTTGCTGAGCGTAACCATTATTTTCAGAGCCCGTTGCATGTTGTCCAATGCAGGTTTGCATGGGCGTTTTTGGGCTGAGGCTGCTTCCACTGCTTGTTATCTCATTAATCATTCACCATCTATTGCTCTTAATAAGAAAACTCCAATTAAGGTGTGGTCTGGTTCACCTGCTGATTATTCACAGTTGAGAGTTTTTTATTGCGCTGCTTATGCTCATTTGATAATGGAAAATTGGAGCATGGGGCTGTTAAGTACATATTTCTTGGTTATAAGTCTAGTGTTAAAGGTTTTAAATTGTGGAATCCTGAAACCCAGAAGGTTGTTATTAGCAAAAATGTTATCTTTACTGAATCTGCTATGTTACATGATGTTCCTGTTGAGAGTGAACAACAGGCTACTATTCAGCATCCTACTGTTCAGGTGGAGCATGTTATTGATTCAGGTGATACATCTGACAAGGAAAATGTTGATGCACATTAACCCGTCGTTGATGATGAACATGTCACTTCAAATCAGCCTACTGTTCCACCCGGTTGGAATCTCGCGAGTGACAGAGTTAGGTGGGGTATTAATAAATATGAAAGGTTAATTGAAGAGTGCAATATTGTTCTTTTGCTTTATCTGTTACAGAAGAAATTGAAGGTAATGCTGAGCCTTCTTCATATTCCAAGGCTATTATTTCTGGTGATAGTAATAAATGGATGACCGCTATGCATGATGAGATGGAATCACTTGAAAAGAATGGCACTTGGGATTTAGTAAAATTGCCAGGAGAGAAGAAACCTATTCGTTGCAAGTGGGTTTTCAGAAGGAAAGAAGGTGTTTCTCCTAATGATGAGACAAGATATAAAGCAAGGTTAGTTGCTAAAGGTTATAGCCAGATTCCAGGTAATGACTATAATGAAGTCTTTTCTCCTGTTGTGAAGCATAGCTCTATTCGCACTTTACTTAGTATTGTTGCCATGCATGATTTTGAGATTGAACAATTGGATGTTAAAACTGCATTCTTACATGGAGAATTTTAAGAGGATATTTATATAGACTAACCTGAAGGTTTTGTTATTACTGGAAATGAAGATCTTGTCTGCAAGTTAAAGAAATCTCTTTATGGATTGAAGTAATCCCCTAGACAGTGGTACAAGAGATTTGACATCTTTATGCTCTCTCAAGGTTTCAAAAGGTCTAATTATGATAGTTGTGTTTATTTGAAAACTATCAAAGGTTCAGCTACTTATTTGCTCCTTTATGTTGATGATATGCTAATTGCTGCAAAGAGTATGTCAGATATTATCTCTACCTAATATTAAAGGACGGAAGGTTTCTCCACTTTTTTTCGTTTATGGTGGGACCCACATGATTTTTCGTCCGTCCAGGCGTTTTCGTTCACGTCAAAAAAAAATCTGCACCGCGAGTACTCAAACCCAGGCGCTCTCACAAGGGAGATAAGATATATGCATTTACCTCCCATACAGTAAAAAAGAAACATATGCATCAAAACGTGCACCTATCGTGCAAGCAATTAGCCTCAACTAAAGCTTAAAAAAAATGATCCCCAACTAAAAAACACGTATGCATATGCTCGCATTAAAAGAAAAAAACGCATACACATCTGTGTTGGACGAGCACAGCCACGGCAGCCATGCATGCCGTCTGTGGCCAGAATATCAATCGGCCATCATGCTCCGCGCACATCATGTGCTCAACTCAAATATATTTTTCCATCTATACCATATTACAAGTAATACAAGCACATAAACATGTCTAACCGAGTGCAGCGATTCGGTGCCCAAAGCTCGTCCGCACCCGGTCAAAAATGAATTCACAATTCATAAAAAATTCAAAGAAATTCAAAAAAATCTTAAAAAAATCCATCATGTATGATTCCTTTCTTCAAACCTCCTCCCTATATGTACATTGTTGACCACGGTTGCAGATGTGCAGCGCCAAGGGCTGAAGCTCCAGCAGGAGGAGCCGGAGATGGGCTACTGGAGGCCGTGATCGGGGAAGATGGCGATGAGGATGATAAGATTGGGGAGGAGAGTGTGGAGGGAAGGTCGTGGGAATCGAGCCGCCACAATCGACGACATGTGCGGCACCCAGCGCGTTGCCATCGTGGCCTTGATCCCACCGATCTGGTCATGTGTCAGTGTGACGTGTCTCATGTCTTGAACCATCATCTCGGATAACCTTGCCTTCAATCGATCCACCGTTTTTGCCATCAACGACCATTGTCCCGCGACACAATTCCTTGACCGAGGCAAACCTTGATTCATGAAAACTGGTGTTTTCTCCATAGCGAAGCACAAACCTTGTGCTTATCCTGCCAGGGACAAGTGTTTTTTTCCCGTTGCAACGCACGCGCATGTTTGCTAGTAATGAATAATGAACTAAAGAAGCAATTGAGTAATGAATTTGAGATGAAGGATTTGGGTGCAGCAAAGAAAATTCTTGGCATGAAAATATCCAGAGATAGACCATCTGGAAAAGTATATCTAATTCAGAAGGAATATATTGATATAGTTCTTCGTCATTTTAATATGCATAATGCCAAGCCGGTGAGTACTCCGTTAGCTGCACACTTCAAATTATCATCAACTTTATGTCTAAGTGAGATGCAGATATTGAGTACATGTCTAAAGTTCCCTATTCGAGTGCAGTTGGTTCACTTATGTATGCCATGGTTTGTTCTCGTCTGGATTTATCATATGCATTGAGTGTTCTTAGTAGATACATGGCTAATCCTGGAAAAGAGCATTGGAAGCAGTTCAGTGAATTTTCAGATACCTGCGAGGTACTTCTAATGCTTATTTTCGTTGATTCTGATTTTGCTGATGATTTGGATAAGAGAAGATCACTCACAGGTTATATTTTCACCATTGGTGGTTGTGCTTTGAGTTGGAGAGCAACTTTGCGGTCTATTGTGGCTTGTTCCACTACTGTTGCCGAGTATAGGGCTATTTTTTGGCGTGCAAAGAAGCTATCTGGTTGAGAGGTTTATACACTGAGCTTTGTGGAAATTCATCTTGTCCTACCATATTTTCTGACAGTCAAAGTGCCATATGTCTTGCAAAAATTCTTATGCATCATGAGAGAACAAAGCACATTGATGTCAGATTTCACTATATTCGAGATGTTATTGCTGAAGGCGATTTGAAGGTATGCAAAATAAGTATGCATGATAATCCTGCTGATATGATGACAAAGCCACCTACCAATAAGTTTGAGCTTTGCTCAGGCTTAGTTGGTATTTCTCACCAGTTCTATGGACGTTGACGCACAAGTTGTTTATGCCGATTTGGATGGAGTTATTTACTTTCTTCGACTACTGAAGGGAATTTGGCTCAAGGTGGAGATTGTTAACTTGTATCCAAATTCTAGTACCATGTTGGACTAGACGTAGTACAACCGGTGTGGGCATTGCATTGACGTCGACGCATACGAGTACAACTCGTTTATTTGTCCTCGAGTAAAATCCACCACTGGTCCTAAAAGTATTCGAGGTGTGTCACTTTAGTCCTAAAACTATGAAAACGCATATCTGAGTCCTACTTCTTTCTAAAGTGTGCCACCGCCGGTCCTAAACTCACCGAAGCAGGTTTGATCCACACGCGGGGCAATTTGTCCTTTGCCACGTCCAATTGAAGGGCCACGTTGGAAAAACAGCTTCACTGGATACATTGCAATACCACCCCTGAATTTCGTATCCTCATATTGTGCCCCCGCCGTGTTTTCTCTGCTTCTCTAGCACATGCACAAGTCAGAGGCGACCGGGGCGCAGCGGCAGCCGGCGAACATCGCCAGAAGCAGGCGGACGGCGGAGGTCGCCGGAATCAGGCGGCCGGCGGCCGACGGAGCGGGTGCTTCGCGTGGATGGCTCCACAGCAGCGTGCCCCCGGCGATCCCCCACCAGTGTACGGTACGACCCTAGCCCTAATCCTCTGAATCCGTGCCTAAATCCTTTCCCAATCTCTGGAATATTTGATCTTTGGTCCGATCTATGCTATTAAGTGGTTACGTGGCTGGATTGTACTGCTATGGTTTCTACAGAGTTTGGATTGTACTGCTATGGTTGGTCCAACCTATGCTATTAACTTACTTTTGCTTCAGAGTTTGAACAAAAACTCTGAATATATGGTTGATATGACACCGATATTGACACTGGACACTTGTTAATTTGGAAACACATGATATATGTATTTGTGCAAGATCATTCCCTGTTAATTATGTGACAAATTTCAATATTTTTCACTGACAGGACCGATGGAAGAGCGATTCTCTGTAGAGATTAATCACGCTGGTCTGTTTTGCGGTTCTGGAATGAACAAGGCATATTTCGATGGCCGGGTTGATCACTTTGATGGTTGTGAGGTAGAAACCTTGTCTCCATTGAGGATATATCATTTTGTGGGGCAGCTTGGGCATGATCCAGCTAGGGTGGAGTTGTACTGGTTACTTCCTGGAAAACACTTGCATGATGGGCTTCACATAATTCAGAGTGATGCTGATACTCTGATGATGAGTGCCGTTGTTCCAAAATTTCAGTATTTCCAACTGTATGTGGACCAAAAATATTGATCAGATGATATCCATGTAATTGGCTCTCCAACATTGCCAGTGGTTCTTAGCCCTCACACAGAGATAAACGTGCCAATATTTTGTGATGATGCTGCCAGCCCAAATAGTAGGCGAAGGTGCAAGGTCAAAGCAGTCAAGGGCAATTTGCAAAACTCTTTCTCACCCAATACAAAAGGCAGTGGATATAGAGATAAGGATGACTCGGATGACAGTGATAGCAATTATGGCGACAATTTGGTTGACTCGGACAATGAATTCGACAAGGATGATATGATCTCTTCGCAGAGTGGGTTGATGAAAATTATGAGGATGTGAAAGGAAAGAAGGCAGAAAAAATTGATAGTGATTATGACACGGATGAGCTTGATCTACCAGCCTCGGACTCTGATTATGAGTCAGAGGTAGTTGATGAAGAATCAAAAGAAGAAGATGCAGAAGATAGCAATAAGAAGAGGGTGAAACTGAGAGCTTCCAGACCAGAAGAAATGCAAGCTCCAAACTTCACTTTAGGGATGTCATTTTCTTCAGTAGTTGAGCTGAGGAGGGCAATTCAAAATTATATCATTCAAGAGAGAGTTGAAATAAAATATGCAAAGAGTGAGGGCTCATTGTGTAGAAGGATGCCCTTGGTATTTGTTTGCGGCACCTGATAGCAGGACTAAAAAAATTGTGGTTAAAACTTATGTGGGCACTCACACATGCAGTAAAGAATGGGACATCAAACAATTCACTGCTAAATTCTTAGCTGCATATTACATTGAAACTTTTAGGGCAGATGACAAGATGACTAACAAATTTTGGAAGATTGGTGCGGAAAGATTTCAACATGCCCGCCTCTAGGAGCAAGCTGGCAAGAGCTAGAAGAATGGCATACAATGAAATCAATGGAGATGCAAATAAGCAATACGAGCAACTCCGGGACTTTGCGGCTGAGGTTAGGCATAGAAATCCTGGAAGCTCCATGTTCATGACTAAAAGATGGTGGTATCTTTGATAGCTTATACGTGTCACTAGATGCATGTAAAAGGGGATTCATGACAGGGTGCAGACCTCTTATTTGCGTAGATGGGTGTCATATAAAGACTAAATATGGTGGTCAATTGCTCACAGCAGTAGGTGTTTATCCGAATGATTGCATCTTTCCTATTGCTATGGTAGTTGTTGAAGTTGAGGATACTCCCACATGGAAATGGTTCTTGAACACTCTGAAAGAAGACCTTGGCATAGATAATACTAGTGCATGGACAATAATGAGTGATCGACAAAAGGTAACTCTCGCATGTGACTAAGATATTATACTTCCTAAATGATATAATGTTTAGTGTAATACATGTTGATCACTTGGATGAAATTTTCATGATGATGCAGGGGTTGATCAATGCTGTTAGTGAGCTTTTCACTCACTCAGCACATAGGTTTTGTGTGAGGCACCTATACCAGAATTTCAACAAAAAATTCAAGGGGGAGAACTTGAAGAACAAGTTGTGGGCTATTGCAAGATCCTACAATAAGCTTGATTGGAGAAAACATATGGATGACATGCAGGTATTGAACCAGGATGCATATAACTACTTAGAAGCAATTGAACCTAGCTCATGGTGCAGAGCTTTCTTATAGCATAGATGCCTTCAAGCAAGCATATGGCCAGATTATAATGCCTTGCAGAGATGAAAGATCATGGCAAAAGGTTAATGGTATTGAAGTGAAACCACCTCAGTATGAAAAACATGTTGGTAGGCCATCTAAGAAGAGAAGACAGAATCCTGTTGAGATGGAAGAAGGGGCAAAGATGAGCAGACATGGCACTATATCCCATTGCAGTGTGTGCAATTCAACAGAGCACAACAAAAGAAAGTGCCCAAATAAAGGTCAATAAGGGCAATCACTCAGTGTTGATAAGGGACCACAAACACAAGGAGAACAGAAGAGGAAGCTACAAGTGAAGAGAAACATTCTTACACAGGTACAACAACATTTTGTTTCTCTATTTAGTAGTTAGCTCATTTCATTCTTGCAACTATTGCTCATACTCTATTTATAGGAATCTGGTACAACAAGTGTTGGACATAGGAAGCAACGCACTCAAACTACCATGCTTGAAACACTCCTTCAAGTATGTTATTCTTTCTTAACATCTCATTTCCCTGAAATGTGTTGCATTGATGTTTGATGCTTCTTTGGTTGTAAGCAGGCTCAAGCATCGCAACAATCCCATGTGTCACCAGGCCCTATTCCAGAATCCGCCTTCATTGCTCGCAACAAAGATGCTTTGCAGCCCACTACAGCTACCACATCAATTGTTGGCTTAAAGAAGAAGCAAAAGAAGAGGGTTACAAAGGCCAATATCACTGAATATAAGTGAACATGTTCTCACTTTGGACAGAGAGCTTTTTGGACAGACAACAGTTCTATTTTGGGTAGTATATAGATGATGCCAGCTAGGTGTAGAAGTAAACCTCATGCATGTGTTGATGTGGGTTTATCTGCACCTTCATATGTGCATTTTGAGGTTCTGATGTAATAGAAACCTAAATTACTAGCTTTTATTTCGAGTGCCATGTAATTCACTGTTAGTTATATGTACCCAATGCACTTCGTATTACTGTTGTGAATGCGGCCAATGAAATCAGTTGTGTCAATGCAGCCTTTCTGTGTTATATATGTACATGCAGGGGGGTAAATGCAAGCCAACAACCGTTTATGGCGGGAGTTTTGCCGCCAAAACTGAGTCATCCGACATGGCAAAGGTCAAAGAGTGCCACGGGTGCAGGTCAGGCTTGCTCTGGCGAGTTTAGGACCGGCGGTGGCACACTTTAGAAAGAAGTAGGACCCAGATGTGCGTTTTCATAGTTTTAGGACTAAAGTGCACACGTTGAATAGTTTTAGGACCAGTGGTGGATTTTACTCTTTGTCCTCCAAGGACTCTTATGTATTGCCCTCATATATACCCATGTAGTCACTGTTAGAGTTATATTGATAGTGGTCTTTGGCCTTTTGTATTCTAGTCTTTTGGCATCCTTTGTAGCCTTTTGGCATCCTCTTGTACATGTATATATGTTAGCTTTGGCCTCCTAGATAATACAAGTTGCTATTGTAACAGTCACGCCTAAAGACGGACTGTCGTCTCGTGCTTGTAATACTCCTCCATAGTGATTGCGCCTTCGTGCGTCCGTGGTTTTCTTCCCCAAGGGTTTTCGCGTAAAAATCCGTATCTCGTTTTATCTAACAGATATGATCCATATGTGGGACAACTGTATGGTCAGACTCAGTCTCACAATACTGAAGTGCCGAATTGGTTGTCTGCACATACACATACAGAGCACACAACAGCACTGAAGGAGCAGTTAGCCAGAGCGCAGAGCAAATACAAACAGCATGCTGGTCGTAAGAGGACTGATATACAATTTTCTGAAGGAGAGATGGTCTATTTGCGCCTGCAATCGTAGGCCCAATCTTCAGTGGTCAATCGTCCTTGCCCTAAACTGGCCATGAAATACTTTGGTCCCTTCCAGATCATTGCCAAAATTGCACAGTCAGCGTATAAGCTGGAGTTGCCACGCGGGAGTTTGGTTCACCCTGTCTTCCACATCTCTCGAGCACATCCCTGATCACACTCCAGTTTTCAGTTTTCTGCCATCACCATTGGACTTGTCTGATCCAGCACTGCAACCGGAGGAAATCATTGAGCGTCGCTTGGTCAAGAAAGGAAATGCCACTCACCAGCAGGTGCTTGTGAAGTTGACAATGTTTCATGCAACGGATGCTACATGGGAGGACTACCAAATGCTCCACACCCGTTACCCAACTGCGCCAGCATGGGGACAAGCTGGCTCTCCGGGGGAGGGTACTGTCAGTACTAGCGCACTGACATGAGTCGTCAAGCAGAAGAGAAGGCGGATCAGCAACAAGAAGAAAGCGGAAGAAGCGGGCGGGTGATTCAAACCGTGTGGTGGGCCGTAAGGGCGGCGTGTGTGAGTGTGGGCAGTGGGCCAGTCCAGGCATGTAAGCGGGCCATGCGTATATAAGCAACGGTCGACTACTGTAGCAAGTCATTGATGAAATGAAATTGATTCTCAACCTCTCGTCCTCTCTTATCCCCTCTGCTATCGTCTTCTACCTTCTGACCTCTCCTTCTCTGCATTCGACCTAGATCCACCGTACCTATCCCTACTCCAGCCGCCGGGGAAACCCTGCATCCCTAGGACGTGACAAAACGCTCTTATATTTCTTTATAGAGGGAGTAGTTGGCAACGTGCACTTAAAAAAACCTGCTCCGCCAGATGCCTCAGCCAATCATCTTCCTCTTCAAAGTCTTTGTGCTCTGTTATTCATCTTATTGCATGGCGAGGTGCTTCCCAGGGCAAACAGAAATATACATAGGAGTAAACCCCTACCTGGTACCTCTGGGCGACTCGGGCTATTTGCCCTAGTTTACTCCAATGGTGACTCTGCTCCTGGACAGTAGCCCAGTTGGTTTAATTTAAGCCAACTCTGTAAGTAGAGCTAGAGGCGATTGCTAACTCCTGCTCCAACGTACCTGCCAATGGAATGCTAAAAAGGTGGAAGAAGCTGCCATTGTTCCAGTGATAATTCGAGGCCAAAAACTGCATCTGGTCCAACTCAATTGTCCTGCTGGGACCACATCTTTACTTAATTGTTTTGTTAGTAAATGAAGTCTAGGAAGAACCGCTGAGGCACGGACTAAATGAAGTCCAGACAGGAAGCACTGCGAATCCTACGAAACAAACAGTTTGTTCCTCCAGACTTCAATTGATCTCAAATTCTCAATTAATTGGTTGTTGAGGAAGTCAAAATACCCCATGCAAAGCCCATGGACCCACACCCGAGAGTGCCAAAACTGACTTGCTTCCAGGTTAAGGGCCTCTTTGATTCATAGGATTTTGCAAACGTAGGAATATGAAAAGTATAGGGTTGGAGTGGCATGCCCACTTGAATCCTATAGGATTAGCAATGAGTGTTTGATGCCACGAAAAAACAAAGGAATTGTAAAAAGAAGTTGGAGTGGATGTTTGATTTCCTATGAAATGTAGTACAAAAGATTCCATAGGAAAAATTCCTATGGAATCCAATCCTATGAATCAAAGGACCAACATAGAAAAAAATCTTAAGAATTTCAATCCTTTAGAAATCCTATTAAATTCATTTGAATCAAAGGAGCCCTAATATCACCCCTGATATTTCGCAATCAGAGCAAGCATTCCAACAAACACGACATGGACGATTCAAGCAACGACATGGAGAAAGGACAATAGAAAGGAAGGTTTAAGATTGACCTGTACTCCGGCCCAGCATGCGCAGCAAGCCCCTCGAGCTGCCCCTTGATGTACTGCGCGGCGGTCTCCAACCCCGGTCTCCCCTCCTGCAAAAGAACTCTACTCGTCACATCTCATGGCAGACCGAGATGACCCGAACCGAGACTACTAACGCAAGGTAGAAGGCGGACCTGGCGGCCAGGGATATCAACGACGAGGCGGTGGAGGTGCTGCAGCACGCGTCCCTCAGAGAATTCGCCTGGGGACGCGTCGCGGTCCAGCGGGGCGACGTGGCGCATGTGGATGACGCGGTAGACTAGGAAGGACATGAAGCCGTAGAGCACGACCAGGGCGAGCAGCACGCGCGGGGCCCCCGCAGCGGCGCCAGCGCCCGCGGCAGACCGCCGGGGCGACGGCGGGGTGGCCATCGGCCGTGTCTCGGTGGGCGGCGCCGCGGCGGTTGTTGTGCGGAGGGTTTTTCTTCTTGGTCACGGCTCTGTTCGTGAGTTCGTGGATTTTCTGTTGTTGCTGTGAGTTATGTGGCTCGGCCCTGGATCTGGACGCCTTGTGGGGCGGCCGAGTGGGGCTGCTTTTGGAGTTGGTGGCGGCTTTTGCGATTCCGTGCGTTGCGTGCCAGGGACAAATACGATAAATTTGACATGTGGACAAAAAGAATTGGGCAGTACTGAGCGCCGGCGCACCGGCCCAAAAATTCGGCCGGTCGTACGCGATCCGTCGGATGCGCCCACGCGTAGCCGTCAGATGCGCTCTATCCCATCGTTTTCTCATCCTCCGCTCGTGTATCAGATCTGAGAAAAAACACCACATGTTCATGACGGCCGCCTCACCGCCGCCGCATTGCGCAGCACACGTCCAAGGATCCACCCTCACCGCCACCGCATTGCGCAACACACGTCCACGGATCCACCCTCCCCCTTTTACCTCCCCGTGAACGCTCGCCGCCGATGCTCGTCGTCGACACCTGCAGCAAAAAAAAGGTTGCCAAAAAAGGCAGCAATCTGCCGAGGACCCCATTGAATCATTTGAAAAGGATGGTTCCAGCAAAACAAGGCTATGGTTGTAGCAAAAATCGCTGGTCCATTAAAAGAATGAACTCCGGTGGAAGCAATTTTGGGGCCAGCAAAAAAAATATGGGTGTAGCAAAAATCGCTGATCCATTAAAAGAATGAACTCCGGTGGAAGCAATTTTTGGGGCTACTTCCAGCAAAAAAATATATGGTTGTAGCAAAAAAAATTGCTTGTCCAGCAAGAACAAACTCCGGTGGAAGCAATTTTTGGGGCTGCTTCCAGCAAAAAAAAGATATGGTTGTAGCAAAAAAATTGCCGGTCCAGCAAGAACAAACTCCGGTGGAAGCACTTTTTGGGGCTGCTTCCAGCAAAAAAAATATGGTTGTAGCAAAAAATTGCTGGTCCAGCAAAAACTGTCACCGGTTGTAGCAAAAATCGACACGGGATGTAGCAAAATAAGATAGCAAGTTGCAAATCTCCAGCAAAAATGGTCGTCATTTCCAGCAAAAATCTCCAACGGTAGTAGCAAAACAAAACACCAGTTGTAGCATCGCGCCGTTTGGACGGAAAAAAATGCATCTCTTACCGGGTCCAGCTCCCTCCACGAAACCGGCAGCAGCACCGATGTTCACCGGTTCCAGCACCGAAACCTCGAGGGGTTCCAACGCCGGCAACCAACAGTCCCAGCAACCGCCGGGCGCAGAATCTTTCATGGGTTTGCTGCGGCAGCCACCTCTTCCCTTGGTGCCATGGCTGTGAGAAGAGGTAGGTGAGAATATGTGTAGCGTGAGGAGGAAAAAGGAAAGGATAAGATAAGGGAGAAGCAAGTGGGTGGACAAGAGCAGCCCAAGATGCGGTCTCGTCGAGCGATAGGATAAGGCTGGAGAAGCTTTGCGAGGGGATTAGGCTGTTGGATCGGTTTTCATCTGATGGCCCGCGCGCGTCCGGCTGAAAGTTCGGCCGGCGCGCCGAATGTAAACGTTTACCAAAAGAATTTACAAAATGATCTATCCTTGAAAAAATTTCACTCTACTCACACTTTCGTGTAGCGTCCGACAGTTGTTGGAATTTTGCTAGTAGGCCTTTGGCCCAAAGCCCAACTAAAATTCTGAAATTCTCTTGGTCCATTCATGCACACATGTGAGTGGAGTGAGTGGCACTACAGTTTAGTCCCACCATGCAAGTTGAGAGAGAGTTGCATCTCTTTATAAGGTTAGCTCTTCTACCACTTGTATGAGCATGAGAAGATGAGACCTACACGCGCGCTCCTCCCCCTCGCTCGTCTTGTCGCGGGTTGCGGGAATAAGCCGAGCCGAGGACAGAGCTATGCACGTGTCTATACTTTTGCTGCCAGGGAATAATTAATAAATTGTAATTAACTGATCGTGGGGCTGTTACTTGAACGTGGGGTTTTCTCCACGACCTACCCGGCCCGCATTATATAGCCAGGCTGACGTCTACCCTAGCCGCCGCCACAACATATGGTTTCTCACCAGCGTTCCAGATCATTGCGCCGCCACGCAAGTCTTCTCCATTCCTCCTTCCAGCGTGCATCGCGAGAAGGGACAGCAGGCCTCCGGAACCCCGTCTTTTGTGATCCTGTATGGGAGAGGGGCGATCAGGTTTTTGGGGAGCGCACTCGCGCGAATGCTGGCAGCTATGACTTCGCCAACGACGACTTCTTCGCCGACCTCGGCAACCTCTTCCTCAACGACATGGGCGACAACATGAACGCCGGCGGTGCTGCTCCCGTTGCACCGTATGTGATTATGTCCTTCTTGTTCGAGATCGTGGTAGAATTCATGCTTTTAGTATGTGCCCTAGATTTGATCGGTTCATCTGCTATGCTAGTTAGCATGTTTAGTACAATCTGTGTTACTGCTGTCATGATTTATTTCCTGTTTATTCGGATTAAATATCATAGTAATTTGCTCATGTTTCCAACAACCAAAAACCTGATTATAGGCAAATTACTCCGAGTGGTTTTACTGCGTATTTGTAGCCGTCTGCCTTTAAGGGGGCGCAATATAAGAGGTGGCGCACGAGAGCAGTCTACTGGTTTCAAACCATGGGCTGCTATGACGCCACTAAGGGCAAGCCTGAGGGCGATCTTAATCCAGCACAGCTGGAAGCTTTTGAGAAGATTGACACTCTCTTTAAAGGCGCCCTTCTGAGTGTTCTTGATGATTCCATTGTGGATTCATATATGTCGTTTGACAACGGCAAGGACATGTGGGCTGCGCTCGAGGCCAAGTTTGGTGCCTCGGACGCCTGCAGCGAGTTGTACGTCATGGAGCAATTCTATGACTACAAGATGACTGATGACCACCCTGTTGTACAGCAGGCTCATGAGATACAGTCACTCGCCAAGGAACTTGAGTACTTTAAGTGTGTGTTGCCAGACAAATTTGTCGTCGGGGGCATCATTGCCAAGTTTCCACCTTCGTGGAACAATTTTGCTACTTCCCTGAAACACAAGAGACAGGAGTTGTCGGTTTCGGATCTCATTGGTACTCTTGATGTTGAAGAGAAGGCGAGAGCAAAAGACACACGTGATCGAGTTGTTGAGGGAGCTTCTAGTGCCCACATGGTACAGAAGAAGAACTTCCAGCCCAACAAGTTCAAAAATAACAAGAACGAAACTCAGGGCAAAGGCAAGTTTGATGCAAAGAACAAGCCGTCACATCTTATCAACTTCAAAAAGAATTCTCATAAGAAGGGGAAGGGACTTTGCCATGTGTGCGGTGATCCTAATCACTGGGCTCCGAAGTGTCCTAACCGCTTTGAGGAGCGCGAACACAAAAAGAGCAGCAAGTCCGCTAATGTTGTCATCGGTGATACTGATATAAAGGAATCTGGGTCATAGGGACTTCTCCCGTGCTGATGGGGAACGGGTCACATGCCATCGTTCGAGGTGTTGGTACAGTCGATCTGAAGTTTACTTCGGGGAAGATCGTGCGTCTGAAGAATGTTCATCATTTGCCCTCCATCAATAAGAATCTCGTCAGTGGTTCCCACTTGTGTCGAGATGGTTTTAAGTTGGTTTTTGAGCCTGTAGGATCGAAAGTAGGTCTAGAGGGGGGGTGATTAGACTACTTGACAATATAAAAAATCTGCCTTTAGATCATGCAATGTTTTTGGCAGTTTTACAATTAAGATCAATTCAAGTATCACCCTACACATGCAATTCTAGAGTATAAGCAGCGGAAAGTAAATTGCACATGTAAAAGAGAGGTGGAGAAGATCAAACGCAGTTTGGTGACACGAAGATTTTTGTCGTGGTTCCTATAGGTGGTGCTATCGTACATCCACGTTGATGGAGACTTCAACCCACGGAGGGTAACGGCTGCGCGAGTCCACGGAGGGCTCCACCCACAAAGGGTCCACGAAGAAGCAACCTTGTCTATTCCATCACGGCCTACGCCCACGGAGGACTAGCCTTACTCGGGGTAGATCTTCACGAAGTAGGCGATCTCCTTGCCCTTACAAACTTCTTGGTTCAACTCCACATCTCAAAGACGGAGGCTCCCAAGCGACACCTAACCAATCTAGGAGGCACCACCCCCCAAAAGGTAATAGACGGTGTTGATGATGATGAACTCCTTGCTCTTGTGCTTCAGATGATAATCTCCCCAACACTCAACTCTCCTCACTGATATGGCTGTGGTGGAAGAAAGGTTTGAGTGGAAAGCAACTTGGGAAGGCTAGAGATCAAGTTTCATATGGTAGGAATGGAATGGCTTGATCTCAACACAAGGGTAGGTGGTTCACTTCTCAGAAAGTGTATGGTAGAAGTGGTGGTACTTTCTGATGGCTCTCCTCACGAATGAAGAGGGGGTGGAGGGGTATATATAGCCTCCACACAAAATCCAACCGTTACACACACATTTGACCAATCTCGGTGAGACCGAAGTGAAAACTCGGTCAGACCGAAAGTTCAAATATAGTGAACGTTGGGATTTTCGGTGGGACCGAAAATACCATCTCGGTGTGTCCGAAGTGAGTCAAAGGTTGGAGCTTGCCATCTCGGTGGGACCGAAAGTGACAATTCGGATATTCCGAAATGCTGTCAATTGGTTACAGAAGGTTGGCAGTCCATTTTCGGTGAGACCGAAACTCAGAATCGGATGGACCGAGAAATTAGGGTTTGGAGAAATAACTGAAGTGGTTCATCTCGGTGGGACTGAGTTTGCAGAATCGGTTTGTCCGAGATTACTTATGAGTGTGTTGAATGGTAAAGAGTGCTGATAGTTGAGGGAGCTAGATCACCAAGCACTTGAGCAACAAGAACATTAACACAACCTCGTCCCCTTTTAATAGTATTGGCTTTTCCTATGGACTCAATGTGATCTTTGATCACTAAACCAGAAATAGAGTCTTGAGCTTTTGCCAATGCTTGTCTTAGCATTTTGAGGGGTCCACTTCTTCAGACATTTCCATACCCATATCATCGAACTTTTCTGAAATGATTCTCAAGTAAATATTAGTTCAATGATATATATGTTGTTATTAATTACCAAAACCACCCGGGGATTAGTTGCACTTTCAATCTCCCCCTTTTTGGTAATTGATGACAACATATAGATCAAAGCTTCGACAAAAGATATAATCATCAATAATATCGTCGCTTTGAGAAGTATGTGATAAACAAGAGCTCCCCCTAAATTTGTGCATTATTTAAAATTTGCGTTTGAATGCAAATGCACAATCGATTAGGATTATGGGTCACTCTTCCATGTCACATACATCTTGGTGGAGCGCACAAAATGATAAGAATGAGTAACATGCACTCAATCACCAAGACAAGAGTAAATAGCCATACAATAAGGAATAGCATATGATAAGCAATAAGCACACATTAAGGCATAGTATGACTAAGCACTCATTAAGGTAGCATCAAACGTGGTAGCAAGCACACTTAAAGTATCAGGAACCAAAAGAAATCACTGTATCTCAAAGAAAAACCGGCAAAAGAACGAAAGACGAAAGAGCACTCTCTCTCTCGAAGCCCTATGATCTATAACAATTTCTCCCCCTTTGGCAACAAGTTACCAAAAAGTTCGAAAAGGTATAGAGCTAAGCGTCACTGCGGGCTCTACTGGCGGCTCCCGTCTGGGTAGATGTCGGTGTAGAGATAGCTGCATCGGCGAAGACTTCTGCTGAAGTCTGTGGTGGAGGAGTGGATGCTGGAGCTGGAGGAACTGCTGGAGCTGTAGCTGGTGCTGAAGTGGTAGCCCTGGAGTTTGTCACTGGGATAGCTGCAGATCTGGATCCTCTGGGAACCTGAGCAGTCTGGCGATGAGAGTCCTGGACTAGATCATCCTGCATAAGCTCTGCTCTCTCCTGCCTTGTCTCCTCCATGTCTGCCTCAAGCTTGTTGACAGACACCTGAATCTCAGTCAACTTCACATCTAGAGCGTGGATCTTGTCCTCGACAATCCTCTCTAGGCTCTCCTGAGATTGCTCAATGCTGGCCAGGCATTGTTCAATCCTTTGGGTAGCTTCAAGAATTTGTTCTCCAAAGCTCTTTGGCTTAGCTGCTGCTGCTGCTGCCTCTTTGTCAGCTTTAGCCTTCTTCGCAGCTTCGATTTTGGCCTGTCCTTCAACTGAGGTAGGATCCTCTTCATCCATCACAACTACGTTGTCCTCATGCTCTGGCTGCAGTGGCAAGTGCTTCCTATCCAACATGAATTTGCCCGTGCCAAACTTGGCGTTGATGAGCATCTGTATCTGCGGTGCAAACCCACACGACCTCTTCTGGTCAGCTGCAGTCCTCTTAATGGTCTCTACCATCAAGTCCATCACCTTAAAAGGTGCCTTCTCATCGAGAATGTGCAGCATGTTGATAGAATAGCCTCGTATCATCCGGTGGTCTCCAGACTTAGGCATCAAAGTATGCCTCAGAATGGTGTTAGTGGTGGTCAGACCTGCCTGGAGATAGTACACTGAGCCAAGCTTCCATCCTTCCAAATCAGCAGCCGGGATCTCCTTTTACATGTTCTTCATGGAATCATGACTCTTCTTAGGAATCCCATAGACATCAATGTCGTCCTCTCTCTGCACTGGAGCGTTCAGAAGTTCTGCCCATTCTTAAACAGTCGAAGAAAACCGTTGACCTTCAGTCATCCAGGTGATCTTGCCATCAGGATAGAAGTGGGCTGTGGCATAGAACTGCATGATCATCTCGTCATTCCAAGCTGTCAGCTCTTGACCCACAAAATCAGCAACTCCACATGCAGTAAAGCTCTCATGCACATGGGGAAAGAAGTCCCGGTGCTCTTCACTGTCAATGTACTTCCAGTCAACATACCTGGTGTCAGCAACAATGGGCTTCTTATCCATCAGCACGGTCTCATAGAAATCCTGCTGCTCTCTGGTGTGGAATCTGGGGTCCACAGCAGTCCTTCTCCTTACAGCATATGGATCAGATTGTCTCCATAGCCTGAGACCTTTGTCCTTCCTTGCCTTCATGTCCTCAGCTTGAGGATGAGCATCATTGTGGAGTGGCAACTTGGGACGGAGCTTAAGCAGCACATGCTCTTCATCTGATTCAGACGGTGGCATCTCACCTTTGTTCTTCTCAGAAGCTGGAATGCTTCTGGTTGTTCTCTTGGGCTTGGCTGGAGCTGCCTTGGATTGAGCAGGCTTCTTGGGCTTAGAAGAGGCTTGAGCCCGAATAGCATCACCCATGAACTTAGCTTTCTGAGGAGGAGGCTGGGGTGCTTCTTCTTCTTCTTCTTCTGCAGCATCATCTTGAGGTTCAGCATATACTACCCTCTTCCTTTTGGAAGTCTTCTTCACCTTGCTTGGAGCAGGCTCTTCCAAGTTGAGCTTCTTTGCAACTGCTGACTGCTTCACTTTGCTTGTGCCTTTCCTTGTCTGCTGCCCTTGGTGCTCTTTGGCAACCACATTCCTCTTGGGCTTGGAGGTAACTTCCTCAGCAACAAAGTCAGAGTCCTCATCATCAGAAGTTCTCTTCTTCCTGGTTCTGGTGGCTGCAGGAGGCAAACCACTAGGGGTGCTCCTTTCACCATCATCATTGGAGCTGCTAGCAGGACTTGTATCTGCCTCTGGAATTCCAGCAAACGGTGATTCAGACCTGTTCTGGCTGTCACTGACATCTGACATGGCTGAAAAACCTGTGAAAAGATAAGGTATAGGCAGAGTAGAAGAGTTATCACAACTGCAGAGGTTTTTGCAAAAAAAAAATGAGTTCAAAACTTAGTTATGAGTTTTCATAGAATGTATTTCGGTCAAACCGATTTCATGTTTCGGTGCAACCGAAGTGCTCAACAGAAACCTACACACCACTTTCGGTCAGACCGAAATGGGTTTCGGTCCTACCGATAACTTAGGGTTTCACTGAAACTACTTTTCGGTCGTTCCGATTGGCACAACTCGGTTAAACCGAATTATGCAGTGCAATGGCCAGAGGCCAAATCGGTCATTCCGAGTTTCAAAAATCGGCTTCACCGAGATGCATTCCTTGGAAACCTAAACCTAAGAATTTTCCTCGAAACTAGAAGATCTGAACTATTGTATGGGGAACATATCAAACGTGGATTGAATCATGGCAAGCCTATCGTGCAAGAATCGGAAGTGGAGCACGAAAAGGGATCGGGACACACCCTAACTTGGTGGTGTCCCTCTACGGCGGCAACGGTGGAGATGATTACCGTTGACGGCGGCGGAGACCTGCGGCAAGGGCGCACAGGCGACGAAGGCGACGATCCGTAGACCAGGGCGACGGCAGCAGGGGTGTTGGGGGCGAACGGTTTGAAGAATGAAATCGCGCGCAGCCCCTCAGGTATATATAACCCCATGCTGTCGGTGGGACCGAGTTGAAAAACTCGGTGTCACCGAGATGTATAACTGTTGTGCAGTTACACATATCGGTCAGACCGAGATTTTGAACTCGGTTTCACCGAGATGAAACCTAGATCAGTCTAAGCGTTTCGGTTGGACCGAGATTGAGAAGCCGGTCAGACCGAAATAGACTTAGAAGGTTTTGGAAGTGAGCCTTAGACGAATCGGTGGTTCCGAGTGCTCCTCACTCGGACTGTCCGAAAAAGACTTGTTCAAAGTTGTGATATGAGCATGAATAGAATTTGAGACTAGAAAGCATAGATAGCTAGGGAAGGTGCTTAGGCATTCTTGTCCATCCATTTGGTCAGAAAAAACAAAACAATCAAAACAACAAATGGATGTCCTTGAATGGATAAAATCATGCATTCAACATGCTCACACAATAAGATAGCAACTGAAATATGTGTCAAACATGCACAACCAATCACTCTAGCTACTAGCACACAATTTGTCGATGACTAGGTCATCTATATATGAGTATATTGACTTAGGAGCCAAATGAGAACATTTGATCATAGGTCATACTCATCGTTTAAGCACAAGTGGGGTTACCACTTTTACATAAAGCATTTATGTGTTCACATCACTTGGAGATGCTTTAGCTCAATTTTTAGAGCAAAGCTCCCCCTAGATGTGGGAACCCCTTTTAAAGGGTCAAACTAACCTTGGGTTGTCGTAGAAGACTTCATGTAGATGTTGAAGATGTGGATGCTCAATGTTGATGTAGATCATCAAGAGTTGGGAGCAATCCTTTGGATTAGGGCACTTTCAATACCTACATGGGTTAGTCCCACAAGGAACAAACAAGAATATCCATAGACATAGAGTGAAGTACACAAAGGATGATGTCCATGAAAGCAATGATTACCTTGTCCCTTGACTTACCAACAAGAGGGTTTGTGACTCCATGAACAAGTGCATGATGTGGAAGTTGATTGCACAAGTTCTTGCCAAAATGAATATGAGTGAAGTCTGTTGGCGGAGTCACCCTCAAGAACCTACTAGTTCTTCTTCTTTGGGATCCACATCATCTTGATGGGAATCCTTGGTGTTGTAGTTGAGCTTGACGAAGTAGAACTTGATGTGTCCTTGGGAACCCACTTGACCATGGCTTGAGGTGCTTCAATGAATGCATCAATCTCCTCTTGAAGCTTGTCCTTGGCCTTTAGCTTGTGGTCTTGTGGTGGAAGGTCATCTTGAGCTTGTTCCACATTGGAAGAAGTAGGATCATACTTCTCCTTTTGTGAGACAAACTGTGGAGTAGGGTATTGACCTTCTTCCCACTCAACACCTTTGGCGTTGAACTTTCGCTCAAAACCAATCCCTTGATTCTTCCGGTGTCTTCCTTGTTTGCGAACAATCTCCTCAAAGTTCTTGCTTCCAGCAAGACTCTTGTAGACACCTTTCTCTATGATTTCCTTCAATAAGCTATTTTCTTGCTCAAGTGTAACTTGGCTTGAAACATTGTTAGTGGAATCAAGAGAACTACTAGAAGCAACAATATTGGATTTAACATTGTTATTGTTACTACTAGAGGAAGAATTTTTCTTATGCTTGTCATGCTTAGTCTTAATAGGTGGCAAAAAATTAGACAAGAGAAGTCGTTTGGCAAGATATGAAGAACTCTTCTTTCGAAGATCGTCATTGATCGCTTTTAGAAACTCATGTTCTTGCTCTAGAGTGAGCTTCTCGAAGCGTAGCTTCTCATGAGATCTTAGGAGCTCTCTATGATCTTCTTGAGTTGTTTCATGAGCTAACTTAAGAGTGTTTAGTTCTTTAGTTAGACGCTCAATCTCCTTCATAGCATTGTCATTCGACTCTTCTCGACTATAAAGACTACTAGCATTTTCATCATTACTAAGTTCACTAGATTTATCATGCAAGAGCTCATCTTCACCAAGCAAGTCATCCTCATCACTATCAAAGTCAATGAATTCAGGGTGTGTTACCTTGGGACCTTTAGCCATGAAGCATCTTCCAATTCCCTCATTTGGTGAATCAAATAAGTCGTAGGAGTTGGAGTTGGAGGATACGAGTGCAAGTCCGGCAACACCTTCATCTTGACTATAGTCGGAGTCGGAGTGATAGCTTCCATCGGATTGATTGTCAGAGTCGGAGCCGGAGACCCATTCACCAATATGAGCTTGATGTCTTCTTCTTGTGTAGCTCCTTGATGACTTGTCTTTCCTCTCCGAATCTTTGCTTCTCCGAGAGGGTCTTCGTTCATAACGATCATCTCTGCTCCTTCTCTCTCTCTGAGGTGACTCATCTCTTGCTCTTCTTCTTGGAGATTCTTCTCTTCTCTTGTGGGGAGCCGTACACTCATTTGAGAAGTGTCCGGGTCTTCCACAATTGTAGCAGTTTCGATCACGACTAGAAGATCTCTTTTCATCATATGATCTAGACTTTGAGCTTCTTTCTTTGCCTCTATTCTTGTAGAACTTGTTGAAGTTCTTGACCATTAGGCTTATCTCTTCATTGGAAATTAGCTTGTCACTTGAGGTAGTAGGAGCATCACTTGTAGCTTTGTAAGCACCACTTGACTTGTTGTGAAGCTCTTCCTTATCCTTAAGTGTCATCTCATGAGCAACAATTCTTCCAATGACTTCAGTTGGCTTGAGGGTCTTGTAGTTTGGCATCATTTGGATCAAAGTGCACACGGTGTCATATTTTCCATCCAAAGCTCTGAGAATCTTCTTAATGATGAATCGGTCGGTCATTTCTTCGCTTCCTAAGCCGGCAATCTCATTTGTGATGAGAGCAAGCCTAGAGTACATTTCAGCGACTCCTTCACCATCCTTCATCTTAAACTTGTCAAGTTGACCTTGAAGAATATCTAGCTTTGATTCCTTCACAGATTCAGTACCTTCGTGCATTTCAACCAAAGTATCCCAAATCTCTTTAGCATTCTCAAGACGGCTGATTTTGTTGAACTCTTCGGGACACAAAGCATTGAAGAGGATGTCACAAGCTTGAGCATTGTTTTGCAGCATCCGCAACTCTTCGGGTGTAGCTTCGCGATCCGGAACTTTTCCTTCTTCGAAGAAATCACCTTGCATACCAACACAAATAATGCCCCATGCGGCTGGGTTATGACCAAGAATATGCATTTTCATTTTATGTTTCCAACTAGCAAAATTTGTACCATCAAAGTAAGGACCTCTACGATAATTACCCTCACTAGACGCCATACTCTCCTAGGTTGTGAAACCAAGCTTATGGAGTCCAATGCAATGGAAACCAAAACAATGGAAACCAAAGCTCTGATACCACTTGTAGGATCGGAAGTATGTCTAGAGGGGGGGTGATTAGACTACTTGACAATATAAAAAATCTGCCTTTTGATCATGCAAAGTTTTTGGCAGTTTCACAATTAAGATCAATTCAAGTATCACCCTACACATGCAATTCTAGAGTAATAGCAGCGGAAAGTAAATTGCACATGTAAAAGAGAGGTGGAGAAGATCAAACGCAGTTTGGTGACACGAAGATTTTTGTCGTGGTTCCGATAGGTGGTGCTATCGTACATCCACGTTGATGGAGACTTCAACCCACGGAGGGTAACGGCTGCGCGAGTCCACGGAGGGCTCCACCCACGAAGGGTCCACGAAGAAGCAACCTTGTCTATTCCATCACGGCCTACGCCCACGGAGGACTAGCCTTACTCGGGGTAGATCTTCACGAAGTAGGCGATCTCCTTGCCCTTACAAACTTCTTGGTTCAACTCCACATCTCAAAGACGGAGGCTCCCAAGAGACACCTAACCAATCTAGGAGGCACCACCCCCCAAAAGGTAATAGACGGTGTTGATGATGATGAACTCCTTGCTCTTGTGCTTCAGATGATAATCTCCCCAACACTCAACTCTCCTCACTGATATGGCTGTGGTGGAAGAAAGGTTTGAGTGGAAAGCAACTTGGGAAGGCTAGAGATCAAGTTTCATATGGTAGGAATGGAATGGCTTGATCTCAACACAAGGGTAGGTGGTTCACTTCTCAGAAAGTGTATGGTAGAAGTGGTGGTACTTTCTGATGGCTCTCCTCACGAATGAAGAGGGGGTGGAGGGGTATATATAGCCTCCACACAAAATCCAACCGTTACACACACATTTGACCAATCTCGGTGAGACCGAAGTGAAAACTCGGTCAGACCGAAAGTTCAAATATAGTGAACGTTGGGATTTTCGGTGGGACCGAAAATACCATCTCGGTGTGTCCGAAGTGAGTCAAAGGTTGGAGCTTGCCATCTCGGTGGGACCGAAAGTGACAACTCGGATATTCCGAAATGCTGTCAATTGGTTACAGAAGGTTGGCAGTCCATTTTCGGTGAGACCGAAACTCAGAATCGGATGGACCGAGAAATTAGGGTTTGGAGAAATAACTGAAGTGGTTCATCTCGGTGGGACTGAGTTTGCAGAATCGGTTTGTCCGAGATTACTTATGAGTGTGTTGAATGGTAAAGAGTGCTGATAGTTGAGGGAGCTAGATCACCAAGCACTTGAGCAACAAGAACATTAACACAACCTCATCCCCTTTTAATAGTATTGGCTTTTCCTATGGACTCAATGTGATCTTTGATCACTAAACCAGAAATAGAGTCTTGAGCTTTTGCCAATGCTTGTCTTAGCATTTTGAGGGGTCCACTTCTTCAGACATTTCCATACCCATATCATCGAACTTTTCTGAAATGATTCTCAAGTAAATATTAGTTCAATGATATATATGTTGTTATTAATTACCAAAACCACCCGGGGATTAGTTGCACTTTCAGAGCCCAATAAAGTTGTAATTTCTAAGTATGGAAAATTTGTTGGAAAAGGCTATGAGTGCGGAGGCTTGTTCCACCTGTCTTTGTCAGATATTTGCACTAAAGTTAATAATAATGTTTGCCACAATAATGAGTATAATATTTGGCATTCACGACTTTGTCATATTAACTTTGGTTGCATGGCGCGGCTAGTCAATATGAGTTTAATTCCGAAATCCACTAATGTCAATTGTCAAGGGCTCCAAGTGCCAAGTGCGTGTGCAAGCTAAGCAACCTCGCAAGTCCCATAAGACAGCAGAGGCTAGAGATTTGGCGCCACTAGAGCTTATACATTCTGATCTATGTGAGATGAATGGCGTGTTGATAAAATGTGAAAGGAAATACTTCATGACGTTGATTGATGACTCCACTAGATATTGTCATGTGTATCTTCTGAAATCAAAAGATGAGGCTTTAAATTTCTTCAAAATCTATAAAGCTGAAGCAGAGAACCAACTTGATCGGATAATTAAACGGCTTAGGTCTAATCGTGGTGGAGAATACTTCTCCAATGAGTTTGATTTGTTTTGTGCGGAACATGGTATAATCCATGAGAGGACGCCTCCCTACTCACCTTAGTCAAATGGGGTGGCCGAAAGAAAGAACCGAACTCTAACTGATTTGGTTAACGCCATGTTAGACACATAGGGTCTCTCCAAGGCATGGTGGGGGGAAGCGCTAATGACTGCATGTCATGTCCTAAACTGAGTTCCCACAAAGCATAAAACCATGACTCCTTTTGAGGAATGGGAAAGGAAAATATTGAAACTCTCCTACCTACGTACTTGGGGTTGTTTGGCGAAACTCGATATACCAATTTCCAAGAAGCGCAAGCTTGGACCAGAAACCGTGGATTGTGTTCTTCTGGGCTATGCTTTTCATAGCATTGGCTATAGATTTTTGATAATGAAATCTGAGGTATCCGACATGTATGTTGGTACAATTATGGAGTCGAATGATGCGACTTTCTTTGAGGACATATTTCCTATGAAGGGTATGTCGAGTTCATCAAATCAGGAGATACCTAATCCATCTAGTGAGGAATTTGCTGTAATTCCTGAACCCACCATTGCGATGGAACACGTTGAGAATCCTGTTGAGGATGACAATGAAACTCCTGTAAGGAGTAAGAGATAGAGGATTGCAAAGTCCTTTGGTGATGATTTCATTGTGTACCTTGTGGATGACACACCCAGGACTATTTCAGAAGTGTAGGATCGAAAGTATGTCTAGAGGGGGGGGTGATTAGACTACTTGTAAATATAAAAATTCTGCCTTTTGACAAAGAACAGTTTTTGATAGTTTCACAATTATGATCAAGTCAAGTATCACCCTACACATGCAATTCTAGAGTATAGGCAGCGGAAAGTAAATTGCACATGTAGTAAAGAGAGGTGGAGAAGAGCAAACGCAATTTTGGAGACGCGGTGATTTTTCCCGTGGTTCCGATAGGTGGTGCTATCGTACATCCACGTTGATGGAGACTTCAACCCACGGAGGGTAACGGCTGCGCGAGTCCACGGAGGGCTCCACCCACGAAGGGTCCACGAAGAAGCAACCTTGTCTATTCCATCATGGCCTACGCCCACGGAGGGCTAGCCTTACTCGGGGTAGATCTTCACGAAGTAGGCGATCTCCTTGCCCTTACAAACTTCTTGGTTCAACTCCACATCTCGATGACGGAGGCTCCCAAGCGACACCTAACCAATCTAGGAGGCACCACCCTCCAAAAGGTAATAGATGTTGTAGATGATGATGAACTCCTTGCTCTTGTGCTTCAAATGATAATCTCCCCAACACTCAACTCTCCTCACTGATTTGGCTGTGGTGGAAGAAAGGATTGAGTGGAAAGCAACTTGGGAAGGTTAGAGATCAAGTTTCATATGGTAGGAGTGGAGCAACTTGATCTCAACACAAGGATAGGTAGTTCTCTTCTCAGAAAGTGTAAGGTAGGAGTGGTAGTTCTTTCTGATGGCTCTCTCCATGAATGAAGAGGGGGTGGAGGGGTATATATAGCCTCCACACAAAATCCAACCGTTACACACATAATTGAGCAATCTCGGTGAGACCGAAGTGGACAACCCGGTCAGACCGAAAGTTCAAATAATGTGAACGTTGGGGTTTTCGGTGGGACCGAAAATACCATCTCGGTTATTCCGATTTGAGCAGAGACAGGAACATGCCAGTTTCGGTAAGACCGATTTTATCATCTCGGTGACACCGATATGATGACATAGGGTTACAGAAGCTTGGCAGCCCATGTTTCGGTGAAACCGATTTCAAACTCGGAATATCCGATTTTTCTAGGGTTTGGCTTATGGCTGAGGTGGTTCATCTCGGTGTGACTGAGTTTGGATAATCGGTGGGACCGAGATTACTTATGAGTGAATTTTGTAGTGAAGGTTGCTGATAGTTTGAGGAGACATATCACTAAGCACTTGAGCAACTAGATCATCAACACAACCTCATCCCCTTTTAATAGTATTGGCTTTTCCTATGGACTCAATGTGATCTTGGATCACTAAACCAAAAATGGAGTCTTGAGCTTTTGCCAATGCTTGCCTTAGCATTTTGAGGGGTCCACTTCTTCAGTCATTGCCATACCCATATCACTGAACTTCTCTGAAATGATTCTCAAGTAACTATTAGTTCAATGATATATATGTTGTTATTAATTGCCAAAACCACCCGGGGATTAGTTGCACTTTCAATCTCCCCCTTTTTGGTAATTGATGACAACATATAGATCAAAGCTTCGACAGAAGATATAATCAATGAATAATATCGTCGCTTTGAGAAGTATGTGATAAGCAAGAGCTCCCCCTAAATTTGTGCATTATTTAAGATTTGCGTTTGAATGCAAATGCATAATCGATTAGGATCATGGGTCACTCTTCCATGTCACATACATCTTGGTGGAGCGCACAAAATGATAAGAATGAAAAGCATGCACCCAATCACCAAGACATGAGTAAATAGCCATACAAGATAGGAACAACATATGATAAGCATTAAGCACACATTAAAGCATAGTATGACCAAGCACTCATTAAGGTAGCATCAAACGTAGTATCAAGCACACTGAAAGTTTCGAAAACCAAAAGTATCTCAAAGAAACCGCAAAAGAACGAAAGAGCACTCTCTCTCTCGAAGCCCTATGATCTATACAATTTCTCCCCCTTTGGCAACAAGTTACCAAAAAGTTTGAAAAAGCATAGAGCTAAACGTCACTGTGGGCTCTGCTGGCGGCTCCCATCTGGGTAGATGTCGGAGTAGATATGACGGCATCGGCGAAGACTTCAGCTGATGTCTGCGCTGGAGGAGTGGATACTGGAGCTGTAGCTGGAGTAACTGCTGGAGCTGTAGGAGGTGCTGAAGTGGTAGTCCTGGTGTCAGTCACTGGAATAGCTGCTGATCGGGATCCTTTGGGAACCGGAGCAGTCTGGCGATGAGAGTCCTGGACTAAGTCATCCTGCACAAGCTCTGCCTTGTCCTGCTTTGCTTCCTCCATGTCTGCCTCAAGCTTGTTGACGGTCACCTGAATTTCAGTCAGCTTCACGTCCAGAGCGTGGATCTTCTCGTCAACAATCCTCTCTAGGCTCTCCTGAGATTGTTCAATGCTGGCCAGGCATTGTTCAATCCTTTGGGTAGCTTCAAGAATCTGCTCTCCGAAGCTCTTTGGTTTAGCTGCTGCTGCTGCTGCCTCTTTATCAGCTTTGGCTTTCCTAGCAGCTTCAATCTTGGCTTGACCTTCAACAGATATTGGATCCTCCTCATCCATCACAACAACATTGTCTTCATGCTCTGGCTGCAGGGGTAAGTGTTTCCTATCCAACAGGAATTTGCCCGTGCCAAACTTGGCATTGATAAGCATCTGAATCTGTGGGGCAAATCCGCATGACCTTTTCTGGTCAGCTGCAGTCCTCTTAATGGTCTCTACCATTAAGTCCATCACCTTGAAAGGTGCCTTCTCATCAAGTATATGCAGCATGTTGATAGAATACCCTCTGATCATGCGATGATCTCCAGACTTGGGCATCAAGGTATGCCTCAAAATAGTGTTAGTGGTAGGTAGACCTGCCTGGAGATAGTAGACTGAGCCGAGCTTCCATACTTCCAAATCTGCTGCGGGGATCTCCTTGTACATGTTCTTCATGGAATCATGGTTCTTCTTTGGAATCCCATAGACATCAATGTCATCCTCTCGTTGCACTGGAGCATTCAGAAGTTATGCCCATTCTTCAACAGAAGAAGAAAATCTCTGACCTTCAGTCATCCAGGTGATCTTCCCATCAGGATAGAAATGAGCTGTGGCATAGAATTGCATAATCATCTCGTCGTTCCAGCTGGTCAGCTTCTGACCCACAAACTCAGCAACTCCACATGCAGTGAAGCTTTCATGCACATGGGGAAAGAAGTCTCTGTGCTCTTCACTGTCAATGTATTTCCAGTCAACATATCTAGTGTCTGCAACTATTGGCTTCTTGTCCATCAGCACAGTCTCATAGAAGTCCTGCTGCTCTCTGGTGTGAAATCTGGGATCCACAGCAGTTCTTCTCCTCACGGCATATGGATCAGCTTGTCTCCATAGCCTGAGACCTCTATCTTTCCTTGCCTTCATATCCTCGGCTTGAGGATGAGCATCATTGTGAAGTGGAAGTTTTGGACGGAGTTTCAGCAACACTTGTTCTTCTTCATCAGACTCAGCTGGTGGCACATCACCCTTGTTCTTCTCAGATGCTGGAATGTTCCTGGTAGTCCTCTTGGGCTTGGCAGTAGGCTTTGCTGGAGCTGCCTTAGCTTGAGCAGACTTCTTGGGCTTTGAAGTGGCTCCAGCCCTAATGGCATCACCCATGAGCTTCTGCTTCTGAGGAGCAGGCTGGGGTGCTTCTTCTTCTTCCTCATCCTCGACTGCTGCATCTGCATGAGGATCAGTATACACAACCCTCTTTCTCTTGGAGGTTTTCTTCACTTTGCTTGGGGCTGGCTCTCCCAAGTTCAGCCTCTTGGCAACAGTGGATTGCTTGACTTTGCTGGTGCCCTTCTTTGACTGCTGACCTTGTTGCTCTTTGGCAACAACCTTTCTCTTAGGCTTGGAGGTCACTTCTTCCTCAGCTACAAAATCAGAATCCTCATCATCGGAGTTCTTCTCTTTTCTAGCCCTGGTGGCTGCAGGAGGCAAGCCACTTGGTGTACTCCTCTCACCATCATCAAATGGACTACTAGTCTCAGGACTAGTGTCTGCTTCAGGAATGTCCGCAATAGGTGACTCTGACCTGTTCTGGCTGTCACTGGCATCTGACATGGCTGACAACCTGTGAATGGATAAGGTATAGGCAGAGAAGAAGAGTTATCACAAACTGCAGAAGTTTTTGCAAAAAAATGAGTTCAAATTTTAGTTTTAAGTTTTCACAGAAGGCATTCGGTCAGACCAATTTTCAGTTTCGGTGAATCCGAAGTGTATAACAGAAACTTTACACACCACTTTCGGTTTGACCGAAGTGGGTTTCGGTCCTGCCGAAACACTAGGGTTTCACTAAAACTCTATTTCGGTCACACCGATTTGCACAACTCGGTTGGACCGAAAGGTGCAGTGCAATGGCCAGAGGCCAAATCGGTCATTCCGAGATTTTAAAATCGGTTTCACCGAGATGTGTTCCGTGGAAACCTAACCCTAAAATTTTTACTCGAAACTAGTTCAAACGAACCGATCTGGTGTTAAGGAAGATTTCAATCGTGGCCAGATATAGGGCAAACCAAACGTGCATTGAATCGGAGATAGGAGCACGAGTGGGATCGAGACTCACCCTAACTTGGTGGAGTCTCTCTACGGCGGCAACGGCGTGGAGGAGAAGTCCGTTGACGGCAGTGGAGACCTGCGGCGAGGGCGCACAGGCGATGACGGCGACGATCCGGAGATCAGGGCGACGGCAGCAGGGGACGTGGGAGCGAAAACGTTTGAAGGAATAATCAACGCGCGCTGCCCTCAGTATATATATATCCCTTTGCTGTCGGTGGGACCGAGTTGAAAAACTCGGTGTCACCGAGATGGATAACTGCTAGGCAGTTATGCATTTCGGTCACGCCGAAACTTACAACTCGGTTTCACCGAGATGAAACCTAGATCAGTCTAAATGCTTTCGGTTTGACCGAGTGGGAGAAAGTTGGTCTGACCGAAAATCACTTAGAAGGTTTTGGAAGTTAGCCCTTGATGGATCGGTGGCTCCGAGTGCTCCTCACTCGGAGGGTCCGAAAATGACTTGTTCAAAGTTTGTGATATAAGCATGAATAGAATTTGAGACAAGAAAGCATAGATAGCTAGGGGAGGTACTTAGGCATTCTTGTCCATCCATTTGGCCAGAAAAATCAAAACAACCAAAAAAACAAATGGATGTCCTCGAATGGATAAAATCATGCATTCAACATGCTCACACAATAAGATAGCAAATGAAATATGTGTCAAACATGCACAACCAACACTCTAGCTACTAGCACACAATTTGTCGATGACTAGGTCATCTTTATATGAGTATTTTGACTTAGGAGCCAAATGAGAACATTTGATCATAGGTCATACTCATCGTTTAAGCACAAGTGGGGTTACCACTTTTACATAAAGCATTGATGTGTTCACATCATTTGGAGATGCTTTAGCTCAATTTTTAGAGCAAAGCTCCCCCTAGATGTGAGAACCCCTTTTAAAGGGTCAAACTAACCTTGGGTTGTCGTAGAAGACTTCATGTAGATGTTGAAGATGTGGATGCTCAATGTTGATGTAGATCATCAAGAGTTGGGAGCAATCCTTTGGATTAGGGCACTTTCAATACCTACATGGGTTAGTCCCACAAGGAACAAACAAGGATATCCATAGACATAGATTGAAGTTCACAATAGATGATGTCCATGAAAGCAATGATTACCTTGTCCCTTGACTTACCAACAAGAGGGTTTGTGACTCCATGAACTAGTGCATGATGTGGAAGTTGATTGCACAAGTTGCCAAAATGAATATGAGTGAAGTATGTTGGCGGAGTCACCCTCAAGAACCTTCTAGTTCTTCTTCTTCGGGATCCACATCATCTTGATGGGAATCCTTGGGGTTGTAGTTGAGCTTGACGAAGTAGAACTTGACGTGTCCTTGGGAACCCACTTGACCATAGCTTGAGGTGCTTCAATGAATGCATCAATCTCCTCTTGAAGCTTGTCCTTGGCTTTTAGCTTGTGGTCTTGTGGTGGAAGGTCATCTTGAGCTTGTTCCACATTGGAAGAAGTAGGATCATACTTCTCCTTTTGAGAAACAAACTGTGGAGTAGGGTATTGACCTTCTTCCCACTCAACACCTTCGGCGTTGAACTTTCGCTCAAAACCAATCCCTTGATTCTTCCGGTGCCTTCCTTGCTTGCGAACAATTTCCTCAAAGTTCTTGCTTCCGGCAAGACTCTTGTAGACACCTTTCTCTATGATCCCTTTCAATAAACTATTCTCTTGCTCAAGTGTAACTTGGCTTGAAACATTGTTAGTGGAATCAAGAGAACTACTAGAAGTAACAACATTAGATTTAACATGGTTATTGTTACTGCTAGAGGAAGAATTTTTCTTATGCTTGTCATTCTTAGTCTTAATGGTTGGCAAGAAATTAGACAAGAGAAGTCGTTTGGCAAGATATGAAGAACTCTTCTTTCGAAGATCGTCATTGATCGCTTTTAGAAACTCATGTTCTTGCTCTAGAGTGAGCTTCTCGAAGCGTAGCTTCTCATGAGATCTTAGGAGCTCTCTATGATCTTCTTGAGTTGTTTCATGAGCTAACTTAAGAGTGTTTAGTTCTTTAGTTAGACGCTCAATCTCCTTCATAGCATTGTCATTCGACTCTTCTCGACTATAAAGACTACTAGCATTTTCATCGTTACTAAGCTCACTAGATTTATCATGCAAGAGCTCATCTTCACTAAGCAAGTCATCCTCATCACTATTAAAGTCAATGAATTCAGGGTGTGATACCTTGGGGCCTTTAGCCATGAAGCATCTTCCAATTCCCTCATTTGGTGAATCAAATAAGTCGTAGGAGTTGGAGTTGGAGGATACGAGAGCAAGACCGGCAACACCTTCATCTTGACTGTAGTCGGAGTCGGAGTGATAGCTTCCATCAGATTGATTGTCGGAGTCGGAGCCGGAGACCCATTCACCTACATGAGCTTGATGTCTTCTTCTTGTGTAGCTCCTTGATGACTTGTCTTTCCTCTCCGAATCCTTGCTTCTCCGAGAAGGTCTTCGTTCATAACGATCATCTCTACTCCTTCTCTCTTTCCGAGGTGACTCATCTCTTGATCTTCTTCTTGGAGATTCTTCTCTTCTCTTGTGGGGAGCCGTACACTCATTTGAGTAGTGTCCGGGTCTCCCACAATTGTAGCAGTTTCGATCACGACTAGAAGATCTCCTTTCATCATATGATCTAGACTTTGAGCTTCTCTCTTTGCCTCTATTCTTGTAGAATTTGTTGAAGTTCTTAACCATTAGGCTTATCTCTTCATTGGAAATTAACTTGTCACTTGAGGTTGTGGGAGCATCACTTGTAGCTTTGTAAGCACCACTTGACTTGTTGTGAAGCTCTTCCTTATCCTTAAGTGTCATCTCATGAGCAACAATTCTTCCAATGACTTCAGTTGGCTTGAGAGTCTTGTAGTTTGGCATCATTTGGATCAAAGTGCACACGGTGTCGTACTTTCCATCCAAAGCTCTGAGAATCTTCTTGATGATGAATCGGTCGGTCATTTCTTCGCTTCCTAAGCCGGTAATCTCATTTGTGATGAGAGCAAGCCTAGAGTACATTTCAGCGACTCCTTCACCATCCTTCATCTTGAACTTGTCAAGTTGACCTTGAAGAATATCTAGCTTTGATTCCTTCACAGATTCAGTACCTTCGTGCATTTCAACCAAAGTATCCCAAATCTCTTTTGCATTTTCAAGACGGCTGATTTTGTTGAACTCCTCGGGACACAAGGCATTGAAGAGAATGTCACAAGCTTGAGCATTGTTTTGCAACATCCGCAATTCTTCAGGTGTGGCTTCGCGATCCGGAACTTTTCCTTCCTCGAAGAATTCACCTTGCATACCAACACAAATAATGCCCCATGCGACTGGGTTATGACCAAGAATATGCATTTTCATTTTATGCTTCCAACTAGCAAATTTTTTACCATCAAAGTAAGGACCTCTACGATAATTACCCTCACTAGACGCCATACTCTCCTAGGTTGTGAAACCAAGCTTATGGAGTCCAATGCAATGAAAACCAAGACAATGGAGACCAAGGCTCTGATACCACTTGTAGGATCGAAAGTATGTCTAGAGGGGGGTGATTAGACTACTTGTAAATATAAAAATTCTGCCTTTTGACAAAGAACAGTTTTTGATAGTTTCACAATTATGATCAAGTCAAGTATCACCCTACACATGCAATTCTAGAGTATAGGCAGCGGAAAGTAAATTGCACATGTAGTAAAGAGAGGTGGAGAAGAGCAAACGCAATTTTGGAGACGCGGTGATTTTTCCCGTGGTTCCGATAGGTGGTGCTATCGTACATCCACGTTGATGGAGACTTCAACCCACGGAGGGTAACGGCTGCGCGAGTCCACGGAGGGCTCCACCCACGAAGGGTCCACGAAGAAGCAACCTTGTCTATTCCATCATGGCCTACGCCCACGGAGGGCTAGCCTTACTCGGGGTAGATCTTCACGAAGTAGGCGATCTCCTTGCCCTTACAAACTTCTTGGTTCAACTCCACATCTCGATGACGGAGGCTCCCAAGCGACACCTAACCAATCTAGGAGGCACCACCCTCCAAAAGGTAATAGATGTTGTTGATGGTGATGAACTCCTTGCTCTTGTGCTTCAAATGATAATCTCCCCAACACTCAACTCTCCTCACTGATATGGCTGTGGTGGAAGAAAGGATTGAGTGGAAAGCAACTTGGGAAGGCTAGAAATCAAGTTTCATATGGTAGGAATGGAATGGCTTGATCTCAACACAAGGGTAGGTGGTTCTCTTCTCAGAAAGTGTATGGTAGGAGTGGTAGACTTTCTGATGGCTCTCTTCTCGAATGAAGAGGGGGTGGAGGGGTATATATAGCCTCCACACAAAATCCAACCGTTACACACATATTTGAGCCATCTCGGTGAGACCGAAGTGAAAACTCGGTCAGACCGAAAGTTCAAATATAGTGAACGTTGGGATTTTCGGTGGGACCGAAAATACCATCTCGGTGTGTCCGAAGTGAGTCAAAGGTAGGAGCTTGCCATCTCGGTGGGACCGAAATTAACAACTCGGATATTCCGAAGTGATGTCAATTGGTTACAGAAGGTTGACAGTCCAGTTTCGGTGAGACCGAAACTCAAAATCGGATGGACCGAGAAATTAGGGTTTGGAAGAATAACTGAGGTGGTTCATCTCGGTGGGACTGAGTTTGCAGAATCGGTTTGTCCGAGATTACTTATGAGTGTGTTAAGTAGTGAAGAGTGCTGATAGTTGAGGGAGCTAGATCACTAAGCACTTGAGCAACCAGATCATTAACACAACCTCATCCCCTTTTAATAGTATTGGCTTTTCCTATGGACTCAATGTGATCTTTGATCACTAAACCAAAAATAGAGTCTTGAGCTTTTGCCAATGCTTGTCTTAGCATTTTGAGGGGTCCACTTCTTCAGACATTTCCATACCCATATCATCGAACTTCTCTGAAATGATTCTCAAGTAAATATTAGTTCAATGATATATATGTTGTTATTAATTACCAAAACCACCAGGGGATTAGTTGCACTTTCAGTATGTAGCCGAGAACTCATGTAGAATCCCTTCCTCATCGAGAAAAGAGTCTACATTGGCATTCTTGAACTCCGTTCCATTGTCACTCCGAACTTTCTTGATCTTCACTTCAAATTGATTTTGGGCCTTTTTGGCAAAGGTTTTGAAGATTCTCTGAACCTGCGATTTGTCATCAAGGAAAAATACCCACGTAAATCTGGAATAATCATCAACTATAACTAGACCAAAGGAGTTACCACCAAGGCTTTTGTAAGCATTGGGACCGAAGAGGTCCATATGAAGAAGCTCAAGCGGTCTCCTTGTGGTCATGATGTTTTTCACGGGATGACTTCCACCTACTTGTTTTCCTGCTTGACAAGCACTACAAAGTCTATCTTTGTCAAAGAAAACATCTTTAACGCCAAGAATATGATCACCTTTGATCAACTTGTCTAGATTACGCATACCAACATGTCCAAGCCTTCTATGCCATAACCAACCTTTAGAGGATTTAGCAATGAAACAAGCTCTAGGTTGGGCTTTCTTAGTGAAATCAACAATATATAGATCACCTCTACGGATACCGATAAATGCCATGTTTTGATTGTCACGACGAAAGACTTGGCAATCTACTTTGGTGAACAACACATTGAATCCAAAGTCAGCTAATCTAGACACGGAAAGTAAATTGTATCCAAGAGATTCTACAAGCATGACATTTTGAATAGAGCTATCATGAGATATGGCCACCTTACCAAGGCCAAGTACCTTACCCTTGGAGTTGTCTCCAAAAGTCACATACTTGCGTGGACCATCGTTCTTTGCAAGCTCTCCAAACATGTCTTTGTCTCCGGTCATGTGGTCGGTGCATCCACTATCAAGAATCCACTCTTTTCCGCCGGACATGTAGTCTCTCAGATTTGCCATAAGATTGAGACTCTTCATGATCTTGTCTAGCTCGGTGTCCGAGTCGGAGTAATCATCATCATGCTCATGCTTATCATCATATTGACCCATAGATTGTTCATCATCAACACCTAGGTCAATTTGATAACCACTTGCATTAGTTTTGTCAATGTGACAATAATCTTGGGAATGTAATGCAAGAGCATTTCTAATTAAAACATTGATAAGACCGGGATCACCCTTCTTTTTCATAAGATCACGAAGCTCAAAGAAGCATTTATCAAAGTTGGGATCATTGGGGCGCATCTTATCAAATTCAATAGTCTTGTGTAGAATTTCATCAAGACTTCTCAAAGAGTAGTCCGGATAAAGTTCTTCCAAGAACTTCCACATAGCATAGGCGCACTCAAAGTTTGTAACAAGCTTAAGCAAGTCATCGGGTAACCCTCTAATGATAAGATTTACAGTCCTAAGGTTACGAAGCAAATCAAGCTCTTCATCCATGGTAGGGTGCAAGGGATCAAAAGGAGGCACATAGGGGGTCTCAACATATTTGCACAAATTGTACATCTTAAAGATACTAAGCATTTCAGACCTCCATGAGTTATATGACTCTCCATTAAGAATAGGCACTCTATGGCTAACACTCCCAAACGTAGACACGTCCATCTTCCTCCAATGGTGTGTAAACCAAAGCAATGGAGACCAAAGCTCTGATACCAATTGAGGGATCGAAGAAGGTGAGAGTGTCTAGAGGGGGGGTGATTAGACTACTCGACAAGATAAAAATTTTGTCTTTTATCAAGGACAGATTTTGGCAGATTTTGCATAACACACAAGTCAAGTAGCACACTACACATGCAATTCTAGAGTATGGGCAGCGGAAAGTAAATTGCACAAGTAGTAAAGAGAAGTGGAGAAGATCAAACGCAATTTGGAGACGCAATGATTTTTCCCGTGGTTCCGATAGGTGGTGCTATCGTACATCCACGTTGATGGAGACTTCAACCCACGGAGGGTAACGGCTGCGCGAGTCCATGGAGGGCTCCACCCACGAAGGGTCCACGAAGAAGCAACCTTGTCTATTCCATCATGGCCTACGCCCACGGAGGGCTAGCCTTACTCGGGGTAGATCTTCACGAAGTAGGCGATCTCCTTGCCCTTACAAACTTCTTGGTTCAACTCCACATCTCAATGACGGAGGCTCCCAAGCGACACCTAACCAATCTAGGAGGCACCACCCTCCAAAAGGTAATAGATGTTGTAGATGATGATGAACTCCTTGCTCTTGTGCTTCAAATGATAATCTCCCCAACACTCAACTCTCCTCACTGATTTGGCTATGGTGGAAGAAAGGATTGAGTGGAAAGCAACTTGGGAAGGTTAGAGATCAAGTTTCATATGGTAGGAGTGGAGCAACTTGATCTCAACACAAGGATAGGTAGTTCTCTTCTCAGAAAGTGTAAGGTAGGAGTGGTAGTTCTTTCTGATGGCTCTCTCCACGAATGAAGAGGGGGTGGAGGGGTATATATAGCCTCCACACAAAATCCAACCGTTACACACATAATTGAGCAATCTCGGTGAGACCGAAGTGGACAACTCGGTCAGACCGAAAGTTCAAATAATGTGAACGTTGGGGTTTTCGGTGGGACCGAAAATACCATCTCGGTTATTCCGATTTGAGCAGAGACAGGAACATGCCAGTTTCGGTAAGACCGATTTTATCATCTCGGTGACACCGATATGATGACATAGGGTTACAGAAGCTTGGCAGCCCATGTTTCGGTGAAACCGATTTCAAACTCGGAATATCCGATTTTTCTAGGGTTTGGCTTATGGCTGAGGTGGTTCATCTCGGTGTGACTGAGTTTGGATAATCGGTGGGACCGAGATTACTTATGAGTGAATTTTGTAGTGAAGGTTGCTGATAGTTTGAGGAGATATATCACTAAGCACTTGAGCAACCAGATCATCAACACAACCTCATCCCCTTTTAATAGTATTGGCTTTTCCTATGGACTCAATGTGATCTTGGATCACTAAACCAAAAATGGAGTCTTGAGCTTTTGCCAATGCTTGCCTTAGCATTTTGAGGGGTCCACTTCTTCAGTCATTGCCATACCCATATCACTGAACTTCTCTGAAATGATTCTCAAGTAACTATTAGTTCAATGATATATATGTTGTTATTAATTGCCAAAACCACCCGGGGATTAGTTGCACTTTCAAGAAGCCTATGCATCTTATGATGCTGACTACTGGAAGGAAGCTGTCCGCAGCGAGATGGATTCCATCTTATCTAATAAAACCTGGGAAATCACTTATCGTCCTTATGGGTGCAAACCTGTAGGATGTAAGTGGGTGTTCAAGAAAAAGCTTAGACCTGATGGTATGATTGAAAAGTACAAGGCACGGCTTATGGCTAAGGGTTATACCCAAAAAGAAGGTGAAGACTATTTTGATACTTACTCATCTATGGCTAGACTGACCACTATTCGGGTGCTACTATCACTGGCTGCCTCACATGGTCTTCTCGTTCATCAAATGGACGTTAAGACGGCTTTCCTCAATGGAGAGTTGAAGGAGGAAATTTACATGGATCAGCCCGATGGTTTTGTAGTACCTGGTCAGGAAGGAAAGGTGTGCAAGTTATTAAAGTCTTTATATGGCCTTAAACAAGCTCCTAAGGAGTGGCATGAGAAGTTCGAAAGAACATTAACTGCTGCAGGATTTGTAGTAAATGATGGTGACAAGTGTGTGTACTATCGCCATGGTGGGGGCGAAGGAGTTTTTCTTTGTGTGTATGTCGATGACATACTGATCTTTGGAACCAAACTTGATTTAATCAAGGAGGTTAAGGATTTCTTATCTCGTTGTTTTGAGATGAAGGATCTAGGAGTGGTTGATGTTATCTTAAACATCAAGCTATTGAGAGATGAGAATGGTGGGATTGCACTGCTTCAGTCTCACTATGTGGAAAAGGTCTTGAGTCGCTTTGGGTATAGCGACTGCCAGCCTTCTCCAACTCCATATGATGCTAGTGTGTTGCTTCGGAAGAACCGACAGATTGCTAGAGATCAACTGAGATACTCTCAGATTATTGGCTCGCTTATGTATTTGGCAAGTGCCACGAGGCCTGACATCTCTTTTGCTGTGAGCAAGCTGGGTCGGTTTGTGTCAAACCCGGGAGATGATCATTGGCGTGCGCTTTAGAGAGTTATGAGCTATTTGAAAGGCACTGCGAGCTATGGGATTCACTACACCGGGTGAAAACTATCGCACAACAAACCAGGGTATATGGTGGAGCTTGGTTGGGATACCTAACAACACCAATTCAAAAATCCTAGTGCTGATCGTATGACAAAAAGACCCACGAAAACACACATAGTGGAGATAAACGGGGCAAATGCAACTCTGAAACTGAGCTCAAAATTGATGTATGTCAGAATAATGCTCGTGTTGCAATTGCACATGAGAGGCGCTAGCAAAAAGCTCAATTTATACGGGCACAAGATTGCTCAATCTACTAGTGCAATGAATGTGGCAGAATTACTGAAACATGTCTCCAAAAACCGTATCCAACTTTCACGTCTAACTTTCTTTTCCTCATTTGTTTTCTTTCTTTCTTTGTCTTTCTTTCTCTCTTTTTTTGTTATCAACAGAAAAGTGAGCAATTAGAAACCAATATGAATTTTCCAAAACAAATGATGCACTCTCTAAATTCCTATGTGAGCAGCCCGTGGAGCAAAGGATATGCTAGTCTCAATAGGAAAGTGCTACGCAAAAGAAGAAAGGCTGACTATGGTTATGAAACAATCTGATTCGGTTTATTAATCTAAGCAAACTAAACTGACTTGACAGTAACCAAATGACTCTAACTAGTGAAATAGATTCTGGACAATCTAGTATGACTCAGATGAGAAAATAAGTTACGCAAAGAAAAGACTACGATCGGCAACTAAAACTTGGAACCGATGCTATCTAGGCTATGAAAAAATACTAAACCCTAATATTTTTGTATGGCTTTTTCTCTATAGGACTAAAACAAAACTAATCTATGGGATTAATGGATGCTCACCGAGTAAACACTGGAAATCTGAAACCAAGATGATAAGGGGCTGCCCGATCTTCTCATTGAACGAATGATGTCGATGTTGAACTTGCTGGATAACTTGTGAGATGCTCTCGAACTCTCCGGTTATTCCCTCGGGGCCAATGCAACAGATCTTCAACCCTATGGATATTCGCAACACCACACACTTGCGCACGTAGCTGCCGACCATGAAGCGGTTCTACAATCTCCCAATTCCCAATGGAAAGACAAATAACACCTGACTGTCAGTAGCAAATACACCCTATCGAAACAAATTTGGTGTAGGTAAATATGAAGAAAATATGCCCTAGAGGCAATAATAAAGTTGTTATTTTATATTGACTTATATCATGATAAATGTTTATTATTCATGCTAGAATTGTATTAATCAGAAACTTGATACATGTGTGGAGACATAGACAAAACATCGTGTCCCTACTAAGCCTCTACTAGACTAGATCGTTAATCAAGGATGGTTAAGTTTCCTAATGGACAAGACCCATCTGTTAGCTTAGCATAACGATCGTTAAGTTTTATTGCTATTGCTTTCTTCATGACTTATACATATTCCTCTGACTATGAGATTATGCAACTCCCGAATACCGGAGAAACATCTTGTGTGCTATCAAACGTCACAATGTAACTGGGTGATTATAAAGATGTTCTACAGGTGTCTCCGAAGGTATTTGTTGGGTTGGCATAGATCAAGTTTAGGATTTGCCACTCCGAGTATCGGAGAGGTATCTCTAGGCCCTCTCGGTAATACACATCATAATAAGCCTTGCAAGCAAATGACTAATGAGTTAGTCATAGGATGATGTATTACGGACGAGTAAAGAGACTTGCCGGTAACGAGATTGAACTAGGTATGAAGATACCGACGATTGAATATTGGGCAAGTAACATACCGATGGACAAAGGGAATTACGTATGTTGTCATAACGGTTCGACCGATAAAGATCTTCGTGGAATATGTAGGAATCAATATGAGCATCCAGGTTCCGCTATTGGTTATTGACCAGAGAGGTGTCTCAGTCATGACTACATAATTCCCGAACCTGCATGGTTGCGCGCTTAACGTTCATTGATGTCACGCCCACGCAGACAGCAACAGGTCAACGCAGGCGGCGGCGCGCCCGTCGTTCTCCTCGAACAGAGCTGAGGCCGGCGGCGCCAACAGCCACGGCGGACTCCGGTGAGCGAGGGAATGGGCGGATCCAACCGTTAGACACCGGATCCGGCCACGACGATGTTCGGGGCGCGGGGTCGGGATGGAGCCGAGCTCCTGCGACGGCGGTGCACCGCGGGTGGAGTCCGGCGATGGGCGGCGGGGTCCGGCGAGCGAGGTCGAGGCGCGGGGGGCGCATAAGTGCTCGAGTGAGGCTCGGAGTGGGCGCTGGCGCGCTCGGGCGGGCGGATCTGGGCCCGGGGCGGGCCGCGGATGGGCTCCGACGGGCCTGCACGGTGGGAGGCGCGGTGAGGACAGATGACGGGCGCGGAGAGGCTCGGGCCGATGGCTGCGGTGGCGTGCCCGATCTGTGGCTACCAAGTGGCGGTGACGTGAAGGTCTGGCACGGAATTTGAGGCAGGTGAGGCTAGAGGTAGGTGGAGGGGGCTAGGGATCCATTTTTGGATGTGGGCATGTCCATTTATAAGTAGGGGCTAGGGTTAGGGTTTTTTAGGCCGATTCAGACCCTCAGATCACGATCCAACGGTCCAGGTCGAGAGGGGGGATAGGCTGGGCCTAGGAGGTGTTGTTGGGATGTGTGGAGAGGCCTCGAGCTGCGGGAGAGAAGAGAGAGAGAGGCCCGACGGCAATTTCGGAGACCGAAATGTCCGACGATTTAACCGGCAACAGTGCCGCTATATGTTTAACGGTTGGGCTATCAGACGAGCTCCGAATGCGACGAAATTTGGCAGGAGATCTGTCTACACTATAATAAGACGGCACGCCAACTTTCAATCCATTCCGAGAACATTTTCCGGACACTTATAAAATAATATTTCGGAGGTGCCGCGGGCGCGTGCAAGTGTGTCTGGGCTCAGAACGAACAACGGAGAGGACTGGGGAACCCGAACGGATGTAAGTTTTGAAAAGCATGCAGATGAAATGCACATGATGACATGGCAAGGTGCAACACGCAAGCGAAATGACATGGCAATGGCAGCAAATAACTGGAAGACACCTGGCGCATCGGTCTCGGGGCGTTACAATTGACGCTAGAGTAGTATTGGGATATTTGATGAGTGGTAACCAAATGTTGTTTGGAGTCCCGGATAAGATCTCGGATGTCACGAGGACTCCGGAATGGTCGAGAGGTAAAGATTTATATATGGGAAGTCATATTTTGGGTTCCGAAAAAAGTGTAGTTTTTTCGGTATTATACCGGGAAGCTTCCAGAAGGTTCCAGAGGATTTCGGAGGGGTCCGGAAGTCCACAGGTGGGTTCACCATGTCCCAAGAGCCGGCATGGGCTAAAAGGGAGGCGCCCTGGCCTTATTGGGCCAGGCGCACCAGGTCCTCAAAAGCCCATGTGGCTAGGGATGGCAAAAAGGGAAGGAATCCTAATAGGAATAGGATTGGACTTGGAGTCCAAGTCCTCTCCCCTATTGTTGCACCATAGGGCTTGGAGGGGTTGTTTGCCACGCCCCTCCACATATATATAGAGGGGAGGGGGCGCCCCAAGAGTACACACCAAGCCCTTGGCGCCCCTCTCTCTCTCCCGTTACTCGGTAGTTCCATCGCCTCGTCCCGGCGACGCTTAGCGAAGCGCTGTCGATGCTCCACCACCACCATCACCACCACGTCATCGTGTTGGTTGTGATCCCATCTACTTCTCCTCTCCCGCTTGCTGTATCAAGAAGGAGGAGACGTCATCGAGCCACACATGTGCTAAACTCGGAGGTGCCGTACGTTCGGTACTTGATCGGTTGGATCATGCAGTTGGATTGTGGAGTTATTCCACTACATCAACCGTGTTGATATAATGCTTCCACTTATGGTCTACGAGGGTCCGTAGACACACTCTCCACATCTCGTTGCAATGCTTCTCCTAGATAGATCTTGCGTGAGCGTAGGAAATTTTCGAAATTGCATGCTATGTTCCCCAAAAGTGGCATCATGAGCCAGGTCTATGCGTAGACGATATGCACGAGTAGAACACAAAGAGTTGTGGGCGATAATAGTCATACTTCTTGCCACCAACGTCTTACTTTGATTCGGCGGTATTGTTGGATGAAGCGGCCCGGACCGACATTACATGACCGCGATCATGAAACTGGTTCTATCGACGTGCTTGGCACATAGGTGGCTCGCGGATGTCTATTTCTCCAACTTTAATTGAATCAAGTTTGACTACGGTCGGTCCTTGTTGAAGGTTAAAACAACACACTTAACGAAAAATCATTGTGGTTTTAATGCGTAGGTAAGAACGGTTCTTGCTAGAAGCCCTTTACAGCCACGTAAAACTTACAACAACAAAGTAGAGGACGTCTAACTTGTTTTTGCAGGGCATGTTGTGATGTGATATGGTCAAGGCGTGATGAGTTATACGTTATTTTATGAGATGATCATGTTTTGTAAATTATCGGCAACCGGTAGGAGCCTTATGGTTGCCTCTTTATTGTATGAATTGCAAACGCCATGTAATTGCTTTACTTTATCACTATGAGTTAGCGATAGTAGTAGAAGCAATAGTTGGCGAGACGACCACGACGCTATGATGAAGATCATGGTGCCAAACCGGTGACGATGGAGATCATGACGATGATTTGGAGATAGAGATCAAAAGCACAAGATGATGATGGCCATATCATGTCACATATTTTCATTGCATGTGATGTTTATCTTTTTATCAATGTTGAGGATATCGCTTATCGTTATCGTATCGGTCACCTGGGGATTAGAGATTAATCGGAAATCGAACGATTAATCGATTTTATCGGTTGACTATTAATCGGCCATTTTTTCAAATCCCAGGTTCCGAACACTAAAATATGCTATATTCAACACCAAAACAATACTGAACAGAAGTGTTACCTTGAATCCTAGCCTTTGAATCGTGACATAATGACAAACATAATAGAAAAACATTATATATTGCGTAACAAGGTCCACAAAACACAAATAAACATAGTTCTTGCAAACATAGTGCTACAAATAGGCCCGATTTATCGGTAGATTCCCGATAAATCGCTTGTCATAGCGATAAATCGGCCCAAATGATAAATGATGAAGATAAGGCATAATCTTATCGGTCACCCCAAGAGTAGCGATAAATCGGACGATAAATCGCTGAATCGGAAGATTTCTTGAACAGTGCTTTTTATGCATCTTATTTTGCTTAGAACAACGGCAGCAAAATAAGATGCATAAAAAGATAAACATGCAGATGCATGCGGTCCGATGAGTGTTGAGGCTCGCGGCGGGTATCGTTTTTTTCTAACCTTCACGGATGATTTGAGCAGATATGGGTATATCTACTTGATGAAACACAAGTCTGAAACATTTGAAAAGTTCAAAGAATTTCAGAGTGAAGTAGAGAATCATCGTAACAAGAAAATAAAGTTTGTATGATCTGATCGCGGAGGCGAATATTTGAGTTATGAGTTTGGTCTTCATTTAAAACAATGTGGAATAGTCGCAACTCACGCCACCTGGAACACAACAGCGTAATGGTGTGTCCGAACGTCATAACTATACTTCATTAGATATGGTGCAATCTATGATGTCTCTTACCAATTTACCACTATCGTTTTGGGGTTATGCATTAGAGACATTTGCATTCACGTTAAATAGGGCACCATCTAAATCCGTCGAGATGACACCGTATGAACTATGGTTTGGCAAGAAACCTAAGCTCTTGTTTCATAAAGTTTGGGGTTGCGATGCTTATGCGAAAAAGTTTCAGCCTGATAAGCTCAAACCCAAATAGAGAAATGCGTCTTCATAGGGTACCAAAAATAAACAGTTGGGTACACCTTCTATCACAGATCCAAAGGCAAAATCTTTGTTGCTAAGAATGGATCCTTTCTAGAGAGGGAGTTTCTCTCGAAAGAAGTGTGTGGGAGGAAAGTAGAACTTGATGAGGTAATTGTACCTTCTCTCGAATTGGAAAGTAGCTCATCACAGAAAATCGTTCCCGTGATGCCTACACCAATTAGTGAGGAAGCTAATGATGATGATCATGAAACTTCAGATCAAGTTACTACCAAACCTTGTAGGTCAACCAAAGTATGTTCCGCACGAGAGTGGTACGGTAATCATGTTCTGGAAGTCATATTACTAGACCACGATGAACCTACGTACTATCAGGAAGCGATGATGAGCCCAAATTCCATGAAATGGCTTGAGGCCATGAAATCTGAGATGGTATCCATGTATGAGAACAAAGTGTGGACTTTGGTTGACTTGCCGGATGATCAACAAGCCATAGAGAATAAATGGATCTTAAATCAGAAGACAGACGCCGATGGTAATGTCACTGTCTACAAAGACTGACTTGTCGTAAAAGGTTTTTGACAAGTTCAAGGAGTTGACTACGATGAGACTTTCTCACCCGTAGTGATACTTAAGTCTATTAGAATCATGTTAGCAATTGTTGCATTTTATGAAATCTGGCAAATGGATGTCAAAACTACACTCCTTAGTGGATTTCTGAAAGAAGAGTTGTATATGATGCAATCAGAAGGTTTTGTCAATCCTAAAGGTGCTAACGAAGTGTGCAAGCTCCAGCGATCCATGTATGTACTGGTGCAAGCATCTCGGAGTTGGAATATACGCTTTGATAAGGTGATCAAAGCATATGGTTTTATACAGACTTACGGTGAAGCTCGTATTTACAAGAAAGTGAGTGGGATCACTACAACGTTTCTGATAAGTATATGTGAATGACATATTGTTGATCAGAAATGATGTAGAATTTTCTAGAAAGCATAAAGGAAAGGAGTTTTTCAATAAAAGACCTCAGTAAAGCTGCTTACATATTGGGCACCGTGATCTATAGAGATAGATCATGATGCTTGATAAGACTTTTGATTAGTACATACCTTGATAAGATTTTGAAGTAGTTCAAAATGGATCAGTCAAAGAAGGAGTTCTTGCCTGATTTGTAAGGTGTGAACTTGAGTAGGACTCAAAGCTCGACCATGACAGAAACATATAGAGAGAATGAAAGTCATTCCTTATGCCTCATCCATAGGTTCTATAAAGTATGTCATGTTGTGTACCAAACCTGTTATGTACCTTGCCATGAGTTTGGCAAGGAGGTACAATAGTGATCCAGGAGTAGATCACCGTACAACGGTCAAAATTATCCTTAGTAACTGGAGGACTAAGGAAATGTTTCTCAATTATGGAGGTGATAAAGAGTTCGTCGTAAAGGGTTACGCCGACGCAAGCTTTGACACTAATCCACATGACTCTAAGTATCAATCTGGATGCGTATTGAAAGTGGGAGCAATTAGCTAGAGTATCTTCATGCAGAGCATTATAGACATAGAAATTTGTAAAATACATACGGATCTGAATGTGACAGACCCGTTGACTAAACTTCTCTCACAAAGCAAAACATGATCACACCTTAGTACTCTTTGGGTGTTAATCACATGGCGATGTGAACTAGATTATTGACTCTAGTAAACCCTTTGGGTGTTGGTCACATGGCGGTGTGAACTATGGGTGTTAATCACATCACAATGTGGACTATCGGTGTTAAATCACATGGCAGTGTGAACTAGATTATTGACTCTAGTACAAGTGGGAGACTGAAGGAAATATGCCCTAGAGGCAATAATAAAGTTGTTATTTTATGTTTCCTTATATAATGATAAATGTTTATTATTCATGCTAGAATTGTATTAATCGGAAACTTGATACATGTGTGGATACATAGACAAAATATCGTGTCCCTAGTAAGCCTCTACTAGACTAGCTCGTTAATCAATGATGGTTAAGTTTCCTAACCATAGACATGTGTTGTCATTTGATGAACAGGATCACATCATTAGAAGAATGATGCGATGGAAAAGACACATCTGTTAGCTTAGCATAATGATCGTTAAGTTTTGTTGTTATTGCTTTCTTCACGACTTATACATATTCCTCTGACTATGAGATTATGCAACTCCCGGATACCGGAGGAATACCTTGTGTGCTATCAAACGTCACAACATAACTGGGTGATTATAAAGATGCTCTACAGGTGTCTTCGAAGGTATTTGTTGCGTTGGCATAGATTAAGATTAGGATTTGTCACTCCGAGTATCGGATAGGTATCTCTGGGCCCTCTCGGTAATACACATCATAATAAGACTTGAAAGCAAATGACTAATGAGTTAGTCACGGGATGATGTATTACGGAACGAGTAAAGAGACTTGCTAGTAACGAGACTAAACTAGGTATGAAGATACCGACGATCGAATCTCGGGCAAGTAACATACCGATGGACAAAGGGAATTACGCACGGTTCGACCGATAAAGATCTTCGTGGAATATGTAGGAATCAATATGGGCATCCAGGTTCCGCTATTGGTTATTGACCGGAGAGGTGTCACGGTCATGACTACATAATTCCTGAACCCGCAAAGTCGCACGCTTAACGTTCGTTGACGCTAGAGTAGTATTGGGATATTTGATGAGTGGTAACCAAATGTTGTTTGGAGTTCCGGATGAGATCACGGACGTCACGAGGAGTCCCGGAATGGTCGAGAGGTAAATATTTATATATGGGAAGTCATATTTTGGGTTCCGAAAAAAGTGCAGTTTTTTCGGTATTGTACCGGGAAGCTTCCAGAAGGTTCCGGAGGATTCCGGAGGGGTCTGGAAGTCCACAAGTGGGTTCACCACGTCCCGAGGGCTCGCATGGGCTAAGGGGAGGTGCCCTGACCTTATTGGGCCAGGCGCACCAAGTCCTCAAAAGCCCGTGTGGCTAGGGAAGGCAAAAAGGGAAGGAATCCTAATAGGAATAGGATTAGACTTGGAGTCCAGGTCCTCTCCCCTATTGCTGCACCCTAGGGCTTGGAGGGTTGTTTGCTAATATGTCTCTGTCGTATCTATAATTTTTTATTGTTCCGTGCCAATATTATACAACTTTTACATACTTTTGGCAACTTTTTATACTATTTTTGGGACTAACATATTGATCCAGTGCCCAGTGCCAGTTCCTGTTTGTTTCATGTTTTTTTGTTTCACAGAAAATCCATATCAAACGGAGTCCAAACGGGATAAAAACTTACGGATATTTTTTTTGGAATATATGTGATTTTTGGGAAGAAGAATCAGCGCGAGATGATGCCCGAGGGGGGCACGAGGCAGGGGGCGCGCCCCTGACCCTCGTGGCCACCCCGTAAGGTGGTTGGTGCCCTTATTTCGCCGCAAGAAAGCCAATATCCGAATACAAATCGTGTGAAAATTTCAGCCCAATCGAAGTTACGAATCTCTGGGAATATAAGAAACGGTGAAAGGCCAGAATCTGGGAACGCAGAAACAGAGAGAAACAGAGAGACATATCCAATCTCGGAGGGCTCTCACCCCTCCCATGCCATGGAGATCAAGGGCCAGAGGGAGAACCCTTCTCCCACCCAGGGAGAAGGCCAAGGGAGAAGGAGAAGGAGCGGGTCTCTCTCCCCCTCGCTTCCGGTGGCACCGGAGTGCCACCGGGGCAACGATCGTGCGATGGCAATCTACACCAACACCTCCGTCGTCTTCACCAACATCTTCATCACCTTCCCCCATCTATCTACAGCGGTCCACTCTCCTGCAACCCGCTGTACCCTCTACTTGAACATGGTGTTTTATGCTTCATATTATTATCCAATGATGTGTGCCATCCTATGATGTCTGAGTAGATTTTCGTTGTCCTATCGGTAATTGGTGAATTACTATGATTGGTTTAATTTGCTTGTGGTTATGTTGCCGTCCTTTGTTGCCCATCATATGAGCACGTGCATGGATCACACCATAGGGTTAGTTGTATGTTAATAGGACTATGTATTGGAGGGCAAGAGTGACAGAAGCTTCAACCTAGCATAGAAATTGATGCATACGGGATTAAAGGAGGACCAATATATCTTAATGCTATGGTTGGGTTTTACCTTAATGAACGTTAGTAGTTGCGGATGCTTGCTAATAGTTCCAATCATAAGTGCATAGAATTCCATGTCAGGGATGACATGCTAGCAGTGGCCTCTCGCACATAAAACTTGCTATCGGTCTAGTAACGTAGTCAATTTCTTAGGGACAATTCCACAACTCCTACCACCACTTTTCCACACTCGCTATACTAACTTTATTGCTTCTTTATCTAAACAGCCCCTAGTTTTTATTTACATGCTCTTTATATTCTTGCGAACCTATACCATTACACCTACAAAGTACTTCTAGTTTTATGCTTGTTCTAGGTAAGGTGAACGTCAAGCATGCGTAGAGTTGTATCGGTGGTCGATAGAATTTGAGGGAATATTTGTTCTACCTTTAGCTCCTCGTTGTGTTCGACACTCTTACTTATCGAAAGAGGCTACAATTGATCCCCTATACTTGTGTGTTATCAAGACCTTTTTCTGGCGCCGTTGCCGGGGAGTTATAGCGTAGGGTGAATATTCTCGTGTGTGCTTGCTTGCTTTATCACTAAGTAGTTTTTATTTTGTGCTCTTGTTTTCTATCTTTAGTTATAGGTAGGAAACACTAAATACCAAAAAATAGTGGTACCTACTGAACCAATGGTCGAAGAACCACTCAAAATCTATCACACTGCTGAAGCTTTTTACTTGGATCATCTTCGATCCATTTGTCCTCGTGCTGAAAACCCAACTAGCTTAGTTGAGGGAAAATCATTAGAACAGCATGCTTGTTTTGTGCGACACCGCATATCGAAAAAAGGAAAACTTTTACTTGATCAAATTCATTGTTTGCAGTGCTATGTTTGGAATTTATGTCAAATATATGATTGTACTTGTTGTTCTAAAGACCCTAAGAAACACCTTCCTTACCAATGTGAGTTTAGTGATAATGGAATCGTATCTTCGTATACTAAGGGTGTTTATAATTACTATGATATTCAACAAATTGAAGAATTTGTTGCTTTTAGGGGTACTTGTGAAATTGCTTCTTTTATTGAAGAGCGTGATACTACTATCTACAAATCTAAAAATTTGGACATACTTAAATATTGATATGATAATTATGCGTCTAATCCTTATAGTAAACAATATATTGAAGATTCCTCCGCTGTCCAAGAAGAGACTAATATTTTACAGGAGTCTATGGAAGAAGAAATTAATGACACTATGAGCTCATTGGATGAAAAAGATGAGGAGGAGAGTGAAGAACAAAAGGAGGAAGAGAGGATTGATCACCCGTGCCCACCTTCCAATGAGAGTAACTCTTTACCCCATACATTGTTTAATTTCCCTTCATGCTTACCGAAGGATGAATTCTATGATGATTGCTATGATCCCGTTGATTCTTTTGAAATATCCCTTTTTGATGATCCTTGCTATGCTTGTGGCCAAGATGCCAATATGAATTATGCTTATGGTGATGAACTTCCTATAGTTCCTGATGTTAAACATGAGATAGTTGCTATTGCACCCACACATGATAGTTCTATTATCTTTTTGAATTCTGCAAACTACACTATGTCGGAGAAGTTTACACTTATTAAGGATTATATTGATGGGTTTCCTTTTACCGCCGCACATGATGTTTTTGATGAATATAATATGCATGTGCTTGCCGCTCCTACTTTCAATTATTATGAGAGAGGAACTACATCCCCGCCTCTCTATGTTTCCAACCCGATAAAATTTTCAAGAAACTGCTTATACTATGCATTGGCCTTTACTTGATGTGCATGAATTGTTCTTGTATGACATGCGTATGCATAGGAAGAGAGTTAGACTTCGTTGTTGCATGACAAATTTCACTTTGTGCTCACTACTAAATGCCAAATCATTGCTAATTAAACTTGGCTTTGATATACCTTGGGATCCGGGTGGATCCATTACTTGAGCACTATATGCCTAGCTTAATGGCTTTAAAGAAAGCACTGCCAGGGAGACAACCCAGAAGTTGTAGAGAGACATTTATTTCTGTTGTGTGCTTTTATAAAGTTTTAAAACAAAAAAATATATAGAAGGGAACCTAAAACTTTTTAAAAAGAAGAGTGAAAGTAAGAAGGATGAGCACCATTGAAATGGGGGAGCTCCTTGAACTTTGTTCATGCTCATGGAAACTTTGCAAATCTTAATTATCCCCTTGTACAATTCCATTGTATTATAATAATACTGTGCCAAGAGTTTCCTTTAGGATGATTAAACTGCTTGTTGGTTTGTGCGGTGCAAAAACAGAAACTTTGGCGGTAGTGCGCGATTTTACATTTTTACTGGAACGTCGAGAGCTTCTGAAACTTTTGCAAAGTATTTCTGTACAAAATGTTTATTTTTCCAAAAAATTCCAGAATTTTTAGAGTTACAGAAGTATGGTGGATGTTCAAATCTTTACAGACTGTCATGTTTTCACAGATTGCTGTTATAACTTCATTATTTGCATATGTTTGAGTTCTTGTTGAAGCCTCCTTGACTTGGGGCCATAGAATTGTGATAGCATACAGTGGTTAATGTTTGTTTATAATTATACAATAATGTTAGAGAAGTACATTGTGGGATTTCATTGATCATACGCACTAACCCCGCCACTAAAAGTTCAGTTAAGTTTTGTGTAGATGAAGTGTTCGAAGATCGAGGAGGTCTCGATGTGAGGAGAAGGAGGAGAGGCAATAGCTCAAGCTTGGGGATGCCCAAGGTACCCCAAGTAAATATTCAAGGAGACTCAAGCGTCTAAGCTTGGGGATGCCCCCGGAAGGCATCCCATCTTTCTTCAACAAGTATCGGTATGTTTTCGGATTCGTTTTGTTCACATGATATGCGTAAATCTTGGAGCGTCGTGTGCTTTTCCTTTATTTTTTTCTTTTAATAAATGCACCATGCTGGTATGAGATAGTCCTTGGTTGGTTTATAGAATGCTCTTTGCACTTCACTTAGATCTTTTGAGTATGGCTTTATAGAATGCTTCATGAGCTTCACTTATATCATTTGAAGTTTGGATTGCCTGTTTCTCCTCACATAGAAAACCGTCATTTGTAGAATGCTCTTTTGCTTCACTTATATTTGTTAGAGCATGGGCATATCTTTTGTAGAAAGAATTAAACTCTCTAGCTTCACTTATATCTATTTAGAGAGTTGACAGGAATTGGTCATTCACATGGTTAGTCATAAAATCCTACATAAGCTTGTAGATCGCTGAATATTATATGTTTGATTCCTTGCAATAGTTTTGCGATACAGAGATGCTAATATGTGGGAGGTACTAGTGAATGATTGTGGTTTATTAAAAATATTGGTTTTAAGGTTTGTGATTCCCGAAGCATGCACGTATGGTCTCCTAACTATGTAACCAAATTGGCGTGCATTGTATTTTGATTGTTTATCTTTGCGTGAAGGTCGCGTGCGCGCGATGGTTAACTCCTACCAACCTCCCCCCTAGGAGCATGCGTCGTAGTATTTTGCTTCGAGAGCTAATAGATTTTTTTGCAATAAGTATGTGAGTCCTTTATGACTAATGTTGAGTCCATGGATTATACACACTCTCACCCTTCCACCTTGCTAGCCACTCTAGTACCGCGCATTTTCGCCGGTGCATCAAACCAACTTATAACCTTCCTCAAAACAGACACCATACCTACCTATTACGGCATCTCCATAGCCATTCCGAGATATATTGCCATGTAACTCCACCGTTTTGTTTGTTATGACACGCACCATCATTGTTATATTGCTTTGCATGATCGTAAGACAGCTAGCATGATGTTTTCATGGCTTGTCCATTTTTTGATGTCATTGCTATGCTAGATCATTGCACATCCCGGCACACCGCCGGAGGCTTTCATATAGAGTCATATTTTTGTTCTAGGATCGAGTTGTAAGTAAATAAAAGTGTGATGATCATCATTATTAGAACATTGCCCCATGTGAGAAAAAAGAGAGGCCAAAGAAGCCTAAATAAGAAAAAGGGAGCCAAAGAAGCCCGTCAAAAAAGGAGAAAAAAAAGAGAAAACAAAAAAGAGAAAAAGAGAGAAGGGGCAATGTTACTATCCTTTTACCACGCTTGTGCTTCATCATATCACCATGTTCTTCATGATAGAGAGTCTCCTATGTTGTCACTTCCATATACTAGTGGGAATTTTTGTTATAGAACTTGGCTTGTATATTCCAACGACGGGCTTCCTCAAATGCCCTAGGTCTTCATGAGCAAGCAAGTTGATGCACACCCACTAGTTTTCTTTTGAGCTTTCATACACTTATAGCTCTAATGCATCCGTTACATGGCAATCCCTACTCACTCACATTGATATCAATTGATGGACATCTCCATAGTCCATTGATTTGCCTAGTCGATGTGAGACTTTCTCCCTACTTTCGTCTATCACCACCTTCTATTCCACCCATAGTGCCATCTCCATGGCTCACGCTCATGTATTGCGTGAAGAGTTGGAAAGGTTAGAAAAAGTAAAGTATGAAAACAATTGCTTGGCTGGCATCGGGATGGGCATGAGGGGTACCTTGTGTTAAGAAAAGGGAGCATAAAATACTATATGATTTTGTAGGATAACGTTCTTTAGCATTGATATTTTGAAAGACATGATTGTTTGTTGGGATGCTCAAGTATTAAATTCTTTTATGTCAAATGATAGACTATTGCTTTGAATCACTCGTGCCATGATTAGATTACACGATCAAGATTATGCTAGGTAGTATTCCACATCAAAAGTTATCTTTTTTATCATTTACCTACTTGAGTACGAGCACGAATTAAGCTTGGGGATGCTGATACGTCTCCGTTATCTATAATTTTTTATTGTTCCATGCCAATATTATACAAATTTTACATACTTCTGGAAAAAAATTATACTATTTTTGGGACTAACATATTGATCTAGTACCTAGTGCCAGTTCCTGTTTGTTGCATGTTTTTTTGTTTCGCAGAAAACCCATATCAAACGGAGTCCAAACGGGATAAAAACTTATGGAGATTTTTTTGGAATATATGTGATTTTTGGGAAGAAGAATCAACGCGAGACAATGCCCGAGGGGGCCACGAGGCAGGGGGCGCACCCCAGACCCTCATGGCCACCCCATAAGGTGGTTGGTGCCCTTCTTTCGTCGCGAGAAAGCCAATATCCGGATACAAATCGTGTTAAAATTTCAGCCCAATCAGAGTTAAGGATCTCCGGGAATATAAGAAACAGTGAAAGGCGAGATTCTGGGAACGCAGAAACAGAGAGAGACAGAGAGACATATCCAATCTCGGAGGGGCTCTCGCCCCTCCCATGCCATGGAGACCAAGGACCAGAGGGAGAACCCTTCTCCCACCTAGGGAGAAGGCCAAGGAAGAAGGAGAAGGAAAGGGGCTCTCTCGCCCTCACTTCCGATGGCGCCGGAGTGCCACAGGGGCAATGATTGTGCGACGACGATCTACACCAACACCTCCGTCATCTTCACCAACATCTTCATCACCTTCCCCCCATCTATCTACAGCGGTCCACTCACCCGCAACCTGTTGTACCCTCTACTTCAACATGGTGCTTTATGCTTCATATTATTATCCAATGATGTGTTGCCATCCTATGATGTCTGAGTAGATTTTCGTTGTCCTGTCGATAATTGGTGAATTGCTATGATTGGTTTAATTTGCTTGTGGTTATGTTGCTGTCCTTTGGTGCCCATATATGAGCGCGTGCGTGGATCTCACCATAGGGTTAGTTGTATGTTGATAGGACTATGTATTGGAGGGCAAGAGTGACAGAAGCTTCAACCTAGCATAGAAATTGATGCATACGTGATTGAAGGGGGACCAATATATCTTAATGCTATGGTTGGGTTTTACCTTAATGAACGTTAGTATTTGCAGATGCTTGCTAATAGTTCCAATCATAAGTGCATAGAATTCCAAGTCAGGGATGACATGCTAGCAGTGGCCTCTCCCACATAAAACTTGCTATTGGTCTAGTAACGTAGTCATTTGCTTAGGGATAATTCCACAACTCCTACCACCACTTTTCCACACTCGCTATACTAACTTTATTGCTTCTTTATCTAAACAACCCCTAGTTTTTATTTACGTGCTCTTTATATTCTTGCAAACCTATCCCGTTACACCTACAAAGTACTTCTAGTTTTATACTTGTTCTAGGTAAAGTGAACGTCAAGCGTGCGTAAGTTGTATCGGTGGTCGATAGAACTTGAGGGAACATTTGTTCTACCTTTAGCTCCTCGTTGGGTTCAACACTCTTACTTATCGAAAGAGGCTACAATTGATCCCCTATACTTGTGGGTTATCACTTGCCACGCCCATCCACATATATATAGAGGAGAGGGGGCGCCCCAAGAGTACACACCAAGCCCTTGGCGCCCCTCTCTCTCCCGTTACTCTATAGTTCCATCGCCTTGTCTCGGGGACGCTTAGCGAAGCGCTGTTGGTGCTCCACCACCACCATCACTACCACGTCGTCGTGTTGGTTGTGTTCCCATATACTTCTCCTCTCCCGCTTGCTAGATCAAGAAGGAGGAGACATCATCGAGCCACACGTGTGCTAAACTCGGAGGTGTCGTACGTTCGGTACTTGATCGGTTGGATCGTGCAGTTGTTCCACTACATCAACCGCGTTGATATAACGCTTCTGCTTACGGTCTACGAGGGTACGTAGACACACTCTCCCCCTCTCATTGCTATGCTTCTCCTAGATAGATCTTGCGTGAGCATAGGGAATTTTTGAAATTGCATACTACGTTCCCTAAAAAATATATTCCTGATCGATACAAAGAGGAATATGAATACAGAGGAATGCTTAAAGTAATTCAGTCTGGTATGAGTTTAATCAAAACATGGTCTAACCCTAAAAGCCACGACTTACAAGGGTATATAAAGACCCCTGGACGTCCAACATAGTGTTGGGGTCGAAATCCAACATATCTCTAATTTTCCTAACTTAAACGAAACTATCTGAAAAACTGGCAGAAACAACCACCATATAGTTTTGGTCACTGCGACTCGGTCATAGCAAATCGCGGGCTGCAAGTATACAGTTTGGAAAGCACACGAGTCAAGCTTTCCAAATTGTATTTAAGCACCTTATTTGGAGCAAGGACACAGATTGTGCACGTATATCAATTGCGGGCCTCCTGGCTGTCAATCCAAGTCCGGTTCTGATTTTCCTTCTCTTTATGTTGTGCACCTACCTCCCTCTCCTCCCTCGTGCACTTGCTGATATTGCACATCAGTAGGTGTTTTTCTTGCTGCAATTGTTCATCTCCACTTGCCAAACTTGTCTTCTCTTCAAATCTGATCATACAAACATGCAAAGACTTAGGCAGTATAAAATTCTCATTAAAACAAATGTCAGATTCAATTAAGAGTGAATTCACCTGTTATTCTAGTAGTTTTGCACGTGCTCTTGTAATTGGTCCAATTCTGATTTCATTGGACTTGTCTTGTGTAATATCATCATTAATGGAAAATGATGGTAAAGGACTAGGGATGTCCTCATCACCTCACCCCCTCCGTCTTCAAACACGGGGCACTCTTCGTCCCCGACCCCGATGCTTCCACCTCCGCAGTGCCCCCTGCTCTCTCTCGTCTGGCAGGCGTCTCCATCAACCAACATGTCCCCATCATTCTCTCGCTGACCCCCAACTTCTCCCACTGGTGCACTCTCTTTAAGGTGATGTTCTAGAAGCACACCATTAGCGACCACATCACCGGGCCGCCGCGCCCCCAGGACCAGACCTGGCTTCAGGATGATGCACACATCGTCTCTTGGCTGTACAATCGCGTGAGTGCGGAGGTTTTCGACCTCATCCACTAGCGCGACACCATAACCCCCGTCGTCTGGGACGCCATCTGCAACCTCTTCGTGGAGAACGCCGAGCATCAGGTGGTGCTTCTCTCCACCGAGTTCAGGCGCATCGAGCAAGGGGGGTCCTCCTCCCTCACCTTCTTTGCGCGTCTCAAGGACAACGCCGATCATCTTGCCAAGCTCGGCGCCACCGTCGACGACCGCGACCAAGTTCTCAACATGATCTGCGGGCTCCACCCCCGGTTGAGGTATGTCGTGCCCATTCTAACCATGCAATCCCCCTTCTCATTGTTCCTCCGCTGTTGCGCCTTTCTTATTCTTGAGGTGAGTCGCCTGGCCACGGATACGACCACCGAGACTGCTCTCCATGCCGCCCGGGCCCCCTCCAACCCCAACATGGGGTCCACGCCGGTGCTGGACAGGGCGGCGACAAGAATCACAATGGTGGCGGCGGTGGTCGCCGTGGATGCGGGCGGGGCAACAACTCCGGCGGGGGACACCACACCAACTCCGGCGGGGGCGTTCATGCTCCTCGCCCTGCTGCTCCCGGCCCGGCCCCTTGGACATGCATGGTGCATGCGTGGCCCATGCCATGGCGCCCTGATATGTCTCCAACGTATCTATAATTTTTTTATTGTTCCATGCTACTCCCTCTGTCCCAAAATAAGTGTCTCAACTTTGTACTAGCTTTAGTACAAAGTTGTATTAAGTTGAGACACTTATTTTGGGACGGATGGAGTATTATATTATCTGTTTTGGATGTTTAATGGGCTTTAATATGCACTTTTATATTATTTTTGGGACTAACCTACTAACCAAAGGCCTAGTGCAAATTGCTGTTTTTTTGCCTATTTCAGTGTTTCACAAAAAAGGAATACCAAACGGAATCCAAACGGAATGAAACCTTCGCGAGGATCATTTTTGGAACAAACGCAATCCAGGAGACTTGGAGTGGACGTCAAGGAAGCAACGAGGCGGCCACGAGGCAGGAGGGCGCGCCCCCCATCCTCGTGGGCCCCTCGTAGCTCCACCGATATACTTCTTTTGCCTATATATACTTATATACCCTGAAAACATCCAGGAGCACCACGAAACCCTATTTCCACCACCGCAACCTTCTGTACACGTGAGATCCCATCTTGGGGCCTTTTTCGGCGCTTCGCCAGAGGGGGAATCGATCATGGAGGGCTTCTACATCAACACCATAGCCTCTCCGATGATGTGTGAGTAGTTTACTACACACCTTCGGGTCCATAGTTATTAGCTAGATGGCTTCTTCTCTCTCTTTGGATCTCAATACAAAGTTCTCCTCGATCTTCTTGGAGATCTATTTGATGTAATACTTTTTGCGGTGTGTTTGTCGTGGTCCGGTGAATTGTGGATTTATGATCAAGATTATCTATGAACAATATTGGGTTCTTCTCTGAATTCTTATATGCTTGATCTGATATCTTTGCAAGTCTCTTCGAATTATCAGTTTGGTTTGGCCTACTAGATTGATCTTTCTTGCAATGGGATAAGTGCTTAGCTTTGGGTTCAATCTTGCGGTGTCCTTTCCCAGTGACAGCAGGGGTAGCAAGGCACGTATTGTATTGTTGCCATCGAGGATAAAAAGATGGGGTTTATATCATATTGCTTGAGTTTATCCCTCTACATCATACCATCTTGCTTAATGCGTTACTCTGTTCTTGTGAACTTAATACTCTAGATGCATGCTGGATAGCGGTCAATGTGTGGAGTAATAGTAGTAGATGCAGAATCGTTTCGGTCTACTTGTCACGGACGTGATGCCTATATACATGATCATGCCTAGATATTCTCATAACTATGCGATTTTCTATCAATTACTCGGTAGTAATTTGTTCACCCACCCTATAATATGCTATCTTGAGAGAAGCCACTAGTGAAACCTATGGCCCCCGGGTCTATTTTCCATCATATTAATCTCTCTTCAACTAGATATTTTTATCATAGTTTATTTTGCAATCTTTACTTTTCAATCTATACAACAAAAATACCAAAAATATTTATCTTATTATCTCTATCAGATCTCACTTTTGCAAGTGGCCATGAAGGGATTGGCAACCCCTTTATCGCGTTGGTTGCAAGGTTCTTAATTGTTTGTGCAGGTACTAGGGATTTGCGTGTAGTCTCCTACTAGATTGATACCTTGGTTCTCAAAAACTGAGGGAAATACTTACGCTACTTTGCTGCATCACCCTTTCCTGTTCAAGGGAAAACAAACGCATGCTCAAGAGGTAGCAAGAAGGATTTCTGGCGCCGTTGTCGGGGAGATCTACGCACAAGTCAAGACATACCAAGTACCCATCACAAACTCTTATCCCTCGCATTGCATTATTTGCCATTTGCCTCTCGTTTTCCTCTCCCCCACTTCACCTTTGCCGTTTTATTCACCCTTTTTCCATTCGCCTCTTTTCGCTTGCTTCTTGTTTGCTTGTGTGTTGGATTGATTGTTTGTCACAATGTCTCAAGACAATACTAAATTGTGTGACTTTTCCAATACCAACAAGAACGATTTTATTAGCACTCCGATTTCTCCTATTACCGACGCTGAATCTTGTGAAATTAATGCTGCTTTGTTGAATCTTGTCATGAAAGATCAATTTTCTGGCCTTCCTAGTGCAGATGCCGCTACCCATCTAAACAACTTTGTTGATTTGTGCGATATGCAAAAGAATAGAGATGTGGATAATGATATTGTTAAATTGAAGCTATTTCCATTTTTGCTTAGAGATCGTGCTAAAACTTGGTTCTCTTCTTTGCCTAAAAATAGTATTGATTCATGGAATAAGTGCAAATATGCTTTTATATCTAAGTATTTTCCTCCCGCTATGATCATCTCTCTTAGAAACGATATTATGAATTTTAAGCAACTTGATCATGAGCATGTTGCACAAGCTTGGGAGAGGATGAAATTAATGATACGTAATTGCCCTACACATGGTTTTAATTTATGGATGATTATACATATTTTTTATGCTGGATTGAATTTTGCTTCTAGAAATCTTTTAGATTCAGCTGCGGGAGGCACTTTCATGTAAATCACTTTGGGAGAAGCTACTAAACTCCTAGATAATATTATGGTTAATTATTCTCAATGGCACACCGAAAGATCCACTAGTAAAAAGGTTCATGCGATTGAAGAGATTAGTGTTTTGAGTGGAAAGATGGACAAACTTATGTAATTGTTTGCTAATAAGAGTGTTTCTTCTGATCATAATGATATGCCTTTGTCCACTTTGATTGAGAGTAATAATGAATCTATGGATGTGAATTTTGTTGGTAGGAACAATTTTAGTAACAACGCGTATAGAGGAAACTTTAATTCTAGGCCGTTCCCTAGTGATTCCTCTAATAATTATGGTAATTCCTACAACAACTCTTATGGAAATTTTAATAAGATGCCCTCTGATTTTGAGACTAGTGTTAAAGAATTTATGAATTCGCAAAAGAATTTCAATACGTTGCTTGAAGAAAAATTGCTTAAGATTGATGAGTTGGCTAGGAACATGGATACAATTTCTCTTGATGTTGATTCTTTGAAACTTATATCTATTCCACCTCAGCATGATATCAATGAGTCTCTCAAAGCCATGAGAATTTCCATTGATGAGTGCAAAGAAAGAACCGCTAGGATGCGTGCTAAAAGAGATTGCTTTGTGAAAGCTTGTTCTTTTCGTTTACATGATAATGATGATGAAGATCTAAAAGTGATTGATGTGTCTCATATTAAATCTTTGTTTTCCAATATGAATCTTGATAAGGATGGGACTGGAGATGAGTCAACTTTATTTAAAAGGCGTCCCAATGATTCAGAGTTTTTAGATCTTGATGCAAAAATTGGTAAAAGTGGGATTAAAGAGGTCAAAACTTTACATAGCAATGAACCCACTATTTTGGATTTCAAGGAATTTAATTATGATTATTGCTCTTTGATAGATTTTATTTCCTTGTCGCAATCCGTGTTAATTTCTCCTCATGCTTATAGTCAAAATAAAGCTTTTACTAAACACATCGTTGATGCTTTAATGCAATCTTATGAAGAAAAACTTGAATTAGAAGTTTCTATCCCTAGAAAACTTTATGATGAGTGGGAACCTACTATTAAAATTAATATTAAAGATCATGAATGCTATGTTTTGTGTGATTGGGGTGCTAGTGTTTCCACGATTCCAAAAACTTTGAGTGATGTGTTAGGTTTCCATGAACTTGACGATTGTTCTTTAAATTTGCGTCTTGCAGATTCTACCATTAAGAAACCTATGGGAAGGATTAATGATGTTTTTATTATTGCAAATAGGAATTATGGGCCCGTAGATTTCATTGTTCTTGATATAGATTGCAATCCTACATGTCCTATTATTCTTGGTAGACCTTTTCTTAGAACTATTGGTGCAATTATTGATATGAAAGAAGAAAATATTAGATTCCAATTTCCGTTAAGGAAAGGCATGGAACACTTTCCTAGAAAGAAAATCAAATTACCTAATTAATCTATTATGAGATCCAATTATGGATTGCATGCCAAAGATGATAATTCCTAGATCTATTCTTGTTTTTATGCCTAGCTAGAGGCGTTAAACGATAGCGCTTGTTGGGAGGCAACCTAATTTTATTTTTCTTTGCTTTTTTGTTACTGTTTAGTAATAAATAATTCATCTAGCCTCTGGTTAGATATGGTTTTGTATTTTAATTAGTGTCTTTGCCAAGTATAACCTTTGGGAAGACTTGGGTGAAGTCTTTGCGATCTTGCTGTAAAAAACAAAAACTTTTGCGCTCAGGAGATTAGCTGCCATTTTTTTTTACTTGAGACTGCTTTTAAGTTGATTCTTTTTGCATATGATTAATAGAAAAGTTCCTCATGTCCACCATTTTATTTCAGAATTTGTAGAGTTACAGAAGTATTTGAAAGTTACAGATTACTACAGACTGTTCTGTTTTTGACAGATACTGTTTTGCGTGTGTTGTTTGCTTATTTTGATGAATCTATGAGTAGTATCGGGGGGGTATGAACCATAGAGAAGTTGGAATACAGTAGGTTTAACACCAATAAAAATATAGAATGAGTTCATTACAGTACCTTAAAGTGGTGGTTTGTTTTCTTATACTAATGGAGCTCACGAGATTTTTTGTTAAATTTTGTGTTGTGAAGTTTTCAAGTTTTTGGGTAAGGATTTGATGGACTATGGAATAAAAAGTGGCAAGAGCCTAAGCTTGGGGATGCCGAAGGAACCCCAAGGTAAAATTCAAGGACAACCAAAATCCTAAGCTTGGGGATGCCCTGGGAAGGCATCCCCTGTTTCGTCTTTGTCTATCGGTAACTTTACTTGAGACTATATTTTTATTCACCACATGATATGTGTTTTGCTTGGAGCATCTTGTATGATTTCAGTCTTTGATTTTTAGTTTACCACAATCATACTTGTTGTACACACCTTTTGGGAGAGACACACATGAATCGGAATTTATTAGAATACTCTATGTGCTTCACTTATATCTTTTGAGCTAGATAATTTTGCTCTAGTGCTTCAGTTATATCTTTTTAGAGCACGGTGGTGGTTTTATTTTATAGAAATTATTGATCTCTCATGCTTCACTTATATTATTTTGAGAGTCCTTTAGAACAGAAAGGTAATTTGCTTTGGCTATAAAATTAGTCCTAATATGATAGGCATCCAAGATGGGTATAATAATTTTTTTCATATAAAGTGCATTGAATACTATGAGAAGTTTGATACTTGATGATCGTTTTGAGATATGAGGATGGTAATATTAGAGTCATGCTAGTAGAGTAGTTGTGAACTTGAGAAATGCTTGTGTTGAGGTTTGCAAGTCCCGTAGCATGCACGTATGGTAACCGTTGTGTGACAAATTTGAAGCATGAGGTGTTTCTTTGATTGTCATCCTTTGTGTGGAGGTCGGGATCGCGCGATGGTTAACTCCTACCAACCCTTCCCCTAGGAGCATGCGTGTAGTACTTTGTTTTGATGACTTGTAGATTTTTGCAATAAGTATGTGAGTTCTTTATGACTAATGTTGAGTCTATGGATTATACACACTCTCACCCTTCCACCATTGCTAGCCTCTATAGTACCGTGCAACTTTCGCCGATACCATAAACCCACCATATATCTTCCTCAAAACAGCCACCATACCTACCTATTATGGCATTTCCATAGCCATTCCGAGATATATTGCCATGCAACTTTCCACCGTTCCGTTTATTATGACACGTTTCATCATTGTCATATTGCCTTGCATGATCATGTAGTTGACATCATATTTGTGGCAAGGCCACTGTCAGGACCCCGATTCTAAGTCACACCGATCTAGCTATAACACGTCATATCACTTTGCGGCCACACGCACGGTATCCCCACGGGTGCCACCTTACCTGGCCCGGGACCGTTTGCGCATTCTGGCACACGTATATGACAGTGTCGCTAGCATCCATATGACAGAGAACCCGGGCCGACATGGCTAGTTATAAACCAAAAGTGGCACTAAATTACAGAGACAGGCATCCATGACCCAGCAACGAACGTGTCGGTCATCAACGTATGAACCCAAGTCGTAGCAAGCTACATGGACTTAAAGGAACAACGCGTGACATTTCCCCTAAGGGACAGACACAGGAACGAAGAAGGACACATGCCGGCCAGCCTACGTGTTCCGAGCAGTAGCAAGCTACCAAGGCTCATTGGAAGCACTAGGAGGCATTTCCCTGTAAGATAGGCTACCAAAGGAAAACAACTATGTGTCGGATCCCACACATACCAAGCATTTCAATCATACACACAATATGCTCAATATGTGCAAATACAACATTGCATCACAACAAAACTCTATGACTCAAAGTACTTTATTTAAGAGGCTCCAAGAGCCATACATAACATATCCATACATGTAGGGGTCACATGACCCAACACTCAGGTCATACAGTCATACAAGCACAAGCAGAAGCTAACATGTCTGAGTACAGACAACTTGGAAAATAAAACAGGCTTGGTGTAGCCTGACTATCTACAAGGCCCTTCACAAGCTCCAGATCTCCGTCTGGGTAGCAAGCTACTCGTCGACGTCAATGTCTATGTAGAACCCATCAGAAGGGGCAGGGTTCTCCTCTGCAACAGTTATTAAGCAAACATGAGTACAAAGGTACTCATCAAGTCTTACAACAGAACCTATCATACATGCAAAATTATCAACAGTGGTAGTGGAGTTCATAGCAGAAAGCCAGCTTTGACTCTTGGCTAACCTATACTACAACTCTCAACAGATTGCAAGATATTACTACGTACACGAGTCCTCTACTCACCACAACAGTACACCACCGAGGATCCTCTTCCGTCATCCTACGGAAGGGCCATCCACGGCACTCACACTTGTCTTGAGGCTTTTAGTAGTATCCATCAACTTGTCTATGAACTGTAAGAGTAAACAAGTAGTCCGTACCGCGAACAACGGCTATTCGAATAGATTGATAACCTTGCAGGGGTGTACTTCTTCACACACGCTTCCACCACTTATCGCCTTTTACTCGACATGTACTCGGCAACCTTCAAGCGGAAGCCCAGCGAGGGTGTCGGCCACGACCTGACTAACTACACAAGTCGCTCGTCCAGGTTTATCGCCTATTTGGGTTCCATCCGTGGGGAGATCCGGCCGGGGTGTCGCTCACTGCCCCAAACGATGTGTACAGGGTTCCCGAGTCACCAAACGGGCAACCGGTACACCGTGCCACGTACCTGTCGCATCACAGCCCACCCCGAGGGTCAGCGCTGTGCACGACCACCAGTAAACTACAAACACCAGAAACTAGTTGCAACTCCTGGACAGAGAACAAGGGCAGTTAATAAGACGAGAGGGCTTGGAGCGCCCGGAGCCCAATGCGTGGTAGTAACTGTAACTTGAATCACACATACAGATGTCAGGTCCTGTAGACGGTTCCAATGAAACAACCCACCACGTACTCCTACATGGCCTTTCATCGATACCTTTACCAAACGTGTTCCACACTTCCCTCTCTTTACCGATATGATCATTTCACTCTGATCCATCACCCAGATGAACCAGACCTGATACAACTCTAAGCATAGCAGGCAACATAAACAAATAGCATGGTGGATCACACATCACATGGCTCAAACAACTCCTACACATGCTAGTGGGTTTCAACTATTTACTGTGGCAATGACAGGTCATGCAAGGGAATAGGGTTCAACTACCGCATCAAATAGCAGTTCACACGCTGTTGCCTTAATGCAGTAAAAGAGAGCAGGAGCGAGAAGATGGGTTTGTATCAGAATGATCAATGATTGCTTGCCTGACAGAGTGGTTGTCGGGTACTGCTCTTCAGTTGGATACGCAGAAGTATCCTCGGGAGCAGGACCTAACATGGAGAATATCGGCGATACAATCAATAAGCAAACAAATGCAACAATATGATGCATGCTCATGATATGGCAAGATGCATGTGTTTTGGGCTAATGCAACTATAACCAGAAGGGTTTGAGCCCATTTGAATCAAAGATTCAAATTGAAACTCAAACTATTATTTATTTAAGTGCATTATCATGTTTTAGTGTATACATCAAGGTTAACTTGCTCAAACATGCATGAAACCAGTGCCATTGGAAAGATTGGATTTTTTTGATCAACTTTCATATATAAATCTTTTCCATCTGAGCTACTATTTAATTTATATGATTTTTTGAAGTTTAAAGCATTTTTTGGAATTTCCTGAATTGTTTTTAAATCAAATAATCCCAGAAAATCCTTTATTGCGTCAGCATGACATCATCATGACGTCAGCAAGTCAACAGACCTGATCCAGGTCAAACCTGACTGGTGGGTCCCTCATGTCAGTGTCTCTGGAGCTAATTCTGGTCAAAACTAGAGTTGACTGAGTTTGACTAAGCGATGGGGCCCACTGTCAGTGACTGTGGTGGTTAATCTAATTACTGTTAGTTCCTAATTAACAGGCCACGTCAACCCGACGGAGTTTGGCCGGCGGCGACCATTTCGCACGGCGGTGACTCGTCGGAATCCTTGTTCCGGCTACCATTTGTTGCGCGGATGGGCTCTATGTGCTCCTGGTAATGCACCGCATCCAACGGTGCCACTGGTTGGTCGATTGGTCGCCGGAGTCAACGGCGACGAGCTTGTCCGCGGCGGCGCTCGCACGGAGTTGGTCGGGACGGTGTTGTGGTGCACGGTAGGAGGAGTTAGAGCTGGCATTAGCTTGCTGGTGATCTACTGATCCTAATGGCGTGCTCAGCCGCGAGGCACAGTGGCTGCGGCCACGGCGGCGAGTTGGTCGGCGGCGGTGAGCTACGGTCAGCAAGGGGGCGGCGGCTACAAGGCGTAATCGAGCCCGTGGAGAGAGGGGTTCGAAGCGTGAGCTCACAGCGGTCGTAGAGGGCGTCGAAGCGTGCTCGGGGGAGGTCGGACGGCGGCGTACGGGCGGCGGCGATCTCCGGTGCCGAAGGTTGAAGACGACGGCGGGGAGGGCGTTGGAGGGCTTCTGGCGTCGTGTGCGTTGGTGGGAGCTTCAGGGCGATGCGGCAGAGCTAATGGTGCGTCAGGGAGGCGAGGGAGTGGCGTAGGGCGCGGTGGCAACGATCGACGGCGACAAGCTCGCTCGGTGGAGCTCGGCGGAGGGGAGAGAGGAGGGGAAAGACACAGGGGAGAGGGGAGCGGCCGAGGGGGTCTGCGTGGCGTCGTCCGGGTCCATCCAGGGCATCGAAGGGGCCAGCCAGGCAGGCAGGAGGTGGCCAGCGCGTCGGCGGCGCTCGCCACTGAGCTGCTTCGTGCGCTGGCACGACGAAGAAGACGGGGATGCCCCTGGTGGGCTAGGCCGTCTGGACCAGGCAGGTAAGTGGGCTCAGGTAAGTCTGCTTCTTCCTATTTTTTTCTATTTACTTTCTCTTTCATTTCTTTTGCAACTTTGTTGAATTAATAAACATGCCAGAACATTTTTATAACTCATAGAACTAATCATGCCCACTGTATATAATATGAACAGTATGGAACATTTTAGTTTATGATTATTTGGGCACATAGAATATTTAATAGCATTTAAATGCCCAAATGCAAATACCATATGAATTAATCTAGAGACCTTGGGTGTCCTAGAAAATTGTGCACCATTTTTGGCAGAGGTTTAAGACCAAGGCAGAAATGATGAACATTTTTGAAGGGCATTTTGGGTACATTGGAAAATATTTTATTAAACCCTAGTTGTTAGAAGAGGGGTGCTGGGGTTTCTGTCATTCCCATTTCAAGTTTCTTTGGAAAGTAAACATGATGCACACTCTAGCTAGTCTTAAGGCAAGCACTGACTAGGGATGTGACAACTCACCCCCACTCAAAATAATCGCGTCCCGAGATTCGGGTTCCTCCGAAAAGAGGGTGGGGTACTCAAGTCGAAGACGATCCTCCCTTTCCCAAGTAGCTTCACTCTCGGAATGATGTGACCATTGAACCTTGAGAAACTTGATATTGTGACGTCGAGTGGTACGCTCGGTTTGATCAAGAATACGAACGGGGTATTCTCGATATGTGAGATTGTCCTGGATATCACATGTTTCGTGGTCTACTCCGCGGATAGGATCCGAGAAGCAACGCCTGAGTTGAGAAACGTGGAAGACATCATGAACTCTGGAAATGTGCGGAGGTAGTTCCAATTGGTAGGCAACTTCTCCTCGTTTGGCAAGAATGTGAAAAGGACCGATGTAACGATGGGCCAATTTGCCTTTGATACCGAAGCGATGGGTTCCCTTAAGAGGAGTAACCCGAAGGTAAGCCTTATCGCCGACTTCAAAAGTCACAGCCTTATGATGACTATCATATTGGCTCTTCTGGCGAGACTGGGCTGTTTTCAATTTCTCACGCACGATGTGAACTTGCTCTTCTGCTTCCTGGATCATATCCGGACCAAAGAATTGTCTTTCCCCGGTTTCTGACCAGTTAAGAGGTGTTCGACACCTTCGTCCATATAGAACTTCGAAGGGAGCCTTGCCCAAGGTGGCTTGATAACTATTGTTATAAGCGAATTCGGCAAATGGAAGACACTTCTCCCAGTCCATACCGAAAGAGATGACAGAGGCTCGAAGCATATCTTCCAGAATTTGATTGACTCGTTCCACTTGACCACTTGACTGAGGATGGAAGGCAGTGCTGAAAGAGAGATGAGTCCCCATAGCATTCTGGAAACTTTCCCAGAATCGTGAAATGAAAAGACTTCCACGGTCTGAGTTAATCTCCAACGGCACACCATGAAGTGATACTATCCGAGAGATATACAAGTCTGCTAGCTGGCTAGCGGTTATACTCTCTCGAACAGGTAGGAAATGGGCTACTTTAGTGAGGCGGTCGATAACGTCGAAGATATCATTATTCCCTTTCCTGGTCCTGGGAAACCCGGTAATGAAGTCCATACCGATCTTGTCCCATTTCCATTCAGGAATAGCTAAAGGTTGGAGGGTGCCAGCAGGCTGTTGATGCTCTGCTTTAACTCGACGACAAACGTCGCAGTTAGCAATGAATTGAGCGATTTCTCTCTTCATCCTAGTCCACCAGAACCTCTGACGTAGGTCCTGATACATTTTGGTACTACCGGGATGAATCGTGAGAGGAGATTCATGAGCCTCCTTAAGGATTAACTGCCGTAGATGTTGGTTCTTGGGAACCACTAAACGGTTCTCGAAGGAAACAACACCTCTGTTATCAATGGAGAAACAACCTGCAACTCCTTTGTGAATGTTTCTCTTAATTCGGGAAATCCCTGTATCTTGCTTCTGGGCAGCTATGATTTGATCCATAAGGGTAGGTCTCGCCACCAAGGTGGAAAGGAATCCCCGAGGAGCAATGTGAAGGTTAAGCTTACGAAATTCCTCGTGAAGAAGTGGTTGCCCTTGTTGTAACATCAAGTTGTTACAATAAGACTTACGACATAGTGCGTCGGCCATGACATTGGCCTTCCCAGGGGTGTAGGTGATTCCTAAGTCGTAATCTGTGAGCAACTCAACCCAACGTCTTTGCCTGAGATTTAGATCCGGTTGGGTGAAGATGTATTTCAGACTTTGGTGATCGGTGAAGATTTCACAGCGATTACCAAGAAGGTAATGTCGCCATGTTTTGAGTGCGTGGACTACAGCTGCAAGCTCTAGATCATGTGTAGGATAGTTATCCTCATGTGGACGCAACTGTCGGGATGCGTAAGCAATCACTTGACGATCTTGCATGAGTATGCAACCTAGTCCTTGTCGCGAGGCGTCGCAGTAGATAATAAAGTCCTTGGAAAAGTCTGGTGGTACCAGTACGGGTGCAGATGTCAGGCGTCTTTTCAGTTCCTGAAAGCTGGACTCGCATTGTGGGATCCATTCAAACTTTTTATCTTTCTTGAGGAGTTCAGTTAGAGGTTTAGCAACCTTGGAGAAATTCTCGACAAAGCGTCGGCAATAACTTGCTAAGCCAAGAAAACTCCTAACTTGCTTGACCGATTCAGGGGGAGTCCAATCAAGGACGGCTTGAACTCGCTCGGGATTGACAGCAATACCCTTGCCAGAGATCACATGGCCTAGATAGGCCACTTCCGGCAACCAGAATTCACATTTAGAGAATTTGGCATAAAGGCGGTGCTCTCGAAGTTTCGTCAATACCAGCCTTAGATGCTCGGCATGATCTTTCTTGTTCTTGGAGTAGATGAGTATATCATCGAGGTATACCACGACGAATTTATCCAAATACTCCATGAATATAGAATTCATTAGCCGGGAGAAGGTGGCTGGGGCATTGGTTAATCCGAAGGACATGACGGTGTACTTGTATTGGCCATAACGAGTAACAAACGCCGTTTTAGGAATGTCCCCATTCTTGATTTTGATTTGATGGTAGGCCAACCTCAAATCCATTTAGGAAAAGACTGAGGATCCAGCGAGATGATCATACAGATCGTTGATCCTGGGGAGCGGATACTTGTTCTTTATGGTGACCAGATTGACAGGTCGGTAATCTACAACCATCCGTTCCGTTCCATCCTTCTTCTTGACGAAGAGGACGGGACAAGCCCAAGGGGAAGAACTAGGACGGATGAAACCCTTTTTCAAGGACTCATCGAGTTGTTTCTTAAGCTCAGCTAATTCTAGGTGTGCCATCTTATAAGGTCTCCTAGAGATTGGAGCAGTTCCTAGAATAAGATCTATCACGAACTCGACATCTTGTCAGGTGGAACACCTGGCAGTTCTTCTGAAAAAACATCCGGAAAGTCATGGACTACCGGGATATCTTCGAGTTCTGGTAGAGGGCTGGCATTAAGAGAGTAGAGCTGATGCTCAGCCATTCGGGTCAAGACATTGACTGTCTTGCCGGATGGGTGTGTAAGTTGAACGGTCCTAGTGTAGCAATCAATCTTGGCGTAATGAGTTGTCATCCAATCCATACCCAGGATGATGTTTATGTCCGAGGACTTGAGAGCGATTAGAGATGCAAGGAAAACAAGTCTATCGACAAGAATTTCATTTCCATGGCTTACCCTAGAGGTTTGCCACTTTGAACCAGGAGTTTGAATAACCATGGAAGTAGGCATGTCACAAAAAGTCATGTTGTGCATTCGAGCATAGCTCTCAGATATGAACGAATGGGATGCTCCAGTATCGAAAAGAACAGATGCCGGATGGCAGTTAACGAGAAGCGTACCAAGGACGACGTTAGGATCCTCATAAGCTTCCTCAGCAGAGACATAGTTGACATGACCACGTGCAGCGGGGATTGGCTTGACATAATTCACCTTGCCGATTGGCTTACCACGGCCAACAGGTTTTCCTGGTTGGTTCTGAGGACACTCACGCATGTAGTGCCCCGATTCTCCACACTTGAAGCATGTCACAGTGCCAGTGCGTGGAGCAAAGTTGGTAGGTGGTCCTCCATAAGTCTTGGCAGGTGCATACTGTTGAGTTGGGCGAGGCGCCTCATAGGATGGCCTCGGTGTGTACTTGGGTGGCAGAGCAGCGTTAGGAACCCACACACGGCGCTTGTGAGAGCTAGAGCCGGATGAGGAACCAAAGTCATGAGGATGCTTGCGTGTGGCCTCGAAATCAGTCTGGCCCGTCTCAGCACTGATAGCTTTGTTTACCAGCTTCTGGAAGGAAGTGCACCCGGGCAGACGTAGATCTCGGCGGAGTTCAGGGCTGAGTCCCTTGCGGAACCTCGCCTGCTTCTTGGCATCGGTGGATACTTCCTCAGGTGCATAGCGTGCCAAGTTGCCAAACTCACGACTATAGCCATCCACGGTTAACCGGCCCTGGGTGAAATTGCAGAATTCCTCCCGCTTGCGATCCATGAGACCTTCCGGAATGTGATGTTCACGGAATGCCTCACTGAACTCAGCCCAAGTAGTGATTTGGCCAGCAGGACGCATAGCCTCAAAGTTCTCCCACCAGAGACTGGCAGGGCCCTCAAGATGGTAGGCGGCGTAGATAACCTTGTCAGCTTCGGCCACACGGGCAGAGTGTAGCTTGTGGGCGATACTACGAAGCCAGTCATCCGCATCCAGAGGTTCGATGGAGTGATGGAACTTCGGTGGGCACATCTTGATAAAGTCGTTGATTGACACCACGTCATTCCTCTGACGAAACCCAGTGTTCTGCTCTATGCGTTCCAGCAGACGGTTGGTCTCTCTCTTGTTCCGTTCTGCCTCGAGCATAACTTCAGCCAAGGAGGGTGGCTGGGGCAGGTTCTCATCTCTAGCCCCACTAGCCTCACCCTGCTCCTGAGCAGCGGGAGTGCTGCGAGTGTTGACCATCCTAGGAAAACAAAACAACGGTTTAGACAAGGATGGCAAAAACTTGACATAGGAGTGCAGAATGTAATGGATGACACGGAATGCAGAGATGTTCATCCGTACGACATGGTAATATAGAAACTACCATATATACACCAGTGGTCATACACACCATACATAGTTTAGTACAAGCCAAGGCTAAAGTACAACTGCGATGAAAGACGATACATCCTATCAGAGGCATTCCAAGCTCCTATACATTATTTAACTACACCTCCGGAACTCAGTACACACTAAGTCATATTCCACAAGACGCGCAGGACCGTGGAAATACAACTACTACGATACTACTATTGCCACGGTCTAGCTCAGACATTCCCGTAGTAATCTTCGTAAAGATTACCACCGTAGCCTGGAAGTGGAACAGATGGATCTTGAAACTCTCGAGCACTCGAAGGCTGTGGACCATAGGGACATGGATGTGGCCTCGGGCCTGATGTTGGTGGTAACCGACGCCCACGTGGAGGTGTAATACCCCCAACGTCACGCCAATCCATACGATCAGGCAGACGAGTCCGCACGGGGTACAAATCCCGCATATCCAGATATTCGGCGTGCACAGCAGGTGCAAGCCGTGTCAAAGTAGTCCAGTGGGCGGCTCGAGTGTTATACAGCTCCATTCGGAGGGCACGGACCTCAGGGTCCCTATCCTCCAGCATCTGAACAGTAGTCTGAAGCAGTGGCTCCTCATGAGCAGTATCAGTATACAGACCAGTGTAGTAGCCTTCCTCTCCGGGAAGTGAGGCTGGCATGTAACAGAACTCAGTGTTCAGCAACAGGGCATGCCTAGCTCGGAGGATGGTCATCATCGAATAAGCGGCATCCTGCACTGCCATCTCGATAGTAACCCCGAGTCCATAAGACCAATGGATGGGGTCGTTAGCTCCGGGATATGAGGGGTATATACGGACGGTGCAGAAATACCGACTCTGATTGAAATCCCGGTACTGTTCCTCCACGGTGTACTCATGATACCAGCGGTAACCGGTCTCAGTCAACACACGGACTAGCATGGCCGTGTGACCGGGCACATTAATGCACCGAGTCAAACAACCCACTTGGTGAGGTGTGCGGCCAGACATCTGAAACACGAGGTAATGCAAAGGCATTAGTATTTCTGGAAGAAATCGGGCAGCATAACAACTGTAAATGCTCAAAAAAGATTTGAGACATCATACAAATGATAGCTTAGCCACTCAACAATACCATATCAAGGTTCCGGGTCCTACTAATCATCATACTAAAAGGGTAGAAACTGAACTGAGGCTTGAAACCAACAATCCTAAGAGTCTACAGATTAGTAACACGTGAACCTAGTAAGGATAAGAGGCCTAGTCCTAAACCCCCGTAGAAAGAATAGACTGACTCAGATCAGAAGGGCATAAGGTAAGCAGTAAAAAGAGCCTTACGTTCCCTTCCACAATCAATTCCCCTACATATAACTAAGAATTTTTCTAGACTCAACATCGACCAGTTTGGCTTGAGAAACCTACAGGCAGTCCGGCTCTGATGCCAACACTGTCAGGACCCCGATTCTAAGTCACACCGATCTAGCTGTAACACGTCATATCACTTTGCGGCCTCACGCACGGTATCCCCACGAGTGCAAATACAACATTGCATCACAACAAAACTCTATGACTCAAAGTACTTTATTTAAGAGGCTCCAAGAGCCATACATAACATATCCATACATGTAGGGTCACATGACCCAACACTCAAGTCATACAGTCATACAAGAACAAGCAGAAGCTAACATGTCTGAGTACAGACAAGTTGGAAAATAAAACAGGCTTGGTGTAGCCTGACTATCTACAAGGCCCTTCACAAGCTCCAGATCTCTGTCTGGGTAGCAAGCTACTCGTCGACGTCAACGTCTATGTAGAACCCATCAGAAGGGGCAGGGTTCTCCTCTGCAACAATTATTAAGCAAACATGAGTACAAAGATACTCAGCAAGTCTTACAACAAAACCTATCATACATGCAACATTATCAACAGTGGTAGTGGAGTTCATAGCAGAAAGCCATTTTTGACTCTTGGCTAACCTATACTACAACTCTCAACAGATTGCAAGATATTACTACGTACACGAGTCCTCTACTCACCACAACAATACACCACCGAGGATCCTCTTCCGTCATCCTACGGAAGGGCCATCCACGACACTCACACTTGTCTTGAGGCTTTTAGTAGTATCCATCAACTTGTCTATGAACTGTAAGAGTAATCAAGTAGTCCGTACCGCGAACAACGGCTATTCGAATAGATTGATAACCCTGCAGGGGTGTACTTCTTCACACACGCTTCCACCACTTATCGCCGTTTACTCGACATGTACTCGACAACCTTCAAGCGGAAGCCCAGCGAGGGTGTCGGCCACGACCTGACTAACTACACAAGTCTCTCATCCAGGTTTATCGCCTATTTGGGTTCCATCCGTGGGGAGATCCATCCGGGGTGTCGCTCACGGCCCCAAACGATGTGTACAGGGTTCCCGAGTCACCAAACGGGCAACCGGTACACCGTGCCACGTACCTGTCGTATCACAGCCCACCCCGAGGGTCAGCGCTGTGCACGACCACCAGTAAACTACAAACACCAGAAACTAGTTGCAGCTCCTGGACAGAGAACAAGGGCAGTTAATAAGACGAGCGGGCTTGGAGCGCCCGGAGCCCAATGCGTGGTAGTAACTGTAACTTGAATCACACATACATATCTCAGGTCCTGTAGACGATTCCAATGAAACAACCCACCACGTACTCCTACATGGCCTTTCATCGATACCTTTACCAAACGTGTTCCACACTTCCCTCTCTTTACCGATATGATCATTTCACTCTGATCCATCACCCAGATGAACCAGACCTGACAAAACTCTAAGCATAGCAGGCAACATAAACAAATAGCATGGTGGATCACACATCGCATGGCTCAAACAACTCCTACACATGCTAGTGGGTTTCAACTATTTACTGTGGCAATGACAGGTCATGCAAGGGAATAGGGTTCAACTACCGCAACAAGTAGCAGTTCACACGCTGTTGCCTTAATGCAATAAAAGAGAGCAGGAGCGAGAAGATGGGTTTGTATCAGAATGATCAATGATTGCTTGCCTGACAGAGTGGTTGTCGGGTACTGCTCTTCAGTTGGATACGCAGAAGTATCCTCGGGAGCAGGACCTAACACGGAGAATATCGACGATACAATCAATAAGCAAACAAATGCAACAATATGATGCATGCTCATGATATGGCAAGATGCATGTGTTTTGGGCTAATGCAACTATAACCAGAAGGGTTTGAGCCCATTTGAATCAAAGATTCAAATTGAAACTCAAACTATTATTTATCTAAGTGCATTATCATGTTTTAGTGTATACATCAAGGTTAACTTGCTCAAACATGCATGAAACCAATGCCATTGGAAACATTGGATTTTTCTGATCAATTTTTATATGTAAATGTTTTCCATCTGAGCTACTGTTGAATTTATATGATTTTTTGAAGTTTAAAGCATTTTCTAGAATTTCCTGAATTGTTTTTAAATCAAATAATCCCAGAAAATCCTTTACTGCGTCAGCATGACATCATGCTGACGTTAGCAAGTCAACAGACCTGATGCAGGTCAAACCTGACTGGTGGGTCCCTCATGTCAGTGTCTCTGGAGCTAATTCCGGTCAAAACTAGAGTTGACTGGGTTTGACTAAGCGATGGGGCCCATTGTCAGTGACTGTGGTGGTTAATCTAATTACTGTTAGCTCCTAATTAACACGCCACGTCAGCCCGCCGGAGTTTGGCCGGCGGCGACCATTTCGCACGGCGGTGACTCGTCGGAATCCTTGTTCCGGCGACCATTTGTCGCGCGGATGGGCTCTTTGTGCTCCTGGTAATGCACCGCATCCAACCGTGCCACTGGTTGGTCGATTGGTCGCCGGAGTCAACGACGACGAGCTCATCCGCGGCGACGCTCGCACGGAGTTGGCCGAGACGGCGTTGTGGTGCACGGTAGGAGGAGTTAGAGCTGGCATTAGCTTGCTGGTGATCTACTGATCCTAATGGCGTGCTCAGCCGCGAGGCACAGTGGCTGTGGCCACGGCGGCGACTTGGCCGGCGACGGTGAGCTACGGTCAGCAAGGGGGCGACGACTACAAGGCGTAATCGAGCCCGTGGAGAGAGGGGTTCGAAGCGTGAGCTCACAGCGGTCGTAGAGGGCGTCGAAGTGTGCTCGGGGGAGGTCGGACGGCGGCGATCTCCGGTGCCGAAGGTTGAAGACGACGACGGGGAGGGCGTTGCAGGGCTTCTGGCGTCGTGTGCGTTGGTGGGGAGCTTCAGGGCGATGCGGCGGAGCTAATGGTGCGTCAGGGAGGCGAGGGAGTGGCGTAGGGCGCGGTGGCAACGATCGACTACGACGAGCTCGCTCGGTGGAGCTCGGCGGAGGGGAGAGAGGAGGGGAAAGACACAAGGGAGAGGGGAGTGGTTGAGGGGGTCTGCGTGGCGTCGTCCGGGTCCATCCAGGGCGTCGAAGGGGCCAGCCCGGCAGGCAGGAGGTGACCGGCGCGTCGGCGGCGCTCGCCACCGAGCTGCTTCATGCGCTGGCACGACGAAGAAGACGGGGATGCCCCTGGTGGGCTGGGCCGTCTGGGCCAGGCAGGTAAGTGGGCTCAGGTAAGTCTGCTTCTTCCTATTTTTTTCTATTTACTTTCTGTTTCATTTCTTTTGCAACTTTGTTGAATTAGTAAAAATGCCAGAACATTTTTATAACTCATAGAACTAGTCATGCCCACTGTATATAATATGAACAGTATGGAACATTTTAGTTTATGATTATTTGGGCACATATAATATTTAATAGCATTTAAATGCCCAAATGCAAATACCATATGAATTAATCCAGTGACCTTGGGTGTCCTAGAAAATTGTGCATCATTTTTGGCAGAGGTTTAAGACCAAGGCAGAAATGATGAATATTTTTGAAGGGCATTTTGGGTACATTGGAAAATATTTTATTAAACCCTAGTTGTTAGAAGAGGGGTGCTGGGGTTTTTGTCATTCCCATTTCAAGTTTCTTTGGAAAGTAAAGATGATGCACACTCTAGCTAGTCCTAAGGCAAGCACTGACTAGGGATGTGACAGCCACCATGCATAATTTTTCATACATGTCACTCTTGATTCATTGCCCATCCCGGTACACCGCGGGAGGCATCCATATAGAGTCATATTTTGTTCTAGTATTGAGTTGTAATCTTTGAGTTGTAAATAAATAGAAGTGTGATGATCATCATTATTAGACCATTGTCCCGAAAAAAAGGAAAGGCCAAAAAAAGGCAAACAAAAAAAGGGAGAAAGGCCAAATAAAAAAAAGGAAAGCCCAAAAAAAGAAAAAAAAGGAGAAAAAAAAGGGACAATGCTACTATATTTTTTCCACACTTGTGCTTCAAAGTAGCACCATGATCTTTATGATATAGAGTCTCTTATTTTGTCACTTTCATATACTAGTGGGAATTTTCAATATCAAACTTGGCTTGTATATTCCAACGATGGGCTTCGTCAAATGCCCTAGGTCTTCATGAGCAAGCAAGTTGGATGCACACCCACTTAGTTTCTTTTGTTGAGCTTTCATACATTTATAGCTCTAGTGCATCCATTGCATGGCAATCCCTACTCACTCACATTGATATCTATTGATGGGCATCTCCATAGCCCATTAATACACCTAGTTGATGTGAGACCATCTTCCTCCTTTTTTGTCTTCTCCACAACCACCATTCTATTCCACCTATAGTGCTATATCCATGGCTCATGCTCATGTATTGCGTGAAAATTAAAAAAGTTTGAAAACATTAAAGTATGAAACAATTACTTGGCTGAAACCGAGGTTGTGCATGATTTGGGTATTTTGTGTGACGAAGATGGAGCATAGCTAAACTATATGATTTTGTAGGGATAAACTTTCCTTGGCCATGTTATTTTGAGAAGACATAATTGCTTTGTTAGTATGCTTGAAGTATTATTATTCTTATGTCAATATTAAACTTTTGTCTTGAATCTTTTGGATCTGAACATTCATGCCACAATAAAGTGAATTACATTGAAAATTATGTTAGGTAGCATTCCACAAAAAAATTCTATTTTTATCATTTACTTACTTGAGGACGAGCAGGAATTAAGCTTGGGGATGCTTGATACATCTCGAACGTATCTATAATTTTTGATTGTTCCATGCTATTATATTATCTGTTTTGGATGTTTAATGGGCTTTAATATGCATTTTTATATTATTTTTTGGGACTAACCTACTAACCAAAGGCCCAGTGCAAATTGTTGTTTTTTTTTTGCCTATTTCAGTGTTTCACAGAAAAGGAATATCAAACGGAATCGAAACGGAATGAAACGTTCGCGATGATCGTTTTTGGAAAAAACGCAATCCAGGAGACTTGGAGTGGACATCAAGGGAGCAACGAGGCGGCCACGAGGCAGGAGGGCGCGCCCAGGGGGTAGGCGCGCCCCCACCCTCGTGGGCCCTCGTAACTGCACCGACATACTTCTTTCGCCTATATATACTACAATACCCTGAAAACATCCAAGAGCACCATGGAACCCTATTTCTACTGCCGCAACCTTCTGTACCCATGAGATCCCATCTTGGGGCCTTTTCCGCGCTCCTGCGGAGGGGGAATCGATCACTGATGGCTTCTACATCAACACCATAGCCTCTCCGATGATGTGTGAGTAGTTTACCACAGACCTCCGGGTCCATAGTTATTAGCTAGATGGCTTCTTCTCTCTCTTTGGATCTCAATACAAAGTTCTCCTCGATCTTCTTGGAGATCTATTCGATGTAATACTTTTTGCGGTGTGTTTGTCGAGATTCGATGAATCGTGGGTTTATGATCAAGATTATCTAAGAACAATATTTGGTTCTTCTCTGAATTCTTATATGCATGATTTGATATATTTGCAAGTCTCTTCGAATTATCAGTTTGGTTCGGCCTACTAGATTGATCTTTCTTGCAATGGGAGAAGTGCTTAGCTTTGGGTTCAATCTTGTGGTGTCCTTTCCCAGTGACAGAAGGGGCAGCAAGGCACGTATTGTATTGTTGCCATCGAGGATAAAAAGATGGAGTTTATATCATATTGCTTGAGTTTATCCCTCTACATCATGTCATCTTGCTTAATGCGTTACTCTGTTCTTATGAACTTAATACTCTAGATGCATGCTGGATAGCGGTTGATGTGCGGAGTAATAGTAGTAGATGCGGAATCATTTTGGTCTACTTGTCACGGACGTGATGCCTATATACATGATCATGCCTAGATATTCTCATAACTATGCATTTTTCTTTCAATTGCTCGGCAGTAATTTGTTCACCCACTGTAAAATATGCTATCTTCAGAGAATCCACTAGTGAAACCTATGGCCCCCGGGTCTATTTTCCATCATATTCATCTCCCGTCAACTAGCTATTTTTATCGTAGTTTATTTTGCAATCTTTACTTTTCAATCTATACAACAAAAATACCAAAAATATTTATCTTATTATCTCTATCAGATCTCAGTTTTGCTAGTGGCCGTGAAGTGATTGACAACCCCTTTATCACATTGGTTGCAAGGTTCTTAATTGTTTGTGCAGGTACTAGGGATTTGTGTGTAGTCTCCTACTAGATTGATACCTAGGTTCTAAAGAACTGAGGGAAATACTTATGCTAGTTTGCTGCATCAGCCTTTCCTCTTGAAGGGAAAACTAACGCATGCTCAAGAACTAGCACACCCACATGCTCGAGGCTCCGACATCCTCGGGCCCAAGCCCGATAGAGCTCCACCATTCGCCAGCTCGACCACGTACCACACGATTATGTCTGGCATCCACAACTCTCCTCCGCCACCTGTCTGGCACCCAGCTGTGCCCGCCTACCCGCTCCACAATGCACCGCCGACGCCCATGGCCACGACTCCGACTTGGGACCAGAACGCCCTCATCGCGGCGCTCAACAACCTGACAATGCAGCAACAGCAGCTGGCTCCACCGAGCACCGACTGGTATCTGGACACAGGCGCCTTGTCGCACATGGCATCATCGTCGGGTATCCTCTCGTCTGGTAACCCTTGTTGCACAAACCGCATCGTAGTCGGCAACGACTCCTCGCTTGCAGTAACGCACACCGGCCACACCACCATACCCACTTCTACCTCCCCTCTCCACCTCAACAACATCCTAGTTTCTCCCCATCTCATCAAAAACCTGTGATCTGTCAAAGCCCTAGCCTGCGATAATCCAGTGAATGTGGAATTTGATGATCTTGTTTTTTCTCTTAAGGATCGAAGAACAAGGAATGTGATCCTCCACTGTAATGATGTTGGCAATGAACTCTACCCCATGTCGTACACACCACCGCCCCACACTCACCACACACTTGCCGCGGTTTCTTGTGACCTGTGGCACCAACACCTAGGTCACCCTGTTGTCGACGCCCTCGATCGTACCTTGCGTCCCTCCGCCATCAACCCAGCTCCGAGCACCATCGGTGTGTCAGCTCGGCAAAAGCACTAGGCTCCCTTTTCATTCATCATCACATGTATCTTTCTTTCTGTTTCAGCTTGTACATAGTGATGTTTGGACATCCCATGTACCTAGTAATTCTGGCTGTCAATATTATCTAATGTTGCATGATGATTATAGTCACTTTGCATGGACGTTCCCTCTTCGCCACAAATCTGACGTCCTTCCTACCATACGCAACTTCATCACATTTTCCAAGCACCACTTTAACCTACCTATACTCACGATCCAAACGAATAACGAGAAGGAACTCGACAATGCCACCTCTCGTGACCTTTCGCCTCACTTGGGATCGCTCTCCACATGTCATGCTCGTACACGTCCCCACAAAATGGACGTGCCGAGCACGCTCTGCGCACACTCAATGACATCACGCACGCCCTCCTAACCCATGCCCACATGCCATTTTCCTACTGGGCCGAAGCTCTCCAAACCTCCACCTTCCTCCTCAACAGACGACCATGTTGGCCTCGTCATGACCAGACCCCATTCTTCCTCCTATACGACTGAGTGAGTCCTGGATTATGGGTCCTCGGGTGTCCGGGCTACGTAACGCGGGCCGGACTAATGGGCCATGAAGATATAAGATGAAGGACTTTCCCCCGTGGCCGGATAGGACTCTCCTTGGCGTGGAAGGCAAGCGTGGTGTGCGGATATGAAGATTCCCTTCTCTGTAAACCGACTCTGTACAACCCTAGCCCCCTCTGGTGTCTATATAAACCGGAGGGTTTAGTCCGTAGAGGCATTCATAATCATACAAACTAGACATCGAGGGTTTAGTCATTACGATCTCGAGGTAGACAACTCTTGTAACCCCTATACTCATCAAAGTCAACCAAGCAGGAACTAGGGTATTACCTCCATCAAGAGGGCCCGAACCTGGGTAAAACATCGTGTCCCGTGCCTCCTATTACCTTTGATCCTTAGACGCATAGTTCGGGAGCCCCTACCTAAGATCTGCCGGTTTTGACACCGACATTGGTGCTTTCATTGAGAGTTCCACTGTGCCGTCGTCAAAAGGCTCGATGACTTCATGGATCGTCTACAACAATGCCGCTGGGAAGGAGATTTTTCTCCTCGGCCAGATCTTCATGTTCGGCGGCTTCGCGCTACGTGCCAACTCGCTTGGTCACCTGGAGCAGATCGACAGCTACTCCCCTGGTCACCAGATCAGTTTTGGAAACCTGAACTATGTCGCTGATATCCGAGGAGACTTGATCTTCCAAGGGTTCGCGGCTCCAATCACCACTTCGGCCTTAGAACCGGAGCGTGTCACCCAGTCCGAAGACGGGAGTCTCGAGACTGCCGGACTATCTGCGACCATAAGGCTCGACGTCGGAGAACCAGAGCGGATAGCATCATCGGCAGTTATCACTAAGCCGGACTCCTCTCTGGACACTAGCTCCGAACTCTCGAAATCCGCATCTTGCAAGCTCAGCCAGGGAACTTCGGTCCCCATCCAAACCATGCTCTTAAATGAGGCTCTAGACTTAACGCGATCCCTCGCCATCACAGAGGAACCACTTCCAAATTGCACCTAGCTCGGACTAGGGGCTGAAAATAGGGAACTTTACTTCCCACCCACCACCCACTTTATAGCCATCGTCGAGGATTTAACTGACATGATCGACTACGCCTCCGAGGACATCGATGGTATAGACGACGATGCCGAAGAGGAGCAGGCCCAAAATCTGCCATTCATCGGATGCTGGACGACCACTTCCTCATACGACGTGTACATGGTGGACACACCTAAAGAAGGCGATGGAGATGATAAGAAGGATCCAGTCGAGGAAGAACCTCCTGAGATACCGCCGAAGCGTCGACGTCAGTGGCGCCGCTCTAAATCGCGTCACGGAAAAGACAGCAACACGGGCATTGGAGAAAATGATACTCCAGAACACGCCGAAGAACAAGAATACCCCATTGAACCAATATCCGAACATGATGATGAGGAGGAGGGGCAAGTCGACCCTGACGATCAAGCAGGGAGCAAAGACTCGGAAGATAGCAACTTTCTACCACTCTCCGAGGATGACGTGAGCCTCGGCGACGAAGATTTTATCATGCTAGAGGAACCCCTTGAACAAGAACGCTTTATGAGCAGGCTAATAGCCACGTCAAGAAGCCTTAAAAAGAGGGAGCAACAGCTTTAAGCTGACCAAGAACTGCTCAACGACAAATGGACCAATGTCCTGGCAGCAGAGGAGTACGACCTCGAACGCCCAACAAAGAGTTATCCGAAGCATAAGTTTCTACCCCAATTCAATGAGGAAGCGCCAGAGCCCATACCACCCGCACATAACGCGGCTGACGAACCTGACCAACCAGCACATGGCCGGGACAGAACGACAACTGAAGCCGAACACCAGCCTGCACCACCTCACCGTAAGGGCAGAGAAACAATAGCTCGGGCATACACATACGACCTACGACAGGACCTGGAAAATAGAGCAAGTCAGACCAGATCCATTTATGGATCGCGGGGACATGCCCCGGCATGAGAGGACGGCTACCAATCCTCGCGCGACAAGCAAAACCACGTCCGGGCCGAAAACAACATACGAACTTCATCCGAACTGCGTCGTGATGTGGCCCGATATAGAGGAGCCGCACACCCCCTATGCTTCACCGATGAGGTAATGGAGCACCAGTTCCCAGAAGGGTTTAAACACATGAACATTGAATCATACGACGGCACAACAGATCCCGTAGTATGGATTGAAGATTTTCTTCTCCACATTCACATGGCTCGCGGTGACGATCTACACGCCATCAAATACCTTCCCCTAAAACTTAAGGGGCCAGCTCGACATTGGTTAAACAACCTTCCAGAAAACTCTATTGGATGTTGGGAAGACCTGGAGGATGCCTTTAGAGACAACTTCCAGGGCACCTATGTTCGGCCTCCGGATGCCGATGACCTCAGCCACATTGTCCAGGAGCCCGGAGAGTCCACCAGAAAATTCTGGACTAGGTTTCTCATTAAAAGGAACCAGATTGTCGATTGTCTAGATGCCTAAGCCCTAGAGACCTTTAAGCATAGCATTCGTGATGAATGGCTCGCTCGACACCTCGTCCAAGAGAAGCCGAAGTCCATGGCAGCCCTCACTGCACTCATGAACCGCTTTTGTGCGGGTAAAGATAGCTGGTTAGCCCGTAGCAGTAATAGTACGAGCGATCCTGGCACTTCCGAAGCCAGAAATAACAACGGAAGGCCCCGATGCAACAAACATAAGCGCCGCAGCAGCAATGACAACACGGAAAACATGTCGGTCAATGCCGGATTCAGTGGCTCCAAGTCCGGTCGACGGAAGAAGCCATTCAAAAGGAACATAGAGGGCTCATCCATCTTGGACCGAATACTCGACCGACCCTGCGAGATTCATGGAACCCTGACAAGGCTGCCAACCATACCAACCGAAGTTGTTGGGTATTTAAACATGCCGGTAAGTTAAATACCGAACATAAGGAGAAAGGGTCACTCAGCGAGGACGACGACGACGACGAGCCGCGTCCACAGAAAACAGGGGGTCAGAAGAAATTCCCCCCCGAAGTCAAAACGGTGAATATGATATACATCACCCACATCCCCAAGCGGGAGCGTAAGCACGCGTTAAGGGACGTCTACGCGATAGAGCCAGTCGCCCCTAAATTCAACCCATGGTCAGCCTATCCGATCACTTTTGATCGTAGAGACCATTCGACCATTATTCGTCAGAGAGGTTCGACTGAACTAGTCCTCGATCCAATCATCAATGGATTCCACCTTACGCGAGTCCTCATGGACGGTGGTAGCAGCCTTAACCTGCTCTATCAGGACACAGTCCGCAAGATGGGTATTGATCCATCAAGGATCAAGCCCACCAAAACTACCTTTAAAGGATTAATACCTGGTGTAGAGGCCCGCTGTATGGGCTTAATCACATTGGAGGTCGTCTTCGGTTCACCGGATAACTTCCGAAGCATAGACTTGATGTTCGACATCGTCCCCTTCCGCAGTGGCTATCATGCACTGCTCGGACGAACTGTGTTCGCTCGCTTCAATGCGGTCCCACACTATGCTTACCTCAAACTCAAGATGCCCGCCCCCAGGGTGTTATAACAGTCAATTGAAATATGGAACGCTCCCTCCATACCAAGGAGCACACCGTGGCCCTCGCAGCAGAAGTGTAGGGCGGCCTTATCAGGCCAAACACTACATTGGCGGCCAAGCTCCCAGACACTATTAAACGAGTCCAGACTACACCGTAGAGCGACAGCCCAGCTCGTTAGGAGCTCAGTTAGCAATTCGGCCTCCGTCTCAGCCCCAACCGAATTGCGGTCTATGTGCCATGCGTACATAGCTATGCGTTAAAGATACCATGGGAAAAGATGGAGGCACAACAAGGATAAAGTCCACAATACGGCTAGACCATATCCGGACACCCAATTTCCCCCTTTTCCTTTTTTCTATCTTTTTCAGGTTCCCTACAACCCACGTCACCTCTCAACGGTGCCAGGCCTCTTCTCAAGGCCTATCATGACAAACGCCGAGTGATGATCCTCTCGAATGACAATACAACAGGGAGACAAGCAACACGACAGAGTATCTCAAAGGGTCTCTAAAGACCGCCTCGACCATTTGCAAAACCCGCGCACAACCTTCCCCTGTGCTCGACATGTAAAATAGCCTTGTGCACCTTTTTGTACCAATACATTTTGACGTATCAATCAGACTATAATGGAAACAGTTTCTGGCCCGACCTATTGGCTTATCTCTTAATCTATGTTTCCCTGTTTCTGCTCGATTGTCATGTACGCCTCGGTACAGCTTGAATCGTCGGGGGCTCCATTAAAGCCACGTACATCTTTTCTTACTAAACAAAGTCCGAACACTTTCACAGTGCAATTCGGCGTCCCGAATATAACATTATATGCATTGGCTCTGAATCATGTCTTTGGACAATACTTGGGTTGCCCGGCTCCTGTGGTTACTACCTTACGTTTTGCCTGTTCGTCTAAGGTAGTAAAGGGAGAGCTACTGCGATTGTGTTTCTGGTTCATCCGGGCAAACACCTCAGTAGAGAAAGCCGAAAACTGACTGTCATGATGCGGCGGGAGCTGGTCAGCTATTCGGTGACTACAAATCTCTTGCGATTTTTCCGCAATACGCGATGGGCCGGCTTTCGCTCGACCGGGCGTCTACATCACCCAAGTTCGGATAATCGAACATTACTAGGGGCTGCGCCCGTACCTCCATTATAAAACTCCTATGGCTAAGTGAGAGCGATAAAGCCATATAGTCTGATTGCCTGGTTCGCTGCACTAACACCTCCTTAACGGACCTAATCACTGGGTTAAGTGTGTTTTGGTGCTATCCCGAACACCCCCGTACTATCTACGCGGGGGCTGAAGCCGACGACTGGCCAACTCTTAGATGTCGTAACTACCGCACAGGAGGAACTATTTCACAATGCAGGATTGGACAACGTGGACACATTCATCCAAACATGATCTCCTTCGAACATTGGCCCCCTACAATGTGGGATCCTTCTAGGACATCATCAAAATACCGCTCCGGCGTGCGGTGCTCCTTGCCTGCGGGCGGCCCCTTGGTTACGAGCTTGACGGCGTCCATCATTGCCCGCTGCACCTTGACACGGGCGAAGGCCATCCGCGCACCTTCGATGCAGACCGACCACTTCACGACATCAAGCCGAGGGCAAGCACTTATCAGCCGCCTCACGAGCCCGAAGTAGTTGCTGGGTATGGGCTTGGCAGGCCATAAACGGATTTTAAAATCCCTCATGGCCAATCCGGTCACCCTATGCAGTTTGGACAACTGCTTCAGCTGATCGCTGAGGGGTACAGGATGCTCAGGTGCAAGATACTGCGACTAGAATAGTTTTTCTGTTGAGCTCCCCTCTTCGGCTCGGAAGAACTCCGCAGCGTCGGCAACACTCTGGGGCAGGTCCGCAAACGCTCCTGGGGAACTCCAAATCCGGGTCCGTAAAATGTATTTCTTCCTCACAAATTTGCTCTGCATATTAAAGGCCTTACCAGCCGCAATTTGCCTCGCCTCCTGGATCTCCCGCCAGGCGTTTTTGAGCTTCAGTCCGGGCCTCCTGAGTGTTTTGGAGAGCCTCAACAAGTTCGGATTTTTGATCCGACACCTTGCGCTCTAAGGACTCACATTTGCATATAGCATCCTTGAGCTCTCGTTGGACTTCCTCCACCCTTGACTCATGCTTTAGGCGGGTGGCTCGTTCCTCCTCCACCTTTTTCTTGGCCTCGGCCAGGGCACTCTTGAGGGTCTCGACCTCGGACGCGTCAGCTATGAGCAGAGTTATAACACTCATTCAGATGACAAATTATTGCTGATATTATTTCAGACACATATTTGGTATTACATACCTTGCCGTTCATCCAACTTCCGCCTCAGCTCAGATGCTTCGGCGGCATGGGAAGCTGACGCCTGCATCGCAACCTATTTGATTCAAATAGATATGTCTATTAATCTCCTATACGAGTACTTAGATCCTATGCTCGGTCTTTCTTCACGAACACCGAACAGAGTCTCAGGGGCTACTATCTATACACATACACTTTTTCCCATATAGCCAAAAGGTATTATATTACGTACCTCAAAGCCTCTCAGAAGGCTAGTATAAGCCTCATTCAATCCGCTTTTGGCAGACCGAACTCTTTCAACCACCATGCTCATAAGGGTACGATGTTCTTCTACAAGTACGACACTTTGAAGTGCTTCCGTCAAGGTATCCGACGCCCCCAGATTGGCAGAGGTCGCCGGTGGGATTTGCGCACTCCTTTCTTTCAAAGGAGGCCGCTCACCCAATTCCGAAGTTGCACGGGTCTCCGGAATACTGCCCGGCTATGGGTCGAATTGGGCATGACCCCTGTCACCAGTCTCCATCGGGGTCGGTGCCCCCGGGTTTCCGGCAGCAGAGGTATTACTGAGGGAGTCCTTTATTTAGGGGTCCTCAGGCATCCGGGTCGTTGAAGCTGGGCCATATTGATAGGCCGCGTAAAGAAGAAGCAAAAGACCCTCCCCCGTGTTCGGCCAGGACTCCTATGTATGTAGAAAGGCAAGAGTAGAGTCCAAATGTATCTAATTACTTCCTCCCCAAGTCTCCCTTGTAACCCTAGGTCCCCTCTGGCGTGTATATAAGCCGGGGGGTTTAGTCTATAGAGGGGATCATCAACATCACAACATCCTCATAGGCTAGACTTTAGGGTTTAGCCATGACGATCTCGAGGTAGATCAACTCTTGTATTCATCATCATCCATATTAATATAGCATGAAGTAGGGTATTACCTCAATCGAGAGGGCGTGAACCTGGGTAAACATCGTGTCCGCAACCTCCTGTTACCATCGATCCTCTAAACGCACAGCTTGGCCCCCCTACCCGAGATCTGCCGGTTTTGACACCGACAATGGTGCTTTCATTGAGAGCTCCACTGTGCGCTCACGATGAGTGATCAATGGCTCGTTTCGTCATCAACGACGGGATCACCCTCGAAAACAACTTGGCTACCGGCCAGGTTCTCCAGCTCGGCGATTTCGCTGTATGCGCCAGCATGGCCTCCGGGCCGCCCGCACTCCCTGCGGCCATCGAACACCACCTTCATGCCCATTCCGGCCACTCCGATGATGCGACCTCGACAGAACTCTCGCCCTTAAATGAGCTGCTGGATCGCATCGCCGCCTTGGGGCTTTCATCGCCAGGAGATCAGATCGGATCTAAATCCGGCCACGATGAGATCGATCCCTTCGCGATCACTCACCTAGTGGCAGCAGTTGAGGACTGTAATGCCCCGGATGTAACACTTTCCCTATATGGCAATATATAAACTTTGGCTTCATCATTTCCATTCCGGGTTCTTCTTCTTTTCGGGTATCTTCGTTTTGTCGTGTGCGTGTGTGCATTTCATCCATGTCATGTTGTCATGTGCATTGCATTGCATTTGTGTTATCACTTGCATCCGATCCCACTCGTCTCTTCCCGTTGTCCGTTTCGAGTTCCGACGCTCTCACGTGCCGTGGCATCCCCGAGTCCTTCTTTCGTGTTTGGCCATGTAACGTTTCCGGAATGGCGCGAGACTTGTCGTGCGATGTTGTTTTGGTACGTGTAGGCCGCCTGTCAAGTTTCGTCGCGTTTGGAGTTCGTTTGGTACTCCAACGGTTAACCTAGTGGGCTAAAAGTACCTCCTCTTTGAGGCCCAAGACCCCCTCCACAACAGCCCACCAACCCAACACAACCCTTTCCATCATCTCGGTCGTTGATTTGTGATCGCGTGGCCGAAAACCGCTCCCCATTTGGACTCTCCTAGCTCATTGTGCCTATAAAAACGCCCCCTTGCCATTTTCGTCCACAACCCTAGCCTCCTCCTAGCTCCAGCCCCGCCTCGAAATCCGCGCCGGGCGGACGTGTCCTACCCGGGCCGGACAAATCCGCCTCCGCACAGATCCAACTTCCCCGCCGCTGTCCGGGCCCGCGAGGCCCGAGGAGGGCCCGCCGCGGCCGCCCTCCGGGCCCGTCCGCCTCCGCGCCTCGGCTCCCGTACGCCACGCCACCGCCGCCCCGCTCCCGGCCGCCGCCGGCCATCGCGCTGGCCGGCGCTGGCCGCGCCGTCCGCCGCCGCCCGCGGATCTCACCGCAGTGCTCCGCCACCGGCCGCCGGGCCCCCGCCGCGCCTCCCCATCGAATCCGGTCGGCCCCAGCCCCCGCCGGCCGCCGCCCGTCGTCCTCCGGCGCCGTCGCCGGCCGGAGCAGCTGCCGCCCCGCCATTTTCTTCCAGTCGCCGCGCCGCCGGGATCGAGGCGCCAGCCTCCAGCCGATCCAGTGCTTCGATCCGATCGGGAACCCTAACGGGTACGGGCGCGCCCGCGGACCCGTGACCCGGCGCCCGTTTGACCCGTTGACCCACGCCCGCAGGTTGACCCTGTTGATCATTTCCCCTCTAAGTCTTTTAGTTTTGTTGTCCGATGCATTTTTGTTTTGGCTATAACTTTTACCGTGCTTGTCCGATTTGTGCATATAATATGTCAAAATGATCGTGGTGATGTGTACTATGTTTTGTTCCATTGTGTCATGCATGTTTGAGTCCATCTAGATGTCTTAATCTTCATGACAAGAGTGCTATATGATATAAACTGCTGCTATTAGTTATTTTCATGCCATGTTTGAAATGTGATAACTTGGTGCATGTTTATCCAAATGAAGCAAATGATATGTAAAAATGTTCATCATGAGATGCTCTACATGTTGGGTGCTATAGCATGAATGTTAGAGTTCATATTGCCATGTTTATCTCTGTTGCAAAACTGCATGTGGCTGTTAGGTTTTGTAACTTGCTATGAGATGCCTAGTTGAGGAGCTCGTTGCTATTGATGTGTTTGTCCCCATGTTGCATGCTCATATGTTTTAGATTCCCCATCATGTGATCTTTGATGTGGTGCAAACCTTTTGCCATGATATGCTTTGAGGTGACTTAAACATGCTCACAAATATGCCATGATAATATTGCTGTTTTAACACTTAGTGAAATTTCACTAAGTCTGGAATCTGTTATATCCTGATGCTATGTTTGCTTGTTGTCCTAGGCGAATCCATGTTAGTTTTGGGGTGGCCTTTGATCATTCCTTGTTGTATATATTGTTGTCTATCCATCCATGCCCTCACATGCTCATTTGGGTTGCTGTAGCATATTTAATTCTTGCTCCCAAGTTGCTATAAAATATTGCTGTCAGGTTTTTATTGTCATAATCAAAATGTTGTAGCTTGTTGCTATTGATCCATGCCTTCTATGGAGTTGCTCCAATGGAGTTGTTTGCTGTAGGTTATGTCTACTTCAAGTCCATGCTTCTTGTAACCATGTTTGAGTGCTGTAGTGTATATATTTTTTGCTCCGAAGTTGCTATGTGGCTGTTAGTTTCAGCTTTGCATTGTTTCTTGTTTCGGTTGTATCTTTTAGTCCATTGCTCCGTTTTGGGTGTGCCCTACATGAAACTTATGTGGTTTTGCATGTAGATTTATAATATGATCTTGTTAACATGTTTGGAGTATCTTTGCTTGATGTTTGGGTGCATTTTGCACCGTTGCCATGCTTATCTTGTTTTGATCATATCTTCTAGACCGTAACTCCGTTTTAAACAAACTTTATATGAAACTTGACTAGATTTTCGTGTAGATTGTCATGATGCATGTTAAATTGCTGTTTAAAAACTTTAACTTAAGGTTTGTTCAGATCTGGACTAATTTCAAACTATGCTCATGAGGACTTTCCGGATTTGTCTTAAGTAGTTTCCAGCCTCATTTAAACTTGTTGTTCTTATGTTGTTTCTCTGTGCTTCCTACCTTGCCTTGTTTTGCATCCTAAATAGACTTGTCTTGCATCCTACTTGCTTGAGTAAATTGTCATGTTTCTTGTGCTGTTTCTCTGTGCTTCCTATGTTGTCATGTTGTGCATCCTAAGTGCATCTGCAGTGCTTCCTTAGTGCATCGGCCATGCATCCTGTAGTTTGCGCATTGCACCTTGTTTGATTTCGTGCCTCGTGTGTTCTTGTGTTGAGTAGAGCCGGAAGCCGAGACCGAGTACGAGAACGAGGTTACTACCGAGGTTGAGAACGAGGAGCCGTCTTACGATCCCATCGACGACTCGACAGGCAAGATGACCTGACCCAGATATCATTACTATCTTTGCCTATTGCTAGAAGTCTCGCTCTTTAGCTTATTGCCTCGATGCCCATGTTTGTCTGTCAGCCTCCTATTGTAACCATGAATCTGTCTAACCACCCTACCTATGCAAACCTTTGATTGGCTACGTAGGCTTCGCTCAACCCCTCTTATAGCATTGCTAGTTGCAGGAGAAGATTTGAAGATTCTTGCTTCATGTTGAAGCTTGTTGGGATATCACACTATATAAACTCTTTAATGAAATCATCTATATATTGGTAATGGGTGGAAGGCTAAGCCTCTTGTTTGGTGTTTTGTTCCACTCATGCCTCCCTAGGAACCGTATAAACCGGTGTTATGTTCCTTGATTATGCGTTCCTCACACTATTGGGGTTATGGGACCCCCTCGATAAACCGCTTAGCGCTAAGTCTTTTCCAGCAAGTCCCAACATTGGTACTATTTGCCTAAACAACTAAAAACTTGCATAGGGAGTAATTAACCCTCTTCTTAATCAACAACCCGGGCCAGTGCTCCACATGAGTGTTGGTCCAAACTGGGCAACCTGCGGGGCCACCTTGGGGGAACCCGAGGGCTGGTAAAAACCCGTAGTTTGTCCCATCCGGTCGTGGCCTGAGACGAGATACGCGCGGCTACTATCAGGGTGTCGGCACGCCGGGAGGATTTGCTGGATTAGCTTTACCTTAGTCGGAGTATCTTGAGCACGGGATTCCGATAATACTCGGGCCTTCCCACCTTGGAGTTGCGACTCCGCGGATCATGGGCTTGTAATGGGCCAAGTTGGAACACACCTGCAGGGTTTTGAACTTTCGAAAGCCGTGCCCGCGGTTATGTGGCAGATGGGAATTTGTTAATATCCGGTTGTAGAAAACTTGACACCATGTTCAGAACACACTACCAGCGTGAGTACCGTGAAGGTTATGTTCCGAAAAGGGGTTCGGGAAGTGAACACGGTGGGGTTATGTTTGTCGTGCTTAGATAGGATCACTTCGTGATCACCTTGTCGCTCGTGGCACTTCTCTTCTCGCTCTTATCACGTAAGCTAGTGCTAGTGCAGCTGCAACCTTTTATTCTTTCTTCAGCCTTGTTCCACACTCAAGGCTTAGATAGTTCTGTTACCCGGGAACAGGATTGCTGAGTCCTCCGTGGCTCACAGATTCTACACCACACCAGATGCAGGTACTCAGGTGAACTATTCAGGTGACGGCACATAGCTATACTGGGAGTACGATGAGGAACGTAGCCGTTACTATGTGCACTATCCCGATGATCAGTAGTGGTTTCTACTAGGGGCGATCCAAACCTGTGGCTTTATGTATGTTTGGTATCTTTCATTTGGATCTTCACCCATAGACGGGTTGTGATGTTATTTGGATGATGATTTGCTATGTAATGAATTGTGTGACGTGGCGAGTGTAAGCCAACTATCTCTTTTCCTTTTCATCTCTATTTTTACATGAGATGTGCAAAGATACCGAACTTGAGATCATTCCAGAATGGGCTTATACCTTTAAGTCGTGCCTCGACACGTAGGAGGTATAGTCCCATCCTGGGCATTACAAGTTAGTATTCAGAGCCTTCTCCGACCAAGAAGCCCCCACTGATTGATCGAATCGTTGACGATTGAGTCTAGGCACACACTTAAAATGTTTTGAGTCCTATATATATATATATATATATCGGAGAGTAGGATTCTTTTGCTCCTCATCTCTTTTCACTCTGGTGAGGACTCCTGATGATTACTCTTGCCTCTTCTACTCTAAAAAATTCACCAATTTTTTTTTAGGAATCTCGCGAGTATTGATTGAATTGTTCCGATGTCTTTGTGACGAGAACATTGTTCTCGATGCCTCCTGTCATTTAGGGGTTGTGGCAGTGTCCCGGGGAGTTGAGCTCCAAGGTGTTGTCGTCACAAATATATCGCATCAGTTCTGGAATACTTAAGACTGCCGACATCGAAAACTCTCATATGCGGTTAGTGGCAAGATAACCCCAACGTCACCCAGTACTGGGGAGGTAGTTCGGGAGTATTGCCATAGCTTGTATAGTAGATGCGTTTCGAAGGTCCGAGGTAGACGATTTCCGTAAATAACTGGTTATGTGTTGAAGGATGGATACAGCTGGATGTAGGATTAGAGTTGAGTGCGCGATGCTTCCCCTGTATCCCCAACACCTGATTGCATAACTGGAAACTTTCGGAAATTAATAGGTGGGTTTATCTAGTAGCTCATAGGCATTCTTCCAACGAATGCATGATATGGAGTTCGGGGTTCAACATTGAGTGAAGTAGTTTTATGGCCGTTGTTCTGATCGGGAGTTGCATCTTAAAGGGTCCTTGGCTATGCTGATCCGGGGATTGCATAACCCTTTTGTAACACGTTCCATAAGCTTTCAGCACGAATATGTCTAACGAAACTTCTATCTTGTATTTGTTCTATCTGCACCTTGTTGTTTTATTTACCTTTTGTCTCCCAAGTGGCTTCTCGTGAAGATTGTTGTTACTATTAAACTGAGAATTTCATTTGTTCCTCTTGTTCGAATGATTCTTGTGAAGACTATGTTGCAATTTCTAGCTGTTGATTCAGCTCATATTTCTTTCAACAAATGGCTAATAGTGGTCATCTCTTTTAGGATGGCTCCTAAAAGGGTTCCCAATGCTAACCCAGAGGGTGAAGAGGTTCCTGATCGTCCTCCTTCACCTCCTCCTCCGTCTGAGGCCTGGAGAGCAATTATGCAAGCGATGAATCAGAACACCCAGATGCTTTTGCAAATGATGCAGAACATTCAAGCAAACCAAGCAAATCAGGGTGCTCATGGGAACCAAGGCAATTTGTTCAACCAACCTCATTTTGCTACGCTCAACCAGTTCCTGGCAAATCAACCAAAGGCATTCAGTTACTGCGTGGACCCTCTAGATGCTGAAGACTGGATAACAGATATCAAGAAGCATTTCGAGTGCAGCAACGTAAGGCCCGAGGACTATGTGAAGTTTGCAGCCTTCCAACTCAAGGACCAAGCAGCTGATTGGTGGCAGCAGTACAAAGACTCCAGAGCAGGGCGTGTAATCTCCTGGGATGACTTCTGCAAGGACTTTCGTTCTCATCACATTCCAACAAGTGTCATCGAGGGTATGCGTGAGCAATTCCGCAACCTGAAGCAAGGCTCTATGTCTGTCTACCAATATAATGTCAAGTTCCAGAACCTTGCCCGCTATGCCAAGCAAGAAATCCCAGATGCCAAGAGCAAGATCTATCAGTTCCGAGGTGGTTTGAAGGATGAACTCCAACTATCTCTCACCTTGTTCGAGCCTGATGAGTTTGATAAATTCTATAACATGGCACTTAAGCAAGAGGCAGCCCGGCTCAAGATGGAAGATTCCAAAAAGAGGATCAGAGACGCTGTTCACTCCTCCTCTTCTTCTCAAGTGGTCGCAAATCAACAGAAGTTTTGGCTTCCACCTCCTCCAGTGATTCGAGCTCCCAACAACAACAACAAGAATTCTGGTGGCCGTGGTTTCTCCCACCCACCCAACCCAAGCAATCAGTCAAAGAATCATTTTCAAGCTTCCAAGTCAAGTGCTCCTTATCACCGTCCTATCTCAGAAGTGGTTTGCAACAAGTGCACTCAGAAGGGTCATTATGCTAACAAGTGCCCCAACGCAAGGCGCCTTCCGCCTCCTCCACCTGTCAGCACTGCTATTGTCAAGCATAATCCAAAGGTTGCAAGAGTGAATCTGATGAATGCAGCTCAAGCAGAGAATTCTTCAGATGTGATACTTGGTAATCTTCCAGTTAACTCTATACCTGCTAAAGTATTGTTTGATTCGGGTGCATCGCTTTCTTTCATTTCAAGACCATTTGTTGCCAAGCATGATTTTGTCACTCAAGTGTTGCCAAAGCCTTTGAGCATTATTTCTCCTGGATTGCAAATGTCCTCTCGGGTGCATGTTCTGGATGTATCTATTCGCATGGGTGATTACCCCTTTCTGGCTTCTCCGGTTGTTCTCGGCAACTCCGACATTGACCTTATTCTCGGGATGGATTGGCTTTCTCAGCATGATGCTCACATTGATTGTGCAAACAAGGAAGTCAAGCTTACTCATTCCAATGAAGACGTGATTATCTTCGCCTCTCGAGATAACACAATCAGGCTATTCTCTCTCAATGACAAGGGCGAGATTAATGCCATCTCTCAAATTCCGGTGGTTAACGAATACGAAGATGTTTTCCCTGAAGAGCTTCCAAGCATGCCTCCGCATCGTCAAGTAGAATTCATCATTGAACTCGAGCCTGGTACTGAGCCAGCATGCCAGCGTCCGTACAAGCTCTCCCCTGAAGAGTTGAAGGAGTTGAAGAAACAGCTCGATGAGCAAGAGCGTATGGGTCTGATCAGGCCTAGCACGTCTCCTTGGGGCTGTGGTGTCTTATTTGTCAAGAAGAAGGATGGCACGGAGCGCCTTTGCGTTGATTACCGGCCATTGAACAAGAAGACAATAAAGAACAAGTATCCGCTCCCCAACATCAATGAACTGTTCGAGCAGCTCAAAGGAGCAAAAGTGTTCTCATAGCTCGATCTCCGGATGGGTTACCACCAAATTCGCATTCGTGAAGAAGATATCCACAAGACTGCCTTCAGAACGAGCTACGACTCATATGAATATACAGTCATGTCTTTTGGCCTCGCTAATGCTCCACCCACCTTCTCAAGAATGATGCACTACATTTTCAACCCCTACACCAACGAATTTGTGCTTGTGTATCTAGATGACATCTTGGTATTCTCCAAGAATGAAGAAGATCACAAAAACCACCTCCGTCTGGTTCTCGACAGACTCCGTGAACATAAGTTTCATGCCAAGTTCTCCAAGTGCGAATTCTGGCTCGATAAGGTCTTGTATCTGGGCCATATCATCTCCACTGACGGTATTCCGGTCATCCCCGAGAAAGTTGAAGCAATTGTCAACTGGGAACCTCCTCAGAACGTCAAGAAACTCCGAAGCTTCCTTGGTCTTGCTAGCTATTGCAGAAGGTTCGTTGAGAACTTCTCCAAGATTGCCAAGCCTCTCTCCAACTTGCTACAGAAGAATGTCAAGTACAACTGGTCTCCGGATTGTGATGTGGCATTCAAAACTCTCAAAGAAAAGGTCATCTCTGCTCCAGTTCTTACCCCTCCAGATGAGTCCAAGCCCTACGAAGTATTCTGTGATGCTTCTCTTCAAGGACTTGGTGGTGTGCTAATGCAGGACAAGAAGATTGTGGCATACACCTCTCGTCAATTGAAGCCAAGTGAGAAGAACTACCCCACACATGATCTCGAGCTAGCAGCTGTGGTACATGCCTTGATCACGTGGAGACACCTTCTGTTGGGCAGAAAAGTCGACATCTTCACCGATCACAAGAGCTTGAAGTACATCTTCACACAGCCGAACCTGAACCTCCGCCAGACTCGTTGGGTTGAAATGATCCAATAGTATGATCCAAGCATCGAATACACACCTGGCAAGGCAAATGTCATTGCAGATGCCTTGAGCAGAAAGGCATATTGCAACAGTCTCCTTATCAAGCCGTTTCAGCCTGAGCTTTGTGAAGCATTCAGGAAGCTCAACCTCCAAGTTGTTCCACAAGGCTTTCTTGCAAATCTTCAAGTTGCTCCTACCTTGGAAGATCAGATCCGTGAGGCCCAACTCAGTGATGCTATGGTGCAGAAAGTGAAACATGGTATTGCAAAGGGTACTCCCAAATACAAGTGCTATCGCGTTGATGAGAGAGATACCTTGTTCTTTGAGGACAGACTTGTGGTTCCCAAGGGTGATCTCAGGAAGCTCATAATGAATGAAGCACATGACTCCCTCCTTTCGATTCATCCTGGAAGTTCTAAGATGTACCAAGACCTCAAGAAATCTTACTGGTGGACTCGCATGAAAAGAGAGATTGCCCAATTCGTGAATGAATGTGATGTGTGCAGAAGAGTGAAGGCAGAGCATCAACGTCCAGCCGGTCTTCTCCAACCTCCTCCTATCCCCGAGTGGAAATTCGACCACATTGAAATGGATTTCGTCACTAGGTTTCCTAAGTCCAAGAAGGGGAATGATTTTATCTTTGTGGTGATTTACAAGCTTACCAAAGTAGCTCACTTCCTTCCAATCAAAGAATCCATCAATGCAGCTCAACTGGCAGAGTTGTACACTTCCAGAATTGTGTCCTTATATGGCATTCCTCAAGTTATCTCCTTAGACCGTGGAAGTTTGTTCACATCCAAATTCTGGGACTCCTTTCTGTCTGCCATGGGCACTAAGATTCGTTTCAGCACTGTGTTTCACCCTCAGACTAGTGGTCAGGTCGAGAGAGTGAACCAGATTCTAGAAGACATGCTGAGAGCTTGTGTCATATCTTTTGGCATGAAGTGGGAAGATTGCCTTCCATTTGCCGAGTTCTCTTACAACAACAGTTTCCAAGCAAGTGCCGGCAAAACTCCGTTTGAAATCCTCTATGGCAGAAAGTGCCGTACTCCTCTCAACTGGTCCGAGACTGGTGAACGTCAACTTCTTGGCAATGACTTGATCTCAGAAGCCGAAGAAATGTGCAAAGTCATACGTGAGAATCTCAAGGCCGCTCAGTCGCGTCAGAAGAGCTACTATGACGGCAAACATCATGATTTGGCCTTCAACATTGGTGATCATGTCTATCTCCGTGTTTCTCCTATGAAAGGCACCCAAAGATTCGGTATCAAAGGAAAGCTTGCTCCTAGATACATGGGCCTTTTCAAGATCCTTGGCAAAAGAGGCGATCTAGCCTATCAACTTGAGCTCCCTTCCAACTTCGCTAATGTTCATGATGTGTTTCATGTGTCTCAACTCCGCAAGTGCTTCAAGACACCTGAACGCACCATTCCGTTTGAAGAGATTGATCTTCAACAAACCTAGTCTTACCGAGAGCATCCCGTTGCTATTCTTGAAGAAACCGAGCGCAAGACCCGCAACAAGTCAATCAAGTTCTTGAAAGTTAAGTGGTCACACCATACCGACCGAGAAGCTACGTGGGAACGAGAAGATCACCTTCGTTCCGAGTACCCTTCCTTCTTCCAGTCCTAGATCTTGGGACGAGATCTTTTCGTAGTAGAGGAGAGTTTGTAATGCCCCGGATGTAACACTTTCCCTATATGGCAATATATAAACTTTGGCTTCATCATTTCCATTCCGGGTTCTTCTTCTTTTCGGGTTTCTTCGTTTTGGTGTGTGCGTGTGTGCATTTCATCCATGTCATGTTGTCATGTGCATTGCATTGCATTTGTGTTATCACTTGCATCCGGTCCCACTTGTCTCTTTCCGTTGTCCGTTTCGAGTTCCGACGCTCTCACGTGCCGTGGCATCCCCGAGTCCTTCTTTCGTGTTTGGCCGTGTAACATTTCCGGAATGGCGCGAGACTTGTCGTGCGATGTTGTTTTGGTACGTGTAGGCCGTCTGTCAAGTTTCGTCGTGTTTGGAGTTCGTTTGGTACTCCAACGGTTAACCTAGTGGGCTAAAAGTACCTCCTCTTTGAGGCCCAATACCCCCTCCACAACAGCCCACCAACCCAGCACAACCCTTCCCATCATCTCGGTCGTTGATTTGTGATCGCGTGGCCGAAAACCGCTCCCCATTTAGACTCTCCTAGCTCCTTGTGCCTATAAAAACGCCCCCTTGCCATTTTCGTCCACAACCCTAGCCTCATCCTAGCTCCAGCCCCGCCTCGAAATCCGCGCCGAACGGACGTGTCCGACCCGGGCCGGACAAATCCACCTCCGCACAGATCCAGCTTCCCCGCCGTCGTCCGGGCCCGCGAGGCCCGAGGAGGGCCCGCCGCCGCCCTCCGGGCCCGTCCGCCCTCCGCGCCTCGTCTCCCGTACGCCGCGCCGCCGCCGCCGCCCCGCTCCTGGCCGCCGTCGACCGTCGCGCTCGCCGGCGCCGGCCGCGCCGTCCGCCGCCGCCCGCGGATCTCACCACAGTGCTCCGCCACCGGCCGCCGGGCCCCCGCCGCGCCTCCCCACCGAATCCGGCCGGCCCCAGCCCCCGCCGGCCGCCGCCCATCGTCCTCCGGCACCGTCGCCGGCCAGCAGCCGCCGCCCCGCCGTTTTCTTCCAGTCGCCGCGCCGCCAGGATCGAGGTGCCAGCCTCCAGCCGATCCAGTGCTTCTATCCGATCGGGAACCCTAACGGGTACGGGCGCGCCCGCGGACCCGCGACCCGGCGCCCGTTTGACCCGTTGACCCGCGCCCGCAGGTTGACCCTGTTGATCTTTTCCCCTCTAAGGCTTTTAGTTTTGTTGTCTGATGCACTTTTGTTTTGGCTATAACTTTTACTGTGCTTGTCCGATTTGTGCATATAATATGTCAAAATGATCGTGGTGATGTGTACTATGTTTTGTTCCATTGTGTCATGCATGTTTGAGTCCATCTAGATGTCTTAATCTTCATGACAAGAGTGCTATATGATATAAACTGCTGCTATTAGTTATTTTCATGCCATGTTTGAAATGTCATAACTTGGTGCATGTTTATCCAAATGAAGCAAATGATATGTCAAAATGTTCATCATGAGATGCTCTACATGTTGGGTGCTATAGCATGCATGTTAGAGTTCATATTGCCATGTTTATCTCTGTTGCAAAAGTGCTCCCAAGTTGCTGTAGCATATTTAATTCTTGCTCCCAAGTTGCTATAAAATATTGCTGTCAGGTTTTTATTGTCATGATCAAAATGTTGTAGCTTGTTGCTATTGATCCATGCCTTCTATGGAGTTGCTCCAATGGAGTTGTTTGATGTAGGATATGTCTACTTCAAGTCCATGCTTCTTGTCACCATGTTTGAGTGCTGTAGAGTATATATTTCTTGCTCCGAAGTTGCTATGTGGCTGTTAGTTTCAACTTTGCATTGTTTCTTGTTTCGGTTGTATCTTTTAGTCCATTGCTCCGTTTTGGGTGTGCCCTACATGAAACTTATGTGGTTTTGCATGTAGATTCATAATATCATCTTGTTAACATGTTTGGAGTATGTTTGCTTGATGTTTGGGTGCATTTTGCATCGTTGCCATGCTTATCTTGTTTTGATCATATCTTCTAGACCGTAGCTCCGTTTTAAACAAACTTTATATGAAACTTGACTAGATTTTCGGGGAGATTGTCATGGTGCATGTTATATTGCTGTTTAACAACTTTAACTTAAGGTTTGTTCAGATCTGGACTAATTTCAAACTATGCTCATGAGGACTTTCCGGATTTGTCTTAAGTAGTTTCCAGCCTCATTTAAACTTGTTGTTCTTATGTTGTTTCTCTGTGCTTCCTAACTTGCCTTGTTTTTCATCCTAAATAGACTTGTCTTGCATCCTAATTGCTTGAGTAAATTGTCATGATTCTTGTGCTGTTTCTCTGTGCTTCCTATGTTGTCGTGTTGTGCATCCTAAGTGCATCTGCGGTGCTTCCTTAGTGCATCGACCATGCATCCTGTAGTTTGCGCATTGCACCTTGTTTGATTTCGTGCCTCGTGTGTTATTGTGTTGAGTAGAGCCGGAAGCCGAGACCGAGTACGAGAACGAGGTTACTACCGAGGTTGAGAACGAGGAGCCGTCTTACGATCCCATCGACGACTCGACAGGCAAGATGACCTGACCCAGATATCATTACTATCTTTGCCTATTGCTAGAAGTCTCGCTCTTTAGCTTATTGCCTCGATGCCCATGTTTGTCTGTCAGCCTCCTATTGTAACCATGAATCTGTCTAACCACCCTACCTATGCAAACCTTTGATTGGCTACGTAGGCTTCGCTCAGCCCCTCTTATAGCATTGCTAGTTGCAGGAGAAGATTTGAAGATTCTTGCTTCATGTTGAAGCTTGTTGGGATATCACACTATATAAACTCTTTAATGAAATCATCTATATATTGGTAATGGGTGGAAGGCTAAGCCTGTAATGCCCAGGATGGAGTTATACCTCCTACGTGTCGAGGCACGACTTAAAGGCATAAGTCCATCCTAGAATGATCTCAAGTTTGGTATCTTTGCACAACTCATGTAAAAGAGGGATTAAATTGCAAAAGGAGATAGTTGGCTTACACTCGCCACTTCACACAAAACATTACATAAGCAATCATCATTCAGAACATCACAACCCGACTACGGGTGAAGAACCAAAAGAAAGATACCAAAACAACATAAAGCCACAGGTCAGGATCGAATCCTAGTAGAAACCACTACTGAACATCGAAACGTCACAAGCTAACAGCCAAACTCTTCATCGAGCTCCCAGTGAAGAACTGATCCAACTCCTGCATCAAACTCGGCTGAACCTGCAACTGGTGTGGTGAAGTAACTGTGAGCCACAGAGGACTCAGCAATCCCGTTCCCGGGTAACAAGACTATTCAAGCCTTGGGTGAGGACAAGGCTGAAGAAAAGAATAAGAGGTGAAGGAACAAACAAGAGTCTGCAGCAGCAACTAGCACTAACTTACGTAAAAGAGAGCGAGAAGAGAAGTGCCTCGGTCGAAAGATGATCACGAAGTGATCCTAGCTAAAGCCGGTCAAACATAACCCCACCGTGTTCAACTCCCGAATCCCTATTCGGAAATTGACAGTCACGGTACACACGCTGGTAGTGTATTGAAACATTGTGTCAAGTTATCTACAACCGGAATTAACAAGCTCCCATCTGCCACATAACCGCGGGCACGGCTTTCGAAAGTTCAAACCCTGCAGGGGTGTTCCAACTTGACCCATTACAAGCCCACGATCCGCGAAGTCGCAACTCCATAGGTGGGAAGACCCGAGTATTCTCGGAATCCCGTGCTCAAGTTAAACCGAACTAAGGTAAGGCTAATCCAGCAAATCCTCCCGGCGTGCCGACACCCTGATAGTAGCCGCGCGTATCTCGTCTCAGGCCACGACCGGATGGGACAAGCTACGGGTTTTTACCAGACCTTGAGTTTCCTCGAGGTGGCCCCGCAGGTTGCCCAGTTCGGACCAACACTCATGTGGAGCACTGGCCCGGGGGGTTGAATTAAATAAAAGAGGGTTTGCAAGACCCTTATGCATGTTTTATTAGTTATTAGGCGAATAGTACCAATGTTGGGACTTGCTGGAAAAGACTTAGCACTTAGCGGTTTATCAAGGGGGTCCCATACACCCCAACCGTGTTAGGAACGCATAATCAAGGAACATAACACCGGTTTATACGGTTCCTAACGGCATGAGTGGAACAAATCACCAAGCAAAAGGCTTAGCCTTCCACCCTTGCCAGTATATAGATGATTTCATTTAAGCATTTATATAGTGTGATATAACCCAACCAAACTTCAACATGAAGCAAGCATCTTCAATCTTCACCTGCAACTAGCAATGCTATAAGAAGGGCTGAGCGAAGCGTACTTAGCCAAGCAACGGTTTGCGTAGGTAGGGTGGTTAAACATGGCAGTTGGTTACAAGTAGGAGGCTGACAGGAAAACATGGGCATCGAGGCAAAACTATAGATCGAGACTACTAGCAATAGGCAAAGATAGTAATGGTATCCGGGTTCGGTCATCTTGCCTGGGATTCCACAAGGGAGAAGAACGGATCCAAGAAGAAGACGGAGCAACAGTCGAGCGGATCCTCACAACTCCGGAACGGAACCGAAGCTATCAAGAGAAGCAAACCGGAAAGAAACAAACAACACGGTGAACACACACATCATAAACATGGCATACGATGCACATCCAAGTATGATGCATGTCCGGTTTAAATATGCAAGACATGGCAAAGTGCACAAACAAATACTACAAGTTAAGTGGAGATCAATATGCAACGAGTTGCATATTGACGAAACACCACATATTAATTAATTAGTTGACTCTCATTATTAACAAGACAAGTTTAATTGTTTTTAGCATGGCAAGAGGTGAAGCATAAAGAAACTACACTATTTAGGCAAGTTTAAATGAGGCCGGAAATAACAACAACATATCCGGAAAATCCCCATGAGCATGTTTAATAATTATAAAGCAAACACAATTAAACATTTTAGTGTTGTCAACATGATGCGGATGACATGATCAAGTTTATGCAAGTTTATTAAAAGGTTGACTTAAAAGAGATATGAAGTATTGTCACCGTGGTGGAACGAAAGGGTGCCACGGCAACGAACCGAAAATGATGCCACAACAACATATCGGTACCGGTAACTCGTTGAGAGTCCGATGCAAAAGATAGACGGCGTGAGCGAGTCAAACGAGATGAAAGGTGGGCGATCCCGTTGCCGGGTTCCCACGAGTCGGTGACGAGGCAACCGAGGAACATGACAAGAGGCACAACGGCCACGAAGCACACACGGGAGACGTTTCATACAACACAAGCAAGCATCTACGGGTCACGTATCGGGTTATACCTTCGAAACACTCGTTTCGGGACGGTTCGAAATCGTAGAGGAAGTAGTGGTACTCGCGATCGGAGAGGAAGTAGTGGAAGTAGACGTTCTCGTGAGTCGTAGAGGAAGTAGTTGTTCCGGCGACGGTAGTCGTTCGGGCGACGGTAGACGTTCGGGCCGTAGATGTACTCGGTCGTCGTGGTACACGTTTGTAGATGTTCATCCGTCATGTCGTGGTACTTGGCGAGTCATCGTGTAGAGGTACTTGGCGTTCGACGGCGTCGTGGGAAGTGGTGGAACTTGGTCGTTTTCCGGGCGTCGGTAGTTGTTCACGTCATCGGTAGTCGTTGTACTCGCGACGTCGGGGTACTTGGTCGAAGATGTTTTGGGGTACACGGGTCTCCTGTCAAACATTACAGCACAGACAACAAAACAAAAAAAACAAAACACAACACAACAGCCTCAGACACGGCTGAGGCAGCAGAGGAGGAGGTCGGGCGCCTGGCCGCGGCGCTGGACAGCGGCACGGTCGGAGGGGCCGTTTGGGGCGAGGCGCAGGGACCCCTGGCTGGCCGGCTCAGACCATGGAGGGCGCGTCCAGGCGCTGATGTGCCTGCGGGAGAGGAGCGCTCTGGCCGCGGTTGAAGATGGAGGAGGGCGCTCCGGGCTCGGGCGGAGGAGGACGCCGGAGGACGGCCGGCGCGTCGGCGCGGAGGAGGGAGCCCTGTGCTTGCTGGAGAGGAGGCGAGGGAGCCTGGCCGGAGGGAGGTCGCGGCCTAGACGGATGGAATCCCGCGGCGACCGGCGGCGCTCGCAGGAGAAGGAAGCGAGGGACGAGGCCATCGGGCGCTCTGGCGCAGGAGGCTGCAAGGGCAGCAGGACGCCATGGCGCAGGCGACCCTGGAGGGCGCGCTCGGGCGCTGAGGGCCTCGGGACCAGGCGAAGGGAAGGCGCGCTGGGGAATCGGGCGCAGAAGAGGAGGACGTTCGGGATCGACCCTGGAGGGAGCGGAGAGATCGAGATCGGGGAATGGGGGTCGATGGTTGCGAGGCAGAGCGGGGTCGAGCGAGGCAGAAGGGGTTCGAGGGGGGCGGCGCTGCACGAGGGAGAGAGGCTGCGAGGGGAGAGGGAGATGCGGGACTGGGAGCGAGGGATGGCTAGGGTTCGGTGGGAGCCGGTTGGGCCAGGAGAGAATGGGCCAGATGGGCCAGGAGGGAGGTCTAGGGGAGGAGAGAAGGGCGGCTGGGCCAGCTGTCTCTTAGAATTACAGAAAAGGAAAAAAAAGGAAGAAAGAAAAGAGAGGAGAAGGTTAGGAGAGAAATAGGGCAAAGGAGTATTTTTCTCGGGCACATAAAAATAAGCACGACCGGAGAAAAATAAGAAAGGCATGAACGGAAAAACAATTCAAACATATTTGAATATAATTCAAATAGGTTTGAACTAAGACGAGATTATAGAAGTGTCCAAAAATGTCCGGAATTTTGGAGGAGCCTCGAAACAACGGAAAGAATTATTGGCAAGATTTTTGAAGGTGAAACTCGAAGTGAAAAGACATGGGGAAATAATGCAAGTGTGTTGGGGTAATTCCAACAAATTGGAATATTTTAAATATAGCTCCCTAAATATTGAGAGGCTTTTATATGTTTTAAAGAGAAGACATTCTTCCCTCGATTTAAATGGACCGCAGGCCCACACAATTTATTAGGTTGAGATGCAAAAGATTAATGACATGATGGCATGATGACATGATGCAATGCAAAAATAAAAACACAAGCACAAAAGAAACACACGGGCAACCCGGAACATCTGGAAGCTTCGGGAATCTTCTGGAATCTTCAGGGACGTCGGTCTCGGGCGTCACAAAGCCTCTTGCTTGTTGTTTTGTTCCACTCATGCCTCCCTAGGAACCGTACAAACCGGTGTTATGTTCCTTGATTATGCGTTCCTCACACGGTTGGGGTTATGGGACCCCCTCGATAAACCGCTTAGCGCTAAGTCTTTTCCAGCAAGTCCCAACATTGGTACTATTTGCCTAAACAACTAAAAACTTGCATAGGGAGTAATTAACCCTCTTCTTAATCAACAACCCGGGCCAGTGCTCCACATGAGTGTTGGTCCAAACTGGGCAACCTACGGGGCCACCTTGGGGGAACCCGAGGGCTGGTAAAAACCCGTAGCTTGTCCCATCCGGTCGTGGCCTGAGACGAGATACGCGCGGCTACTATCAGGGTGTTGGCACGCCGGGAGGATTTGCTGGATTAGCCTTACCTTAGTCGGAGTATCTTGAGCATGGGATTCCGAGAATACTCGGGCCTTCCCACCTTGGAGTTGCGACTCCGCGGATCGTGTGCTTGTAATGGGCCAAGTTGGAACACCCGTGCAGGGTTTTGAACTTTCGAAAGCCGTGCCCGCGGTTATGTGGCAGATGGGAATTTGTTAATATCCGATTGTAGAAAACTTGACACCATGTTCATAACACACTACCAGCGTGAGTACCGTGACAGTCATGTTCCGAAAAGGGGTTCGGGAAGTGAACACGGTGGGGTTATGTTTGTCGTGCTTAGATAGGATCACTTCGTGATCACCTTGTCGCTCGTGGCACTTCTCTTCTCGCTCTTATCATGTAAGCTAGTGCTAGTGCAGCTGCAGCCTTTTATTCTTTCTTCAGCCTTGTTCCACACCCAAGGCTTAGATAGTTCTATTACCCGGGAACGGGATTGCTGAGTCCTCCTTGGCTCACAGATTCTACACCACACCAGATGCAGGTACTCAGGTGAACTATTCAGGTGACGACACAGAGCTATACTGGGAGTACGATGAGGAATGTAGCCGTTACTATGTGCACTATCCCGATGATCAGTAGTGGTTTCTACTTGGGGCGATCTGAACCTGTGGCTTTAGGTATGTTTGGTATCTTTCATTTGGATCTTCACCCGTAGACGGGTTGTGATGTTATTTGGATGATGATTTGCTATGTAATGAATTGTGTTACGTGGCGAGTGTAAGCCAACTATATCTTTTCCTTTTCATCCCTATTTTTACATGAGATGTGCAAAGATACCGAACTTGAGATCATTCCAGAATGGGCTTATACCTTTAAGTCGTGCCTCGACACGTAGGAGGTATAGTCCCATCCTGGGCATTACAAGGACGGAGCCGAAGAGACTCCCCCTCTCGAGACGAAGACCGATACAGTTCGGATCTCCGAACCCATGGAGCCGAGTACGCCCCTTTCGGGAGGCACCTTATGTTTTGTAAGCTTTGGGATTAGCGCCAAGCCCAGGGAACGATTAGACCCTATCAAGCCCGGATCATCCACATCGGAGGTTGTCAAAACTCTGAATACCAATTTGGGCCGGGATTCAAAATTACCAACACCCACCCACCTTGGGAAAAACTATCGAAGTAAATCCGGACTACCGGACATAGATGATCTCGTGAACATACAACAGCTACCCGAGGAAACGGTCAACCACTTCGGGGCCAGATTCCTACTTGTTAAAAACAAGACCAGGGACTGCTGCGACGACAAAGCGGTCTCCCTATTTTACCGCAATTGCAGGGATGAGGTCATCTCGAACACCCTCAACCGACGTCGTGTTGTGAGTTTCACAGACCTATCACAGTTAGTACGGAAGTACTGCACAATGGAAAATACTTGGAAAGCCCAGAATACACCTCTTGAACAGTCCATATCTGGACAGTACACTACCAAGGCTAAACGGATATACCCTAGTAGGTCATCCGATAGCATGCCTATTGGCAAAAAGAACAAACCTCTTTTTAAGGCACATGTCCGTACTGGATGAACTACTCGATACACCTTGCCAAATACACGCAAACCCGGACAATGTCCCAAACCATTGCCTTAGAGCATGTTGGGTACTCCGGCAGGTAGCAAAGAGCAGTTAATAAATTCTCACCACCACCGTATGAAGGGAGAAGGACGTCAATGTCTTCACTATCTTCGAGATGTTCTCCTCAAATAACCGCCGTAAGAGAGCGAATCACGAACTTGCCGAGGTTTACCAAATTAGCTCTGCAAGCCCATGGAGCGACACGGCAATTAGTTGTTCTGCCGAAGACGCACCTCGAGTCCGACCGATCTGAGCATCAACAACTCTTGTACTAGAGCCAATAGTGGACGGCTTCCGCCTCACTAAAGTACTTATGGACGGAGGAAGCGGACTAAACCTCATATATGAGGAAACGCTTGCAAAAATGCAGGTCGAGAAATCCCGCATTGAGCACACCAACACAACCTTTAGAGGAATTATACCAAGCCGTGAAGCCCGGTGTTCGGGAAACATTAAGCTCGATGTAGTATTCGGCACTTCCGACAACTACAGATCAGAGGAACTACTCTTCCACATTGTGCCCTTTCATAGCGGATACCACACCCTTCTAGGACGGGATGCTTTCAGACGCTTTCAAGGTATACCCCACTACGGGTACATGAAGCTTAAAATGCCAGGGCCCAATGGAGTGATCACATTAACAAGTGATCCAGATAGATCACTCCGCGCCGAAAACAAGACGACATCCTTAGCCTTAGAGGCATTATCCGAAGCCCTTGTGGTCGAAGAATTAACCACCCTACGATCAAAGGTGGATAAGGACGATGTAATCCTCGCCAAAAGATCGAAGTCTACTTCCTTCAAGCCAGCAGATGAAATCATCAAATTCCAAGTGCACCCAACGGACCCTAACAAGACAGCATCCATTGGGGCACAGCTGGATCAGGCGGTGGACATCACGTTACGCGCCTTCCTTCAGATATGTCGGGAATACGACGCAGGCTGCCCAAACACAGTCTCAATATTATCAAAGGGTTCAAACCGGTCAAGCAGTCACTGCGACGGGTTTCTGAACCCAAAAGACAAGCAATGGGAGAAGAGCTAGCGAGGCTATTGGAAGCCGGATTCATCAGAGAAATTAAACACCCATATTGGCTAGCCAACCTAGTCATGGTGTGAAGAAGGATAAATCCTGGCGCCTCTGCGTCGACTTCACATACCTGAATAAGGCCTGTCCAAAGGACCCCTTTCCTCTGCCCCGCATCGATCAAATTATCGATGCAACAGCTGGACACGACTCGTTGTGCTTCCTTGATGCTTATTCCGGATACCATCAGATAAAGATGAAGGAATCCGATCAGGCCGCAACGGTATTTATTACCCCGTATGACCCTTTTTGTTTCAACACTATGCCCTTTGGACTTAAAAACGCTGGCGTCACATATCAGCACATGATTCGAACATGCTTAGAAAAACAAATTGGCAAAACAGTGGAGGCATATATTGACGACGTAGTCGTAAAGACCAAACACGTCGAGACTTTGGTGGTAGATCTCCGCGTTATGTTTGCCAACCTTTGAGAATATGACATAAGGCTCAATCCGAAAAAATGTGCTTTTGGCGTTCCAGCCGGAAAGCTATTAGGGTTCATCGTATCCCAAAGAGGAATCAAAGCTAACCCAGCCAAAATCCGGGCCTTGTCAGAGCTCAAAATACCAACCGATCTCAAGCAAGTGCAAAAACTAGCAGGCCGTGTAGCGGCCTTAAGCCGCTTCATCTCCAGATTAGGAGAAAAAGCATTGCCACTTTACAGATTGCTACAACGCACTGACAATTTTGAATGGACGAATGCGGCCACAGCTGGATTGGAAGAAATAAAAGCTCTACTAGCGAGCAACCCAATCCTAGCCGCCCCTGGTGTTGGCGAACCCATGCTGCTGTATATATCAGCCACTCACCAGGTAGCGAGTGACGTGCTCGTTGTCGAACGAGCCGAAGAGGGACATAAATTCCCTGTTCAAAAACTCGTATACTACGTATCCGAGGTTCTAACACCGTGCAAATAACGACACCCCCACTATCAGAAAATTGCCTATGCGGTCTTCATGTCATCTCGGAAACTCCGACACTACTTTCAAGAGTTTTCGATCACAGTGGCATCCGAGGTACCACTCAACGATATTATTAACAATAAATACGCCACGGGACGGATAGCCAAATGGGCCATTGAGCTCTTACCGTTTGAAATACCTTATAAACCACGTCAGACTATTAAATCCCAGGTGTTGGCCAATTATGTCACAGAATGGACGGAAGCCGAACTCCCTGAAGAGTACGGATCATATTCCCACTGGACAATGTACTTCGAGGGTTCCAAAATGCTAGCCGGATTGGGGGCCGACGTAATATTGATATCTCCAACTGGGGATAAAGTCCGGTACATCCTGCAAATTATGTACACGAACTCAAACAATGCGGCCAAGTACGAGGCCTTATTACATGGTCTCCGCCTAGCTGTATCCATGGGCATACAACGCCTCGAGGTACATGGAGACTCAAACCTCGCTATATCCCAAATTAATGGAGATTTTGACGCGAAGGATTCAAAAATGGCAGCTTATCGCAATGCTATATTGAAAATGTCACCTCGATTTGAGGGGTTGGAATTCCATCACGTAGCCCGGGATAATAACCAGGCCGCTGACGTACTTGCTCACATGGGAGCAAAACGTGATCCCGTCCCACATAACACATTTGTGGAAAGGGTATTTAAGTCATCAGTAACATGACATGACGTGAGCAGCGATACGAATTCAGATCCAAACACACCCCCGGCCAAACTCAATCACGGTGTCATCGGAGACCCAAACATGGAGATAACTCCTTCGGCTGACGAAATCATGGCTGTCATAGCCCCCTGGACAGAGCCCTTCCTTGCTTACGTTAAAAGGCAGGAACTCCCCGATGACCAAAATGAGGCCCGCCGCATAGTCCGGCGTTCTAAAGCCTACAAAGGTCACGAAGGTGAACCATATAAGAAAAGCACAACTGGTATTCTACAAAGGTGCATCTTCGAAGAGGAGGGAAGGCAAATTCTCACTGAAATACACGCTGGAATGGGCGGCCACCATGCCGCAGCACGGGCGCTCGTAGGCAAAGCTTTTCGCGCTGGCTTTTACTGGCCTACCGCCCGAGCAGATGCCCAAACCTTAGTCCAACACCACGTTGGCTGCCAGCTCTTTGCAAATCAAAGTCACATGCCTCCCACTGCTCTGAGAACAATCCCCATTACTTGGCCTTTTGCGGTCTGGGGGCTTGATATGGTCGGACCTCTTAAAGTGGGAAGACATAAAAAGAAATACTTACTCGTGATGGTAGATAAATTCACTAAATGGATTGAAGCCAAAACAGTAAAAACAGCTGAGGTAGGGCCTGTGATATATTTTATATCCAATGTAGTACACCGTTATGGTGTCCCGCATAGTATTATCATAGATAATGATTCCAACTTCACAGCTGACGAGGTAAAGAATTGGTGCGCAAAGTTAGGTATTAAACTCTACTATGCTTCTGTATACCATCCTCCAACAAACGGTCAAGTCGAAAGAGCCAATGGTCTGATAATGAGCGGCATTAAATCCTGACTAGTGCGCTCCCTACGAGAGTCAGATAAACACTGGGACGAAGAGCTTGACTCCGTACTCTGGGGGCTACGGACCACATCCAATCGTACGACCCGATATACACCCTTTTTCATGGTGTACATCGCAGAGGTTGTTCTGCCCTGCGACATTATTCATGACTCTCCTCGAGTGCGCATGTACGAGGAGAGAGAAGCCGAGCTAGATCGGCAGGATGACCTAGATGGACTTGAAGAGGAGCGTGATACAACGCAAGCCCGTTCCGCATTTTATCAACAACAGGCCAGGCGATACCAGAGCAGAGAAGTGCGGGCCAAGACATACAATGTCGGCGAATTTGTTTTACGCCTCTCGGATAAGAAAAAGTACAAGCTCAAACCAAAATGGGAGGGCCCCTTCATTATCGATGAAGTACTCACCGGTGGAGCCTATCGCCTTCGCAATGCACATGACAACCGCCTTGAGCCGAACCCGTGGAACGCTGCCAGGCTCCGACAATTTTATGGATAGTTCGGTAGCACCTTTTTCCTCCTTATAAGTTAGGTCTTGTCTTTTTTTGTGGACAGGTCTATTTTTTCTCCTTTTCTTTCTACATTTTTGGCAAGTATTCGGCTCGCCCGAACTGCCACAGGATAAATACATCTTCGAATGTATCTACCGCAAATATACCTGGGGGCTTCTTTAGTGAAACCCATTACCAATAAAGCTTATTGCTCAAAATGTCGCCTATTTTTTACAATCCATCCTTGCCATTATATGCACCAATATGACTTATGTTCTGGCCAAGCTGAGTTGCCAGGCTCCTATGCTTACCCCTACGTTCCCGATTGTTCGGCTAGGGTGTAAAGGGAGCACCTCTACGATTGTTACAACCGGGTAATCCGGATATGTACCTCAGACTAGGTGAAGCCAAAAGCTAGCGCTCTTAAAGGAATAATCGGTCGAGGGATACACGATATATCACATTCTAAAGCGTATTTTAAAACTACCATAGGATATGGCATCCTACAATCCTTTTCATAGGATTAAAAGCCTAGGTTTGCATTTGTATGCACGCCGACCCAGGGAAAGGAACCCCTAACGGAACTATTTTCTCTGGAAGACGTTTCTTATGTTAAACAGTAATATAACATAACTCCCCGAACACAGTTTATCTGTTCAAGCAATTATGACTGGATTGCCTGGTTTCCGAACATATCACGTCTTCACCACATATATAGTATTCGGAAGCACTCCAGCCTTTGGGTTTATGGAGGTTAAAGCAGATGGTCGGCCATGACAACCTTTTTTATAAATTCGGCCGGAGATAAGTTTGATGGTCAGACTACATTAATACATAGAATCAAATGACTACTCATTTTCTATTCCCTCTATAAGGTTGTCTAACTTACAGTCCTGTTGGGAAAGCTTGGCAGCTATCTCTACTTGGTCATACACTAAATGCGGAGGAATTTCTTGTCCATCAGACACTCGAGGTCCCACGCGGGCCATATGATTTGGATCAAGACGAGTGTAGCGTGTCTTCACCATGGCCCATGCTTCTCGAGCAACCATGCGGCATGCTGATGCTTTCCATAGTTCGAAGCAGCGTCGAGCCCCTTTGAACAGGTCCGCCAAATCCTCCATAGTTTCTGGAGGTGAGTCACCGACCATAAAGACCTGGCCATACTCTTCATGGCCTTCCGAGCCCGTTCATGGACCCTGGAAAGCTCTTGCAGCACGTGACCCTCAAAACCGGACACTCCGTCTTCAGGCTGCCCAGTTAACAAACCTGCAGGAATTTTTTTATAAGAAACTTTCAAAAAAAGAGACTATAAGGAGAGCTAGGTATAAGGGACATACTAAACATGCCACTTTTAGCCTCCGATTATCTTCCAAGGCGCTTGAGAGTTGGGCCTTTACGCCCTTTATCTCCTGTTCGAGCCTAATATTTCTATCCTGCGCTTAGTTCCTTTTTTCTATAACTTGCGTCAGTGCACGCTCACCAGCGGTTGTTTCCCCTTCGGCAAATTTTTTGTCCGCCAAAGCAGCTCTTAGCTCCCTTTCCAGTTGGTCGGTCAACCCTGTTGCTGTATTACAAATTAGTACATACATAAACACCATAGTAATCAGCAGAACTATCATAGCTTCCAGACCACATTGTTCTTACCACCAGCATCCTTTCCGGATTCTTTCAATTTTTTCAATTCAGCGAGCTGGGCCCGGCACTCTTCAAGCTCCTCGGATAAAGAGTTATTCTTTTCTTGAAGCTCCTACAAAAACACAATGATCCTCAAATCAGTTGTACCAACTGCTTTAAGTCACGGGGGCTACTGGCATGGGAACACTCAAAATAAACACTTACCCGCATATCTTTGGAAAGCCGGTGAGTGGCTCCCGCGAGTCCTACTTGAGCGGCTCGGATATATGCATCTGCAGAACTGAGGGTGTTAAAGGCCTCCTCGGTAAAAGCAGGGACACGCATGGCTGCTTTCCGCCGCCGGTGAACCATCACAACCTCCACTTCGAAATTAGTAACTGACATTCCATCCGAATCCTCCTGGAGAGGACAATTTGGCACTGAATCAGCATTAACCTTTGACGGGCCTGAAGCCGGATTGGCTGGAGCTTGGCCTGCATTGTCTCCGAAGACCGTCCAGTGTGTATTCCTCCTAAAAGGAAAAAAACAAAGCGGAAAGTTGTAATATCAATTTCACCACCCAGCGCTTGTCAAAACAAACATACCTCTTTGAAGGTCCGCTGGTGTTCTCGGTCCTCTTTCGCTTCGAGACCTCACCCGATGCGGGCGCCACCCTCTGGGTTGACGGTCCACGCATAGTTCGACGTGAGGAGCGCCGTCCCTGTTCAAGTATGATAGAATACGGTGGGTAAGGCGCACTGGGAATCTTCTCTTTGATGAGATATGCCCTAAAATACTTACACGGGAAGAAGGAATGAGGCCTGGGTAATCGGCTACTATAGCCACCAGGGGACCCTCACGGCAGGCTTGGTAGAAGACTCCATCTTCTAGCTCTATACCTATGTTCGGATCTTCGTCGTATCCGGGGCCCGCATTCTGAAATCGGTCCTCTAGCTGTGGGACGGGACTGTTAATCCCCTCAATCATCTTCCTCCACTCCTATTAGGAGAAACTGAATTCAGTTCGGATAATATATCATAACAGAGGAAAAAAGTGGGCGGTCATGAGAGAAACTTACCCAGTCAGGAGGATTGTACATAGAAAAACCCTCCCGGCACGTTAAACGAATGAGGTCTTGTTTCTCCCCCTTATAAAGACCTTCCAGGATAGCGGCTAGAGCGGCAGGGTCATCTAGACCTAGGCGTAAGCAGCGCGAGGCATCATCTTGGCCATTATAGTGCCACATTGGAAATCCTCTGGCTTGAAGCGGCTGCACGCATCGCTTTATTTAAATAGCCATCACTTCGATTATAGATAACCCCGAACTGGCGAGCAATTTGATCTTGCCAGCCAATCTGCTAACCTCCGCTCTCTCTTCTTCCGAGGGACCACGGGGACACCAGTTGAAAAGCTTCTTTGGCAGAGCACTGGAAAACTTGGGGAGTCCTCGCCGAACTAGATCCGGCAGAGCGACGTCCTCAATGTAAAACCACTCTGAAGGCCACTCTTCAGATGCTTCCTTCGAAGTACCGGGCAGATAGCTTGTCCCGGCTATGCACCACACTTTGGCGCCCCCAACTTCAAATATGGATCCTTTTTCCGATCGAGGGACAAGGCAAAAGTACTTTCTCCACAGCTCAAAGTGAGGCTCGCAGCCCAAGATCAGTTCACATAAAGTGACAAAACCCGCGATATGCAGGACAGACCCCGACGTAAGATCGTGCAGTTGAAGACCATAGAACTCTAGGAGTCCCCTAAGAAAGGGGTGGGCGGGGAACCTTACGTCTCTTAAAAGGAAGGGGAAAAACATAACCGCTCTCCATCGGAGGGGTTAGGAAAGCTCTGTGCCAGGGCTTGGTTGGCGATAGAAGTTAGTCTGGCCCGGACGGGGACTAGATCTTGTGGAGGGAGATATCCCTATGCTTGAAGTGTCCTCAGATGCGCATGGGATACAGAGCAACTTTTCCAATCTCCTGCACGAGGGCCATGAGGGCGCGAGGAAGAGCTTGGGGCGCTAGCCATGTTTGAAGAGTTTTTGCAGGCACTAGGGTTTCTTCCATGTCGAATGGGATGGAGAGGCAACTGGGATCAATTCTCTTATATAGGCGCCTTCTCTGCATAGTCAAGGGGGTATTTGTAAAACTGCCCAGACGGTTCGCATTCATTGGACATGTGGAAGCCAAGGCGACGGCGGCGAGGAATCAACGGAATACAATATTCAAAAAAGCCGAACTATCATCCAGGAGGACTCACCTTGCAAGACCGAAGACATGAAGCCGGACACAATCTCGTCCTTGAAGTCAAGTCCGGGGGCTACTGAGGGAGTCCTGTATTCAAGGGTCCTCAGGCATCCGGGTCGTTGAAGCTAGGCCATATTGTTAGGCCCCGTAAAGAAGAAGCACAAGACCCTCCTCCGTGTTCGGTCAGGACTCCTATGTACGTAGAAAGGCAAGAGTAGTGTCCGGATGTATCTAATTACTTCATCCCTAAGTCTCCCTTGTAACCCTAGGTCCCCTCTGGCGTGTATATAAGCTGGGGGTTTAGTCTGTAGAGGGGATCATTAACATCACAACATCCTCATAGGCTAGACTTTAGGGTTTAGCCATTACGATCTCGAGGTAGATCAACTCTTGTATTCATCATCATCCATATTAATATAGAAGGAAGTAGGCTATTACCTCGATCGAGAGGGCCTGAACCTGGGTAAACATCGTGTCCCCAGCCTCCTGTTACCATCGATCCTCTAAACGCATAGCTTGGGTCCCCTACCCGAGATCTGCTGGTTTTGACACGACAATTACCCTCTAGTGCCGCCTCGACGGCTTCCCGCACCTCTCCCTGACCCGGAACGGTTCTTTCGGACAGTACTTCGGCATTATCCGTAGCTTTGGGGGAGGAGGCCATGGAGGCGACTCGGTATCCATCACGTTTGGATCCAGCGAATTCCCCGAAGACGAGGACCGTTGGGGGTGGACGCAAGCCGGACTGCAGCACGTAATTCAGTACATTACAATCATAAGGCGGAAATGTATATAAGTACAAATACCTTCAGAAGCTCTTACAATTCGGCCAGGGGCTTCGGCCTAGGGCGCCACTCACCCGCGCCTGATTCAGAGTCATCTGTGAGGGAGATCCTCCCTTTCTTGGACGCCTCCGCCTCCAGATCTGCGGACGCCCCCCTTTTCTTCTTTCCCCCTTTAGGGGAGAATTACTCTCTTCTTCCTCCCCTTCGTCTTCGTTGGGGGAGGAGTGAGTCTTAGTGTCCTCGGACACTACGTCCGTAACGCCTTTATGGCGGAGGCCGCTTTTGGTCTCCTGGCCCTTCTTCTTGGCCTTCTTTTCTGGTGCCTGATATGGCGCCGGAACCAGCATCCTCGTTAGCAGAGGGATGGCTGGGTCTTCGTGTAGCGGAGCCAGATAGTGAATCTGCTCCGTTTTCTTCGTCCGCCCCTACGGGGAGAATGGACAGCTTAGTATGCCCCTTGGATTTACCAATAGTAAAATTATCATGAAAACTTACGGAGACGCCGCGTGAGTACAATCAAGGCCGAGGTCTTCGGTCGTCTTCAGCTACATTTTTTGGGTCTTGAACAACAGTTTCCACATGTCTTTGTGTTTCGTGCCGAAGAATCACTATAGGGTCTGGGGACCGGCCAGGTCGAACTCCCACATGCGCTGAGTCCGGTCTTCGCAAGGCAGGATTCGGCGGAAAGGCATTATCTGGATCACGCTAGCGAGACTGGTATTTTTGTCTACCATGTTCTTGTTGCGCTTCTGTAGCATCGTCACTTCATCGGATGACGCCCAGTCTAGGCCCTTATTCACTACTGGAATTAGCTCATTTGCCGTCTGCCAGTTCCTTCCCGTCTGCTAGTTGATGGCAAAGAGGGTCTTCGCTATCTGCTTACAGAAAACGGACGGCAAATAACCGAGTGATGGCAAAGAAGGTCTTTGCCATCAGCCAATTCTTTGCCGTCTGCTAGCTGACAGCAAAGAATCTTTACTGTCAGCTGGCTGACGGCAAAGAGACAGGTGGGCCCCACTAACGAGCTGCACAGAAAAAACCTAATGGCCCCCACTCTTTGCCGTCTGCTGGCAGACGACAAAGAGCAAAAAAGCAGACGACAAAGGGGGGCGGACGACAAAGAGTTAACCTAACTAACGGAGCCCCACCCCGCCCCTCTCTCTCTCTGTTTATGTCTCTCCTCCCCGATGACCACTGCCACCCGCCGCCGCCCCCGACGACCACCACCACCCACC
>LR738710.1:421108164-421145995 GCA_902687465.1 Secale cereale
GGGGGGGCACCCTCATGGGCACCACGTAAGCCGTACTCCATGGTTCTCAAGTCTCCCGAGCGTGATTTTCTCCAAAACTATCTCTCCCGAAGGTTTCATTCCGTTTGGACTCCGTTTGATATCCCTTTTGTGTAAAACCCTGAAACAGGCAAAAAATAGCAATCTGGACTGGGCCTTTGGGTTAGTAGGTTAGTCCCAAAAATAATATAAAAGTGTATAACAAAGCCCATTAAACACCCAAAACATCATAAATAATAGCATGGAACAATCAAAAATTATAGATACGTTGGAGACGTATCAAGCATCCCCAAGCTTAATTCCTGCTCGTCCTCGAGTAGGTAAATGATAAAAACAGAATTTTTGATGTGGAATGCTAACCAACATAGTTTTTCAATGTAATTCTCTTAATTGTGGCATGAATGTTCAGATATGAAAGATTCAAGACAAAGTCTATATTGACATAAGAAATAATAATACTTCAAGCATACTAACAAAGCAATCATGTCTTCTCAAAATACTATGGCTAAAGAAAGTTATCCCTACAAAATCATATAGTTTGGCTATGCTCCCTCTTCATCACACAAAAATTCATATCATGCACAACCCCGATTTCAGCCAAGCACTTGTTTTTATACTCTATTCTTTCAAACCTTTCAACTTTCACGCAATACATGAGCATGAGCCATGGACATAGCACTATGGGTGGAATAGAGAGCTAGTTGTGGAGAAGACAAAAAGGAGGGAGATAATCTCACATCGACTAGGCGTATCAAAGGGCTATGGAGATGCCCATCAATTGATATCAATGTGAGTGAGTAGGGATTGCCATGCAACGGATGCACTGGAGCTAAATATGTATGAACTCTCAACAAAAGAAACTAGTGGGTGTGCATCCAACTTGCTTGCTCACGAAGACCTAGGGCATTTGAGGAAGCCCATCGTTGGAATATACAAGACAAGTTCTATAATGAAAATTCCCACTAGTATATGAAAGTGACTAAGTATGAGGCTCTCTATCATGAAGAATATGGTGCTATTTTGAAGCACAAGTGTGGAAAAAGATAGTAGCAATTGTCCCTTTTTCTTTTCTTTTTTTCTTCTTTTTGGGCCTTTTTTTTCTTTGTCCTTTCTTTTTCTTTTTTTGTGGAGGGGCTTTATTGATTTAGCCTTTCCTCGCATGGGACAATGCTCTAATAATGATGGTCATCACACTTTCATTACAACTCGATATTAGAACTCGATACTAGAACAAAGTATGACTATATGAATGCCTCCGGTGGTGTACCGGGATGTGCAATGAATCAAGAGTGACATGTATGAAAAATTATGCATGGTGGCTTTGCCACAAATACGATGTCAACTACATGATCATGCATGGCAATATGACAATATGATGCGTGTCATATGAACGGAACGGTGGAAAGTTGCATGGCAATATATCTCGGAATGGCTATGGAAATGCCATGATACGTAGGTATGGTGGATGTTTTGAGGAATAATATGGTGGCTGTTTTGAGGAAGGATATATAGTGGGTGTATGGTACCGGCGAAAGTTGCGCGATACAAGAGAGGCTAGTAATGGTGGAAGGGTGAGAGTGCGTATAATCCACGGACTCAACATTAGTCATAAGAACTCATATACTTATTGCAAAAATCTACGAGTCATCAAAACAAAGCAATCAATGCATGCTCCTAGGGGGGAGGTTGGTAGGAGTTAACCATCGCGCGCCCCCGACCTCCACACAAAGGTTGACACTTTACAAATACCTCATGCTCTAACTTCATCACATAGCGGTTCACCATACATGCATGCTACGGGAATCACTAACCTTAACACAACCATTTCTCAATTTCATAATAACTCCACTAGCATGACTCTAATATCACTATCCTCATATCTCAAAACAATCAAGCATCCAACTTCTCATCATATTCAATGCACTTAGTGTGAAAGTTTTTACTACATTGATATTGGATGTCTATCATGTGAAGACTAGTTTTATAGCCTAAGCACATTACCATGCTGTTTTAATAGACTCTCAAAAGGATCTAAGTGAAGCATGAGATTTCAACAATTTCTTCAAAATATTATCACCACCGTGCTCTAAAAGATATAAGTGAAGTACTAGAGCAAAAACTATTCAACTCAAAAGATATAAGTGAAGCACATAGAGTGTTCTATCAATTCCTAGGCCATATTTAACTCTCTCAAATAGGTGTGTCCAGCAAGGATAATTGTGGCAAACTAACAAGCAAAGACTCAAATTAAACAAGACGCTCCAAGCAAAACACATATCATGTGGTGAATAAAAATATAGCTCCGAGTATAGTTACCGATGGATGCAGACGAAAGAGGGGATGCCTTCCCGGGGCATCCCCAAGCTTAGGCTTTTGGTTGTCCTTGAATTTTACCTTGGGGTGCCATGGGAATCCCCAAGCTTAGGCTCTTGCCACTCTTTGTTCCATAGTCCATTAAAGCAAAACTCAAAACTTGAAACTTCACAACACAAAACTTAGACAAAAATCTCGTGAGCTTTGTTAGTATAAGAAAACAAACCACTACTCAAAGGTATTGCAATGAATTCATTCTTTGTTTATATTGGTGTTAAACCTACTGTATTCCAACTTCTCTATGGTTCATACTTCACAATATTACTCATAGATGCATTGAAATAAGCAAACAACACACGAAAAATAGAATCTGTCAAAAACAGAACAGTCTGTAGTAATCTGCAGGTTTCGCATACTTCTGTAACTCCAAAAAATTCAAACGGTAATCATGAGGAATTTGTCTATTAATCATCTGCAAAAAGAATCAACTAAATAGCACGCTCTAGTAAAATATGATGAACATTCTAGCGAGCGTTAACGATTCTGTTTTTCACAGCAAGATCACATAAACTTCACACAAGTCTTCCCAAAGGTTCTACTTGGCACAAACACTAAACAAAACAAACCACATCTAAACATAAGCTAGATGCAATATGTATTCCCTAACAGAAGCAAAAACAAAAAATATAAAATTGGGTTGCCGCCCAACAAGCGCTATCGTTTTACGCCCCTAGCTAGGCACGATACATGGATAGATCTAGGGAATGCCATAATGATACGATATGTTGTGAAAGCTCATCTCATATTCCCTACGTTCAGCAGCAAGATTCCTTTGTGGCAAGCAAAAGTAATCAAAAGGGCTAAATTTAATGGGACAAAAGTCCCCCACATCAATCTCAGGAGGAATAGGTTCCTCTTTTGGCCCTTTGTAGTGGACAACCAATTCATCATTATAGGCATTCTTTTGGCAGACGGTCATAAGCCTTCGCCCAAGGGAGAAGCCTAACCCATTGTTTTGAATAGCAAAATCATCGTTTATCTCAGAAATTCTATCAGTCAAGACATTGATAGGAACCTTTTTTCTAAGGTTTTCATCAAAAGCAACATGATCAGGGGATCGCATCCGCATTATGTCTTCTTGATTGAACAAGTAGCCTCTATCGGAGGTCGACCGACATCTACTCCGTAATGAGCAAAGATTTCTTTGGCCTCTTTCATGATAAATCTAAATTCATGAGCCAAAAAGATAGTAGCTGCACGCTTAACTGATGAATGCTCAATATTGGAAAACTCCAAAAAGATTCTCTGAATACAGGGATGCATATGAATAAATTGCCTTTCAATTTATACTATAAGCATAGATACAAAATCCGCAAGGCTACTAGTTCTATGAAGAATAGAGCCACCCATAGTGGGCAAAGCACCGGCACAAGTAAAGAAGTCTTGAAGAACTCCTTTTCCAATGATATTACCACTACCAACTCGGAACTTCTTAATATGTAAAGGGGTAGCTTCATCCGGGGGGTCAACATAGACGCTGCCCTCGACATTACTACCCTTCTCGATAAAATCGTCCCCCATCTCAGACATGAGGGCAAGCAAGCAAGCAACACACACAGGCAAACAAGAGGCAAGCGAACGATAAACACACGACAGTAGAAGGGCAACTAAAACGGCAAGGGTGAAGTGGGGGAGAGGAAAATGAGAGGCATAAAATGTAATGCGAAGGATAAGGGTTTGTGATAGGTACTTGGTATATGACTTTTGCGTAAGCCTCCCCGGCAACGGCGCCAGAAATTGTTCTTGCTACTTCTTGAGCTTGCATTGTATTCCCTCGAAGAGGAAAGGGAGATGCAGCACAGTAGCGTAAGTATTTCCCTCAGTTTTTGAGAACCAAGGTATCAATCCAGTAGGAGACCACGCGCGAGTCCCTCGCACCTGCACAAACAAATAAGAACTTCGCAGCCAATGCGATAAGGGGTTGTCAATCCCTTTACGGTCACTTACGAAAGTGAGATCTAATAGAGATGATAGTTTATATTTTTGGTATTTTTGTTTATAAGAACAAAAAGTAAAAGCAGAAAAAGTAAAGTAGGTGTAAATTGATATGTTGAGAATAGACCCGGGGGCCATAGTGTTCTCTAGTGGCTTCTCTCATGATAGCGATATTCTACGGCGGGTAAACAAATTACTGTCGAGCAATTGATAGAAAAGCGAATAATTATGAGACTATCTAGGCATGATCATTATATATAGGCATCACGTCCGAGACAAGTAGACCAAAATGATTCTGCATCTACTACTATTACTCCACACATTGACCGCTATCCAGCATGCATCTAGTGTATTGAGTTCATAAGAACAGAGTAACGCCTTAAGCAAGATGACATGATGTAGAGGGATAAACTCAAGCAATATGATATAAACCCCATCTTTTTATCCTCGATGGCAACAATACAATACATGCCTTGCTGCCCCTACTGTCACTGGGAAAGGACACCGCAAGATTAAACCCAAAGCCAAGCACTTCTCCCATTGCAAGAACTATAGATCTAGTAGGCCAAACCAAACCAATAATTCGAAGAGACTTGAAAGGATATTATAATCATACATAAAGAGTTCAGAAAAGAACCAAATATTTCTCATAGATAATCTTGATCATAAACCAGCAATTCATCGGATCTCGACAAACACACCGCAAAAAGAGATTACATCGAATAAATCTCCTCGCAGACTGAGGAGAACTTTGTATTGAGATCCAGAGAGAGAGAAGAAGCCATCTAGATACTAGCTGTGGACCCGAAGGTCTGTGGTAAACTACTCACAACTCATGGTGAGGCGATGATGATGATGTAGAAGCACTTCGTGGTAGACCCCCCCTCCGGTGGAGCTCCGAAACAAGCCCCAATATGGGATATCACGGGAACAGAAGATTACGACAGTGGAACTAGGGATTTTTCTTCTCTTCTGATGGTTTTGGGGTACGTAGGCTTATATAGGAGGAAGGAGGGCACCAGGGGCCTTACGTGGGACCCACGAGGCAGGGGGCGAGCCGTAGGGGGGCACGCCCCCACCCTCGTGGGCACCACGTAAGCCCTACTCTGTGGTTCTCAAGTCTCCCGAGCATGATTTTCTCCAAAAATATCTCTCCCGAACGTTTCATTTGTTTGGACTCCGTTTGGACTCCGTTTGATATCCCTTTTCTGTAAAACCCCGAAACAGGCAAAAAACTGCAATCTGGACTGGGCCTTTGGGTTAGTAGGTTAGTCCCAAAAATAATATAAAAGTGTATAACAAAGCCCATTATACATCCAAAACATCATAAATAATAGCATGGAACAATAAAAAATTATAGATACGTTGGAGACGTATCATGAGGTATTCAATTTTTTATTATGTTCATGATGATGATACACTTAAATTATATACATATTATTCATGTCATGTATTCAATTTTTTTATGTTGTACTAATTTTGTTTACCGTTTAAAATGACACAATAAGCTTAGTTAGGTCAAAAATGGCATAATTAGCTAGGTTACCTTAAAAATGACCAAGATTAACTAGGTTAGCTCCAATATGATCCATTTAACCTACGTTAGCTCCTAAATGACCTATTTACCTTCCTTAGCTCTAAATTGACCTACACACTTAGCATTTTTACCTAACTTAGCCCAAAATGACATTTTTACCTACATTAGTTAGAAAAGAAGAAGATAAAGAATAGGTGAGGAGAGAAAGAAATAGAAGATAAATTCCTCTTCTTCTTCTTCTTCTTTTCCTCCTCTTCCTTTTCTTCTAGCTAGTCTTCTTCTTCTTCTTCTTATTCTTCTTATTCTAACTTTCATCTTTCCCAATTTGCAGATTAACTTTAGATGAGGAAGCTTGCATTGATGGAGTGTACTATTCTTCTGGTGCTTCCTCTTGTTGTTTATGAAAAAATGTTTGGATATGTATGTCTATATGAATATGTTGTCGTTGGAAACTTGTTTCTGGATATGTATGTATATATGGATATGTTGGATAGGACTTTGTTGAACTATGTTGTTGGATTTAATGAAATATGTTGTTGGACATGATGTTATATGTTGTTAGATATGTTGGATATGTATGCATGTATATCTGTGTATGAAATCCTGTCAAATTAAATGGATTCAAATAAAAACAGGGGATATATAGCCTCTTTGCCGTCTGCTAGCGGATGGCAAAGAGCTTTGCCGACTGCTAGCAGACGGCAAAGAGGCCACGTGGCAGCTACCTGTACAAACTGGGAACACTGGGCTGCCTCTTTGCCGTCCACTGGCAGACGACATAGCTGGCCACGTGGCAGCTTCCCAGTGCTGTCGGAGCTGAGCTCTTTGCCGTCCGCCAGCAGACGACAAAGAGCTTTGCCTCTTTGCTGTCTGCTGGCGGACGGCAAAGCACGTCGTTAACCCCTAACGACGCTCACCCCACGCCACTGCCGTCCACGATCTTTGCAGTCTGCTGGCCACAGACGGCGGACGACAAAGCTTTTTGCCGTCCGCTTCTATGAAGCAGACGACAAAGAAGGCCTTTGCTAGCACTCGTTCAGACGGACAGTTTGCCATCCGCCATGGCGGACGGCAAAGAAGCTGATTCCAGTAGTGATTGAGCCAGGATGTCAGCCGCAGGGGAGGCCCGGACTTGAATTCGGGGGGAGCGGCCCATGTGGAGTCACGAGGTTCCGTGACATAGAACCACTCTTGTTGCCACCCCTTCATGGTCTCCACGAAGGTGCCTTTGGGTCAAGTGATGTTGGGGAGCTTGCTCACCATAGCGCCGCCGCACTCCGCGTGTTGTCCGTCCATCACTTTTGGCTTCACATTGAAAACCTTGAGCCAAAGGCCGAAGTGGGAAGGGATGCGGAGGAATGCCTCACACACGATGATGTACGCCAAGATGTTGAGAAAGGAATTCGGGGCTAGATCATGGAAATCTAGCCCATAGTAAAACATAAGTCCGCGGACAAAGGGGTGGAGGGGAAACCCTAGTCCACGAAGGAAATGAGGAATGAATACTACCCTCTCATGGGGCTCCGGAGTAGGGATGATCTGTTTCTTGGCTGGAAGCCGGTTGGCGATTACCTCGGCTAAATACCCCGCTTCCTGGAGCTCCTTGATGTTCTCCTCCGTGATGGAGGAGGGTATCCACTTGCCCTGCGATCCGGACCCAGACATGGCTAGAATGTTTTCTGGGGACGGAGGAAATCGAAGCTTGGGCGCTGGAGCTCGAGGGTGGATGGGTTGAGGAAGAAGAAAGGCGTGGGATGAAAATGTGGATTGTTATCCCCTTATAAAGGCCGTGAATATAGAGCGTCCCTCCCAAGAGCCTTAAAACTCGCCTATTCCCAAGGGGTCGCACGGACGGCGCAGTTAGATACTGATACGTCTCCAATGTATCAATAATTTTTGATTGTTCCATGCTATTATATTATCCTTCTAGGATGTTTAGTGGGCTTTTATATACACTTTTTTTATGATTTTTGGGACTAACCTATTAACCTAGAGCCCAGTGCCTGTTTCTGTTTTCCCCTTGTTTTTGAGTATCGCAGAAAAGGAATACCAAATGGAGCCCAATTGACCTGAAACTCAACGGAGGCTGTTTTTGGACCAGAAGAAGCCCAGGGAGTACCGGAGGAGGACCAGAAGATCCACAGGCTGCCCACGAGGGTAGGGCGCGCGCCCCCTGGGTGGGCCCCCCTACCTCGTGGACAGCCCGGAGACCTCCTTTACTTGTTCCCGACTCCAACACCCCCTATATATACAGAAACCTCCAGAAAATAACCTAGATCGGGAGTTCCGCTGCCGCAAGCCTCTGGAGCCACCAAAAACCAATCTAGACCCATTCCGACACCCTGCCGGAGGGGGAATCCCTCTCCGGTGGCCATATTCATCATCTTGGCACTCTCCATGACGAGGGAGGAGTAGTTCACCCTCGGGGCTGAGGGTATGTACCAGTAGCTATCTGTTTGATCTCTCTCTCTCTCTATCGTGTTCTTGAGATGGCACGATCATGATGTATCGCGAGCTTTGCTACTATAGTTGGATCTTATGATGTTTCTCCCCCTCTATTCTCTTGTGATGAATTGAGTTTTCCCTTTCAAGTTATCTTATCGGATTGAGTCTTTAAGGATTTGAGAACACTTGATGTATCTCTTGCATGTGCTTATTTGTGGTGACAATGGGATATCACGTGATCTACTTGATGTATGTTTTGGTGATCAACTTGCGGGTTCCGCGACCTTGGGGATTTATGCATAGGGGTTGGCACACATTTTCGTCTTGACTCTCCGGTAGAAACTTTGGGGCACTCTTTGAAGTTCTTTGTGTTGGTTGAATAGATGAATCTGAGATTGTGTGATGCATATCGTATAATCATGCCCACAGATACTTGAGGTGAAAATGGAGTATCTAGGTGACATTAGGGTTTTGGTTGATGTCTGTCTTAAGGTGTTATTCTAGTACGAACTCTAGGATAGATCAAACGGAAAGAATAGCTTCATGTTATTTTACTACAGACTCTTGAATAGATCGATCAGAAAGAATAACTTTGAGGTGGTTTCATACCCTACAATAATCTATTCGTTTGTTCTCCGCTATTAGTGACTTTGGAGTGACTCTTTGTTGCATTCTAAGGGATATTTATATGATCCAGTTATGTTATTATTGTTGAGAGAACTTGCACTAGTGAAAGTATGAACCCCAGGCCTTGTTTCAAAGCATTGCAATACCGTTTATGCTCACTTTTATCATTAGTTACCTTGTTGTTTTTATATTTTCGTATTACAAAAACCTCTATCTACCATCCATATTGCACTTGTATCACCATCTCTTCGCCGAACTAGTGCACCTATACAATTTACCATTGTATTGGGTGTGTTGGGGACACAAGAGACTCTCTGTTATTTGTTTGCAGGGTTGTTTGAGAGAGACCATCTTCATCCTATGCCTCCCACGGATTGATAAACCTTAGGTCATCCACTTGAGGGAAATTTGCTACTGTCCTACAAACATCTGCACTTGGAGGCCCAACAACATCTACAAGAAGAAGGTTGCGTAGTAGACATCAAGCTCTTTTCTGGCGCCATTGCCGGGGAGGTGAGTGCTTGAAGGTATATCTTTAGATCTTGCAATTGAATCTTTCAGTTTCTTGTTTTGTCACTAGTTTAGTTTATAAAAGAAAACTACAAAAAAAATGGAATTAAGGTTACCTCATATGCTTCATCTTCTTAATATCTTTCGTGAAAATGATGGAAAGGAAAATTGTGCCGAAGTACTAGAAGAAGAATGCATTAAAATGTTTGGCACTAAATACTTGAATGATGAGCATGATTTCAATGTTGTTAGTGTGAATCCCTTGAATATCCATGATGCTAATGACATGCAAAGCCACAAGCTTGGGGATGCTATGTTTGATGAAGATGATATTTTTAGTCCCCCAAGTTTTGATGAGCAAATTTATTATGATGAAACCATGCCTCCTATTTATGATGATTATATTTATGAAAGTGGATTTGGAGAGGTCATGACTTTATTTAGTGATGAATATACTATTTCGGAAGAGGTTCCAATTGATTATGAGAACAAAGTTGCTATCCATGATGATTACTGTGATGACTTGTATACTATTAAGAATAATGATAACCATGAAACTTGTCATCATGATTTTAGTTCTCAATTGGATTATGCCTCACATGATAATTATTTTGTTGAGTTTGCTCCCACTATTATTCATGAGAAGAAATTCTCTTATGTGGAGAGTAATAAAATTTATATGCTTGGGGATTATGAAAAGAATGCTTTATGTGATGGTTATATTGTTGAATTCATTGATGATGCTACTGAAAAATATTATGAGGGAGGAATATATGCTTGTAGGAATTGCAATAATATCAAGTTTCCTCTCTATGTGTTGAATTTCTAGAAGCTATGCTTGTTTTCCTTTCCTATGCTAGTTCATTATTGTTCCCATAAGTTGTTTGCTCACAAAATCCCTATGCATAGGAAGTGGGTTAGACTTAAATGTTCTAGTTATATTTGTAAGTGCATCTAGTGCCATCCCTAGTTGGTTTTGGAGTATTGACGACAAACCTGGTTGAGGGACTAATGTGTTTGTGAGAATTGCAGGATAACACAGGTAGTAGTCCCTCATTGATTTGGTTTACCTATCGGAGATGACCCCTAAAAATGTATGAAGACATTGACGACAATGGTGGTATATGAAGATATTTATATTAAAGATTACGACAAGAGAAGACATTGTGTGAAGACTATGGAGCGCGAAGACTTAGACGTTTCGTTGTTTCCTTTTCTTCTTTGTTGAGTCATAGGAACCACCGTACTATTAAGTGGGGTCCAAGTGAACAAAGTCAGAGTGACTGAAGTGATGCTCAACCAAACCTATGTCTTCGAGCGAACACAATGAGAGCAAATCTTATCCAGAGCTGGAAGAGTCAGCTTTACTTATAGCCCAAGTAAAGTTGTCGCGTGTGTTTGCAATCTGACCGTTGGAACACGTGTCAGTTCCTTAGTGAAACAGGGTCACTTCGGACAAATCAGTTCGGGTTGCCTAGTGGCTATAAATAGCCCACCCCCTACACCATAAATTGATGGCTGCTTAGAGTTAGTACACGGCTTTTGTCGTTTGAGAGCAACCCACCTCCAAAGCATTTGAGAGAGAGACCCTTGCGAGGAAAAAGCCCAAGCACCCAGAGCCAAAGAGTGTTAGGCATGTCTTTCTGTCCGCATGATCTAAAGACTTGTTACACTTGAGGACTGTGAATCCTCTAGCCGGTTAGGCGTCACGTTCTGTGCATCCAAGAGTCATTGTGGATCGCTGGTGAACGAAGTCTGTGAAGGTTTGGTAGTCTACCTTGAAGACCTACCAAAGTGATTGGGCGAGGACTGGGTGTGCTTAGCTCAAGGGGAATAAGGTGAAGACACGGTCTTCTGAGTTAAATCCCAGCCTCCCTAACCAGACGTACAGTTGTCACAGCAACTGGAACTGGTCGAACAAATCACCGTCTTCCCCAAGCTACTGGTTCTATCCCTTCCTTCTCTTTACTCACTGTCTGTCTTTGTGAAGTCATTGCCTGCTTGCCTTATCTATTTGACTTCACTATGTGATTACTTGTTCTGACTGGCTTCATACAATCTTCCATCCTGATCCATACTGCCTAGCTGCTATTAGTCTTCATGCTTTCACTTCATTGAATACTTGACTATGGCTTGTCTAGTGTAGTCTACCTTCCGCTGCATATAAATAGGATCGGTTCTATCGTTTGTCTTTGAAACTTCCATATTTTGAAGACTTTCATAAAAATCGCCTATTCACCCCCCTCTAGTCGATATAGAACTCTTTCAATTGGTATCAGAGCAACGTACTCCCTTGTTCTGTGTGATTAGGTTTAACCACCTGGAGTTTTAGCTATGTCGACTGCAGGGATAATCAAAGTCTCCGCTGAGTGTCCCGTCTTCGATGGCACTGAATACCCCTACTAGAAGAACAAGATGCGCATGCACCTTGAAGCCATTGATGTGGACCTCTGGTATGTCGTCAAGAACGGCGTTCCCAAGACTGGTGAAGGTGTCACCCCTGCTGATGTCAAGAAGCTCGTTCAACTGGATTCCACTGCCAAGAATATCATCTGTGGTCATCTGACCAAAGGACAGTATGGTCGTGTGAGTTCTCTGGAAACATCGAAGCTAGTCTGGGACTGCCTCTCTAAGGTCAACGAAGACGTCTCAACCCAGAGAGATCAAAGGATCAGTGTCCTTCGCAACCTCTTCAATCGCTTCAAGAGACACGACAATGAGAATGTCCAGCTCACATTCGATCACCTCACTGACATCACAAATGAGCTTCAGGCACTTGGCGCCACTGAGATCACCAAGCATGAAATCGTCAAGACACTCCTGAGATCACTTGACAGCTCATTTGACATCCTTGCCCTGATGGTTCAAGAGCATCCTGACTTCAAGACTCTCGATACGTCTTACATACTTGAGAGGCTCAACACACATGAGTTCCAGCTATCTGAGAAACATGACATCTATGGTCCCAACTATGGCGGAACTCGCGCTTTGAAGGCGAAGGCTGTTTCCTCATCTGAAGAAGAATTTGACTGCAGTTCTGGTGATCCTGAAGACATTGTAAAGGAGCTTGCCATGCTTGTGAAGAAGTTCCAGAAATTCACTAAGAAGAAAGGCTTCAGAAAGTCTTCATGATCCAGCTCAAGAAATGATGAAGCTTCTACCCATGACCACAAGAAGAGAATATGTCACAAGTGCAAAAAGCCTGGTCACTACATCTCTGAGTGTCCTCAATGGGACAATGAGAAGAAGAAGAAGAAGAAGAGCAAGGAATATGATTCTGATGACAAGAAAAAGAAGAAATACGCAAAGTCTTCTTCCAAGTATTCAGCACACAAGAAGAATTCATCTGGCAAGGCTCGTGCGTTTGTTGGCAAGGAGATGGATTCAGAGGAGGAGTCTGCTTTAGAAGAAGCGGAGGTGGATTCTGAGGAGGAGTCCGATTCTGGTGTTGCAACTCTAGCTCTAGCCACAGCCTACGTTGCCAAGTCCATCTTCAACACTGAAGACAATGGCTCCATCACCAACACTGATGATGATAACGATGACTCAGCTCCCACCTACTGCTTCATGGCACGTGGTGCCAAGGTAAAATCATGCGATGCTTACTTTCAAACATCCAATGAAGATGACTCCGATTGTGAATCCAAACCTAGCTACAAAACACTTGCTAAAATTGCCACTGAACAACAGAAAGCTATGGAACATATTCAAAAACTGTTAGACAAAAGCGATGACCTGTTGGACGCGGAAATGACTCGTTCTCAGTCCTTAATTGAAGACATAAAAAATCTTCATGTTAAGTACGAGGAACTTGAAAGTCATCATGAATCGCTCTCAAAAACTCATGAAAAGCTTTCCTACGATTATCTTCAAAGGAAGCAAGTACTTGAGAAATTGAAAGTGGCTCATGAAGATCTTCAAAAAGAAAACGAGTCACTCCGCACTCAATAGATCAGCTCCGCTCAGGAAGGATTTGAACCACCATGTCTAAAATGCATTGAGCATGATAACGCTACATCTGTTGCTGAATGTTCTACTGCTGCTACTGTTGCAATATCTTCAACTGCTGATGTGGTAACTAACCCCTCTGCTGAGGATACCACTACTATTGCTGATGAAAATGCTAGGTTGAAGACTTTGCTTGAAACAGGGATGTACAAAAGCCTCAAAGGGCATTAGACGTTATGTGATGTCCTCAAAAAGCAGATTCTAAACCGAAACCCTAGGAAAGAGGGTGTAGGGTTCGAGAGGAAAATGAATGTTGATGGTTCATACTGGAAGCCTGAGCAGTACCCCAAAACCACATGGGTTGCTGCAAAGGAACCTTCAGTGGATCTGTCTACCTTATCTGGCTTCACTTGTGCTAATCCTATTATCATTGATGAATCCTTTGATGCAAACTATAAACTGTTTAAGAATCAGAGTGGTGAAGTGTTTGCCAGGTATATTGGTACTAACTGCAGGAACGGGCCACCTATGAAGAAGATCTGGGTTCCAAAAAGTTGTCTTGAGAAGCTTCCAGTAAATGTCATCATGACACCACCTGGGAAGAAGACAAACCCCAGACCAAAGGCTTCATACGGTCCTAAGGCTTCATACAGACAGAGGACTCACCTGAGTCACCCTAACGCAAATGTTTTGCAGGGAAATGGTACTCGGACCCATGAATATGAGCGTGTTTCCTCAAACCGCTATATTCACAAAACAAAGAACTTTTCTGCTTATTTTTATGAGTATTATTCTCCTCCTGCAAGGCTATTTTCTAGGGCTCCAAAGCCAAAATTCTCAGATGCTGCACTTAGACTCATTGCTTCTAAGCCACCCCTGAAGATGTGGGTGGTTAAGTTAAGAAGAATTAACTTTCTCTTGCAGGGAAAGGTCTCCAGCCGAAAATCAAAGGCGCCGGATACTATTGCTGGGGACCTAAAACATCTTGTAGGGCGCAAGATCAAATGCCCAAATGGTCTTACTATGTATTTAGTTCCTGAATCGCTTGCAAATCATCCTATGAGTCCAACTTGGATCTAAGCTTTCATAATCCGCTTGCTCGTCAAATGTTTATGCTTCACAATACTCTTCGTGAAGCCTACCCCCCTAACTGCACTGTAGGGATGACACCAAAGACTTCAGAATGGATTATGGACAACGGATGCACTAATCATATGACTGGTGATCGAAGTCTTCTTATGGACTCAACCTTACGTCCATCTGACAAGAGTCACATCACATTTGCTGATACTGGTAAAAGCAAGGTATTGGGTCTAGGTAGAGTTATAATCTCAAAGTATCAACACATGGATAAAGGCATGCTTGTTGAATCCCTTGGTTTCAACTTAATGTCTGTCTCAATGCTCTGTGACTTAAACATGATTGTGATATTTGGAAAATATCATTGCCTTGTGCTAATGGAATCTGACAAGTCTCTAGTCTTTGAAGGATATCGGAAAGGTGATCTGTATATGGTAGATTTCTCAGCAGGACCACAGATGGCCGTATGTCTTCTAGCAAAAGCTTCAGAGTGCTGGCTCTGGCATCGGAGGCTAGGACATGTCGGCATGATGAACTTGCACACTCTCGCGAAGAAGAAGCACGTCGTAGGCATCGAGGGCATCAAGTTCAAGAAAGATCATCTATGCGGTGCCTGCGAAGCTGGGAAGATGACTAGGGCCAAGCATCCCTCGAAGACAATCATGACGACATCCCAACCCTTCGAGCTGCTTCACATGGACTTATTTGGCCCTACTCACTACTCTACGTTCACTACTACAACTTGTCTCTATGGCTTCGTCATTGTTGATGATTATTCAAGATACACATGGGTGCACATAATTCTCTACAAGACTGAAGTGCAGGATGTCTTCAGACGCTTCGCCAACTGTGCCATGAACAACTATGGCTCAAAGATCGAGCATATCCGAAGTGAGAATGGCACTGAGTTCAAGAATACTGGCCTTGATGTTTATGTGGATACAATGGGAATCACTCATGGGTTGTCAGCTCCGTACACACCTCAGCAGAATGGCATCATGGAGCGCAAGAACAGAACCCTCATTGAGATGGATCGAACGATGCTCGATGAATACAAGACACCAAGAAAGTTATGGCCCGAAGCTATTGATACAACATGTCATCTCATCAACCGTGTTTATCTTCACGAGCTTCTGAAGAAAACTTCCTATGTACTCCTTACTAACAAAAAGCCAAATGTCAGTTACTTCAGGGTATTTGGAGCTAGGTGTTGGATCAAGGATCCAAATCACAAATCAAAATTTGCACCAAAAGCACATGAAGGTTTTATGCTCGGCTACGAAAAGGACTCGCACTCCTACACATTCTTCAAGCTCTTTTTCTATAAAGTGGTTGAAACTGTGGATGTGCGGTTTGATGAAACGAATGGCTCACAAAGAGAGTTCCTGCCAAATGTGCTGGATGAAGCTCCACCTAGTGAATCTATCAAGCTAATGGGAACATGTGAAATTGTGCCTTCTGAAGCACAGCCTGACGAGGAACTCATCATTTCTACTCCCAATCAACCTGAAGACAATGCTCAGCCTGAAGACAATCCTCCTAATGATGACAATGACCAGCAAGAGCAAAATCTTCGTCCAGTTCATCCTCGTGTTGCAAATGAAGTACAAGTTGAGAAGATAATTGACAACATCAATGTACCTGGTCCACTCACTCGTTCAAGAGCAGCATAGCTAGCAAATTTCTGTGGGCACTTTGCATTTGTCTCGATATCCGAACCCAAGAAAGTTGCTGAAGCCTTCATGGAACCTGAATGGATTCAAGCTATGCAAGAAGAGCTTCAACAGTTTGAGCTGAACAACGTATGGGAACTTGTCAAGCGTCCTGATCCCCGCAAGCACAACATAATAGGCACAAAATGGATATATCGCAACAAGCAAGATGAGCATGGTCATGTTGTCAGAAACAAAGCTCGTCTCGTTGCTCAAGGATACACTCAAATTGAAGGGATTGACTTCGATGAAACATTTGCTCCTGTGGCTAGGCTTGAAGCTATTCGCATACTGCTAGCCTATGCAAACCATCACAACATCCTTCTGTATCAAATGGATGTGAAGAGTGCCTTTCTCAATGGCAAGATTGAAGAAGAAGTGTATGTTGCACAACCACCTGGCTTTGAAGATTCAAAACATCCTGATATGGTATACAAGCTCAACAAGGTACGGCCTCAAACAAGCTCCTCGTGCTTGGTATGACACACTCAAAGACTTCCTGAAGTGCAACGGCTTCAAACCTGGTTCCCTGGATCCCACACTCTTCAGGAAGACATATGATGGTGAACTGTTTGTTTGCCAAATCTATGTGGATGACATTATTTTCGGCTGCACTGACAAAAGATACAGTGATGAGTTCGCTCACATGATGCAAGAGCAATATCAGATGTCCATGATGGGTGAGCTGAAGTTCTTCCTTGGTCTTCAAATTCGTTAGCAAAGCAACGACATCTTCATATCTCAAGAGAAATACATCAAAGATCGCCTGAAGAAGTTTGGTATGCAAGACTGCAAAGGATACACGACGCCTATGCCAACTAAAAGTCATCTGAGTCCCGACGCCAATGGTAGAGATTTCGATCAAAAGGTATACCGCTCCATGATTGGTTCTTTATTTTAGTTATGTGCATCTAGGCCAGATATTATGCTTAGTGTTTGCATGTGTGCTCGATTCCAAGCGGCACCAAAGGAATCGCATCACTTAGCTGTGAAGCGAATTCTTCGATATTTGGCTTACACCCCAACACTAGGATTATGGTATCCAAAGGGCTCAGAGTTTGATCTAGTTGGATTCTCAGATGCTGATTATGCTGGTGACAAAGTTGATCGCAAGTCTACATCAGGCACATGTCACTTTCTGGGATGATCACTTGTCTGTTGGTCTTCAAAGAAGCAGAACTGTGTATCACTCTCCACTGCTGAATCTGAATACATTGCTGCTGGATCTTGCTGCGCTCAGCTTCTCTAGATGAAGAAAACTCTCAAGGACTATGGTGTCCATCTGAAGCATGTGCCACTCTATTGCGACAATGAAAGCGCCATCAAGATTGCCAACAACCCAGTTCAACACTCGAAGACAAAGCACATTGAAATTCGTCATCACTTTCTCAGAGATCATGTCATGAAGGAAGATATTGATATCATACACGTCAACACTGAAGAGCATCTGGCAGATATCTTCACAAAGCCCTTGGACGAGAAAAGGTTTTGCAAGTTGCGGTGTGAGCTAAATATCTTGGAATCCTCGAATGTCATGTAATCAGGCACACATCCTAACACTTATGCATGTTGATGACTTAGATGTGCAACACACGAAGTAAAGTATTTCTTCAATCAATGAAGACTTACATTTTGAATGTGAATACATTAACGCGGAATTTGACTTCAGAGCGCCACGATAATTGTGCGCCGTGTCTGGGTCTAATACTTTCTATAAGGTGGGTAACGCCACCACCAAATCTTTGCTTGAAGTGTTCCGCTTGGCGTTACATTTGCAAAATCTTCGCATTTGATTTATCTTTATATGTGTCTTCTCTTTGTCAATTTGATCTTACTCACGTATATACATATATACACTTGTGTTCTGTCCTCTACAACATTCACTTATAGCTATGTCTTCTTATTTGAATCTTTTGAACTAAGTGAATGTGATCGGACCCTAACCTCTCTATGCTTTCTACCTCAAACTCTATCTATCCAAATCATATGCATTCTGTTGGAACCGTCGATTGTCTTCTCTGCGTCCTTGTCAGCAGAAGATACAGAGACAAACATTAAATCTGTTTTTAATGCTCAATCCTTATTGCCTGAAACCCGGAGAAGCCGGAACGACCACCCCGACAGTCCAGGCGTGCGTGGGAACATGGAACAACTCCCTATGTGTTACATGTCCGCCACATGTCCCTCAGATGAGAACCGCCAGGGGCACCTGCGTAATTGCGATGTGCTGTCTCCCTTCCTTATAAATGTCCGTCCCATCACGGTCAAAACTCTTCTACCACCTCTCCACCTCGAAAAACCCTAGCGCCACCGCTAGCTCTCGACGACGCCGGTGACGAAGCGCTTAGCTGCCGCGACCTCGTCGACGCCGTCTTCACGCCGGCCGCGGATATCGTCTTCTCCGCCGCTGCCGTAGGTGTCCTTCGTCGGCAAGTTAGGGCACGGAAGATCGAACTGCTCGGCCTCCACTTCGTCTCCGTCTAGCAGTTCATTGTGTGGTAAATTAAAACCCTCTTTTTACCGTGTTTTTGATCCGATAGATTCATCCTCTCTACCAAAAGAAGTTTCCGCCTCCACATATTTGGATCTATCCTGTATGCATCTCATACTTTGCCTAGTATATTCACTTATGCTTCACACATAGTTAGATTCCTCACTTGTACCTATTCTTGGATTCGTACAAATCTGGAACCAACTCTCAACATATAAGTGAATGTCTTCGCACTATGAGGTCAATGTCTTCTAAACTGATTTATCTTCAAAATCTTCTGAGAATGCATATGACCTCTTCCCCTTCCCTCGCATCTCTAATGCTGTCATAGGTACATGTCTGTGGGAGAATCCCTTGGTTCTCATAGTCTGCATTCATTTGCAGAATTCTTGCAGCGTCACATTCACTCTCCCGAAGCCAGTTCCCGTCTGACCAGCAGACGGAAGCCTTTGACAGTGTTGAAGCCTTTCAGTTTGAACCTCATGGCGACTGAAAAATCTATTAGGAAGGGTGGCAGACAGCGTCGTGGAAACACCTCTAGAGATTTGCCTCCTGACCTCTATGAGATGTACAAGACTGATCCAGAGGAGGACTATAATCATAGAAAAACTCGAATCCAATGGATTCGAAGATATTGGGCAGAACAGTGGTACAAGTACTGGTTTGTGACCCAGGAGTATGCTGAGAAGAATGCCATCAAGCGACCATGGGGAGACATTTTGTACAAAAATCTTCCACCCAGGTCCAGTGCTGAAGCCATTGACCAAGGCTTATATCCTGGCATGGTCCGAGGGCCACAACCTGCTGATGCCGACCCATCATCATTGCTATGGTGTCGAGATGACAATCTGTTCAAGCGCAACCTCCAGTATGCCAAGAACTCAGCCAAGGAGAACAAGAAATCTTGGGGATTAGACTTCAACCATGGCCCCTCTGCGCCTCGTGCCGATGGCACACGCGAAGCTGAACCAAATCTTGTTGGGCCCTTCTACAACTTAGAAGGTCTCATCTCTCATATAAGGGTTCAAGGGGCGGATGTGGATCAACCTGCAGACAACACTGACTCTGATGAAGCGCCTGCACCTCCAAAGCTGAAGAAGAAGAAGAAACCCAAGGCTTCGAAGCCTTCCACTCCACCAACAGCTTCGAGAGTGAAGCCTTTGGCCACTACTCCACCTGCAACAAGTGTGCAGTCTGAAGATCACTCTCGCATCTCCAAGCCCAAGAAGCTAACGAAGAAGCCCATGCACACCCCCAGTTCTGCTCTGACTCCTGCTGCTATTTTCAGGAATGAAAATGACACCATTGACCTATCAAGTGATGAAGATCTTGCTGATGACGCTCTTGAGCAACTGATAAAGAGCAAGCAAGAAGCAAAAATCTTCAATGACTTGCCTCTCTTTGACGTGGCAGTCATCAACAACTTCATTGATGAGTGGTTTGACACCCCCGATCTCAGCTTTGATGATCCACAACTTCCAATTGGCCTAAGCGTGTCATTCAACGACGCCATTGCTTCTGAGCTAGCTCTTGCTCAGAAAATTGTTGAGCTGAAGCACAAGATTGATTTTGAAAAGGCTCAGTTCAAGAAGCATATGGCCAAGCTCAGCGTCAAAGATATTCAGAATTTTCAAGTCATGATGCATGAGCTCAAGGAAGCCTTTCACAAGAAGCGTGAAGAAGCTAAACGTTCTCGTGAGCGCATAAAGGTTTTCGCTGCCAAGTGTGTTCAAGCGTACAATGAAGTTGAGAAGCGCAAATCCCTTGGGCGTCCTGACATCGACCCCAGGATGGCTGCCAAGAAGAAGAAGCCAACTGTGGCCCCAGCTGAAGCATCAAGGCAGGAAGAACCTCGCATTGTCTTCCCTGCCAGCATGTCAGGCTCGAAGCCTAAGGTCCCCACGGTTGCTTCAGAACTCAAGAAGACAAAAGTCGCTGAAGCTGAAGCCCGCAAGCGCAAAACCAAGAACACCACTGATGATGCTCCACCCACCAAGAAACGCAAGACCAAGAAAGTCTGGGCTGCTCCCACAGAGCCCCTTACCATCGAGCCAATTTCTATTGCTCGTCCTGCATCTGCACAACAAGAACGTCGCCTGACTGTTCATGCGCCTGCTACCACAGAGGCTCCTGAAGACATTCCAGCTGTTGACCCCACCGCAGCTGAAGACATTGGTCATCACGACAATGTTGAAGATGATGAAGTCCTTCCTCATATCGAGCATAATGTGGTATCATCGCCTGTTCTCACGACAGCGAACTCATCAGCATTGGTCGTCCATTGACGCCAATTGCTCAGGATGACTCATGGGCTGATCACCCACAAGAATCCCCACGTGCTGAAGACACGCCAGTTACTCCCCCACCACAGGTCACCACTCCAGTGGTTGACGATGAAGACTTTGAGGCCCAACCAACTCAATCTCCACAAGCGTCGCCGGTGTTTCACAGGCTTCGTAAAGGACCAAGGCCACAAGTCAATCTGTCAAGTGTTCCAGAAGGAGATGAGTGCCAATCTGTTCCACGCCAAGTGTTTCCCGAAGCCTCTCCTACTGTGAACATCCCTGAGTCTGAAGCCAAAGCGACTGAAGATATTCCTCCTGCATCAGCCGATGAAGAAGAATCAAGAGAAGAAGAAGCACATGTTGCCACACCCCATGCCAACCAAGTTGTTCTCGAGGAGAACGTGTCCGACCCTCCAGCTCCTGAAGTGGAGGTTACACATTCTGAGGCGGCCACCAACACCACCACTGAAGCCAATGACGTTGTCATGGCTGAAGCTAATATGGCGCCTGAATTCAATGTGGTGCCTGAAGTGACAGCACCTGAAGCCAATGCTGCACCTCACGCAAATCAACAGCCTGAAGTCAATGCCACTGCTCCTGTTCCGCCTCCAAGGCCACATACTATCGAGCAAGCATACAACTCTGGCCAGCTCATCATTGTCAAATGGCCTCTTCTGATTCCTCCGCCTGCTGCTGGTCCTCAATTTGATTACCACGTCGAGCACATGCCTCAGGTTCAGAAGCCAACGCCAAGACTGCCCAGGTTTCCAGGTACTGCCACTTCGCCAGGGTCCTTCAATGCTAATGGCTTCATTGCACACAGCACCTTCTTTGATAGCACCAATAACCCCTATTCCAGACCAAGGATTTCATCAGATAGGTTCTGGAGCTATCAACAGCACAACTATTATTCATGTGTTCTCTATGATCAAGGGCGCATCTTCCCACATATGCGTCTTGACACTGAAGCCATTGCTGGGTTGCCTTGCCTTGAAGAAGCCCTTGATTGCTTCCGTGATGCTGGATTACTGAACTTCGTGACTGATAAAGAGCATTGGAATGAAGAGCTGCTTCTGCAATTCTATGCAACCCTCCACATTCGCGGCTACAACAGGGATCCAAAAACATGGGTCCTTGAGTGGATGACAGGAAATGTCCATCATGGAGCCAAAGCCTTTGACATCATTGAGCTAACTGGCCTGCCCACTCCAGGAGAACTATATGAACCTGGTTTTCAGTGTCACCGCGATGCCTTGGAGAGTATCTTTCAGAAGCTAGAGCCCAACATGAGCCAAATGCTGAGCATGATGAAGCCCTTGCCCCGCGATGCTGAGTACCCAACGGAGTTCTTTGTTGAAGACCTTGAGTATCTGCCCCGCACTATATATCATATCATCAGGCGAAATCTATGGCCTGTCAAAGGACACTCTTCATCAGCCAAACTTGAAGGAACACTGAAGACATTGGTCTTCTATATTTTCAATGGCATCAGCTTCAACGCTCAAGACTTCTTTATTAGACAGTTGGCTGCATCAGGCTCTGATCTCTTTGGACTTAAGTTCCATGCTCCATGGGTCATGCGCCTCATCAAGCTTCATTCTGCCATCAACTATCAGCCTTCTACTCGCAACCATCTCATATTCTTGTCAGAGGTTGATATGTCAGTTGAAGCCATATACCCAGAGCCTGCCAAAGAGCCTCTTTATCTGCACAATGTTGATCACCAAAGCTTCACTTAGCCCATTGAAGGAGTTCCAGCAGTCACTCGTGTTTATCCTCTGGCTGGACATACTCTCTTACCTCACCGTGCACAGACTGAAGCTACCGAGAGCACCATTGCTCAAAGGCCTCGGAAGCGATCTCATGTTCTCAATGACCGAGAACTTCTCGTTGCCTTACATCGGAAACAGGATAAGCATCACTACTGGATAAAGCGTCAGATGCAAAGCCTCTTGGTGGATGTCAATCGTATTCGCAAACTTGCCACCAAGAATGCCTTTGTTGCACATGAAACCTGTCGGAGGTCATGGAAGAGTTTGACATTGCTAAGTGCTGAAGCAGATCTTCAAGACGATGGCTTCACTGAAAGATTCAAGTTTGACACCACTCCCCCAAGGAATGTTGTCTTGCGTCGAACTCCGTCTCTTGAAGACTCTGATTATTCCTCCTTCGCTGCAACGGTGGATGCCAGAGTGATCGATGATCAAGATGATGCTACCTCACCACCTCCTCCTTCAGCGCGTGTTGACACTGCTCCAAGTACTTATGCACCGACTAACACCAACGCCGACCCTGCATCTTTTCCTCTCCGTCTAGGAACGAGTAGAGGCTCTGTGTCTTCAAACCTTTTTGGTCCTTACTAACAAAAGGGGGAGAAGCATATGAGTTGATAGTCTTCAAGGGGCTTCATATGGGCGGGTGCTTTATATTTTGCCTAGTGTTTACAACTCTTGCTTTTGTTACATTTGGTTCTTTGAGTTGTAACACTTGAACTTGATGGTCGTCTGCTACGTTTTCTGGTACTCTGTAATGCGATGATAAATTCCGCATGTGCTACGATAAATTCTGCACTTAGTCATTTTGCAGACGTCCATTTCTCATTATGCATATCATTATATTCGACATATCAATTGTGCATGATGAATTGTCTTCATAGGTTGAAGAGGATCTCCACAGTACAACCTGCTATGTGCATTCGCATTCAAAAGCAAATTACTTATATGCACATCTTCAGGGGGGCCTTTTGCTACTTATGATGACAATACCTTTATCCTTTACAATTTCACATACTTTTATCCCCGTTGAAAACTTCAACCAGTTTGTCATCAATCACCAAAAAGGGGGAGATTGTAAGTGCATCTAGTGCCACCCCTAGTTGGTTTTGGAGTATTGACGACAAACCTAGTTGAGGGACTAATGTGTTTGTGAGAATTGTAGGATAACACAGGTAGTAGTCCCTCATTGATTCGGTTTACCTACCGGAGATGACCCTTAAAAATGTATGAAGACATTGACGACAATGGTGGTATATGAAGCTATTTATATTGAAGACTATGACAAGAGAAGACATTGTGTGAAGACTATGGAGCGCGAAGACTTAGGCATTTCGTTGTTTCCTTTTCTTCTTTGTTGAGTCATAGGAACCATCGTACTGTTAAGTGGGGTCCAAGTGAACAAAGTCAGAGTGACTGAAGTGATGCTCAACCAAATACTATGTCTTCGAGCAAAGACAATGAGAGCAAATCTTATCTAGAGCTGGATGAGTCAACTTTACTTGTAGCCCAAGTAAAGTTGCCGCGTGTGTTTGAAATATGACCGTTGGAACACGTGTCAGTTCCTTAGTGACCCAGGGTCACTTCAGACAAATCAGGTCGGGTTGCCTAGTAGCTATAAATAGCCCACCCCCTACACCAAAAATTGGTGGCTGCTCAGAGTTAGTACACGACTTTTGTCGTTTGAGAGCAACCCACCTCCGAAGCATTTGAGAGAGAGATCCTTGCGAGGACAAAGCCCAAACACCTAGAGCCAAAGAGTGTTAGGCATCACTAAAGTCTTTATGTCCGCGTGATCTAAAGACTTGTTACACTTGAGGACTGTGAATCCTCCAGCCGGTTAGGCGTCGCGTTCTGAGCATCCAAGAGTCATTGTGGATCGCCGGTGAACGAAGTCTGTGAAGGTTTGGAAGTCTACCTTGAAGACTTACCAGAGTGATTGGGCGAGGACTGGGTGTCCTTAGCTCAAGGGGAATAAGGTGAAGACGCGGTCTTCTGAGTTAAATCTCGGCCTCCCTAACCAGACGTACAGTTGTCACAGCAACTCGAACTGGTCGAACAAATCACTATCTTCCCCAAGCTACTAGTTCTATCCCTTCCTTCACTTTACTCACTGTCTGTCTTTGTGAAGTCATTGCCTGCTTGCCTTATCTGTTTGACTTCACTGTGTGATTACTTGTTCTGACTGGCTTCATACAATCTTCCATCCTGATCCATACTGCCTAGCTGCTATTAGTCTTCATGCTTTCACTTCATTGAATACTTGACTATGGCTTGTCTAGTGTAGTCTACCTTCCGCTGCATATAAATAGGATCGGTTCTATCGTTTGTCTTCGAAACTTCCATATTTTGAAGACTTTCATAAAAATCGCCTATTCACCCCCCTTCTAGTCGATATACAACTCTTTCAATATTCTTCATGATGCTCTCTTTATGTTTCATTCTTATCTTTTATGCGAGCATCATTGAAATCATCATGCCTAGCTAAAAGGCATTAAAGAAAGGCGCTTGTTGGGAGACAACCCAATATTTACCCCTACTATTTTTGTGTGTTCACATGATTAAACTACTGTAGTAATCATGTTTAATAGCTTTTGTTTCAATAAAGTTCCAAGTAGAACCTTCGGGAAGACTTGGGTGAATGTTAATGTGATCTTGCTGTAAAAAACAGAAACTTTGAGCTCACGAGATTAGTTCCATTTTTTACAGAAGAGTGCTTTTGAGTTGATTCTTTTTGAATAAGATTAATAGACAAATTCCTCATGTCTACCAATTTATTTGAGAATTTTTAGAATTACAGAAGTATTCGAAAGTTACAGATTGCTACAGACTGTTCTGTTTTTGACAGATTCTGTTTTTATGTGTTGTTTGCTTATTTCGATGAATCTATGAGTAGTATCGGAGGGTATGAACCATAGAGAAGTTGGAATACAGTATATATTACACCAATATGAATTTAGAATGAGTTCACAACAGTACCTAAGTGTTGGTTTTATTTTCTTATACTAACGGAGCTTACGAGTTTTCTGTTGAGTTTTGTGTTGTGAAGTTTTCAAGTTTTGGGTGAAGATTCGATGGACTACGGAATAAGGAGTGGCAAGAGCCTAAGCTTGCGGATGCCCAAGGAATCCAAAGGTTATATTCAAGGACAACCAATAGCCTAAGCTTGGGGATGCCCCGGAAGGCATCCCCTCTTTCGACTTCGTTCATCAGTAACTTTACTTGAGGCTATATTTTTATTCACCACATGATATGTGTTTTGCTTGGAGCATAAATTTATTTTATTTTGTTTTGCTTGTTGCTTGAATAATATCCCAAGGTCTTAAATTCTTAAATGTTAGAGAGTCTTCACATAGTTACATAATTATTCAACTACTCATTGATCTTCACTTATATCTTTTGGAGTAGTTTGTCGTTTGCTCTAGTGCTTCACCTATATCTTTTTAGAGCACGGCGGTGGTTTTATTTTATAGAAATAGACGAACTCTCATGCTTCACTTATATTATTTTGAGAGTCTTTTAGAATAGCATGGTCATTTGCTTAGGTTATGAATTTAGTCCTAATATGATGGGCATCCAAGAGGGATATAATAAAAACTTTCATATAAAGTGCATTGAATATTATGAGAAGTTTGATACTTGATGATTGTTTTGAGATATGAGGATGGTGATATTAGAGTCATGCTAGCAGAGTAGTTGTGAATTTGAGAAATACTTGTGTTGAGGTTTGCAAGTCCCGTAGCATGCACGTATGGTAACCGTTGTGTGACAAATTTGAAGCATGAGGTATTTCATTGAGTGTCATCCTTTGTGTGGAGGTCGGGATTACACGATGGTTAACTCCTACCAACCCTTCCCCTAGGAGCATGCGTGTAGTACTATGTTTTGATGACTTGTAGATTTTTGCAATAAGTATGTGAGTTCTTTATGACTAATGTTGAGTCCATGGATTATACGCACTCTCACCCTTCCGCGATTGCTAGCCTCTCTTGTACCGCGCAACTTTCGCCGGTACCATACACCCACCATATACCTTCCTCAAAACAGCCACCATACCTACCTATCACGGCATTTCCATAGACATTCCGAGATATATTTCCATGCAACTTTCCATCGTTTTCGTTCATATGACACGCTTCGTCATTGTCATATTGCCATGCATGATCATGTAGTTGACATCGTATTCGTGGCTAGGCCACCATGCATAATTTTTCATACATGTCACTCTTGATTCATTGCACATCCCGGTACACCGCCGGAGGCATTCATATAGAGTCATACTTTGTTCTAGTATCGAGTTGTAATATCGAGTTGTAAATCAATATAAGTGTGATGATCATCATTATTAGAGCACTGTCCCAAAGAAAAAAGGAAAAAGGAAAAAAAAAGGAAGGAAAGACCAAAGAAAAAAAGAAAGGCCCAAAAGAAAAAAAAGGAAAAAGGGAAAAAAAAGAAAAGAAAAAAGGGACAATGCTACTATCTTTTTTCCACACTTGTGCTTCAAAGTAGCACCATGATCTTCATGATAGAGAGTCTCTTGTTTAGTCACTTTCATATACTAGTGGGAAATTTTCATTATAGAACTTGGCTTGTATATTCCAACGACGGGCTTCCTCAAAATGCCCTAGGTCTTCGTGAGCAAGCAAGTTGGATGCATACCCACTTAGTTTCTTTCGTTGAGCTTTCATACACTTATAGCTCTAGTGCATCCGTTGCATGGCAATCCCTACTCACTCACATTAATATCTATTGATGGGCATCTCCATAGCCCATTGATATACCTAGTTGCTGTGAGACCATCTTCCTCTTTTGTCTTCTCCACAACCACCACTCTATTCCACCTATAGTGCTATATCCATGGCTCACGCTCATGTATCGCGTGAAAGTTGAAAAAGTTTGAAAAAATTTAAGTATGAAACAATTGCTTGGCTGAAACCGGGGTTGTGCATGATTTGGGTATTTTGTGTGACGAAGATGGAGCATAGCCAAACTATATGATTTAGTAGGGATGAACTTTCTTTGGCCATGTTATTTTGAGAAGACATAATTGCTTTGATAGTATGCTTGAAGTATTATTATTCTTATGTCAATATTAAACTTTTGTCTTGAATCTTTCGGATCTGAACATTCATGCCACAATAAAGAGAATTACATTGATAATTATGTTAGGTAGAATTCCACATCAAAAATTCTGTTTTTATCATTTACCTACTCGAGGACGAGCAGGAATTAAGCTTGGGGATGCTTGATACGTCTCCAGCGTATCTCTAATTTTTGATTGCTCCATGCTATTATATTATCCTTCTAGGATGTTTAGTGGGCTTTTATATACACTTTTATATGATTTTTGGGACTAACCTATTAACCCAAAGCCCAGTGCCAGTTTCTGTTTTTCCCATGGTTTTGAGTATCGCAGAAAAGGAATACCAAACGGAGCCCAATTGACCTGAAACTCAGCGGAGGCTGTTTTTGGACCAGAAGAAGTCCACGGAGTACCGGAGGAGGACCAAAAGATCCACGGGCTGCCCACGAGGGTAGGGGCGCGCCCCTGGGAGCGCCCCTACCTCGTGGACAGCCCGGAGACCTCCTTTACTTGTTCCCGACTCCAACACCCCCTATATATACAGAAACCTCCAGAAAATAACCTAGATCGGGAGTTTCGCCGCCGCAAGCCTCTGGAGCCACCAAAAACCAATCTAGAACCGTTCCGGCACCCTTCCGGAGGGTGGAATCCCTCTTCGGTGGCCATCTTCATCATACCGGCGCTCTTCATGACGAGGGGGGAGTAGTTCACCCTCGGGGCTGAGGGTATGTACCAGTAGCTATGTGTTTGATCTCTCTCTCTCTCGCTCTCTCTCTCTCTCTCGTGTTCTTGAAATGGCACGATCTTGATGTATCGCGAGCTTTGCTACTATAGTTGGATCTTATGATGTTTCTCCCCCTCTATTCTCTTGTGATGAATTGAGTTTTCCCTTTGAAGTTGTCTTATCGGATTGAGTCTTTAAGGATTTGAGAACACTTGATGTATGTCTTGCATGTGCTTATCTGTGGTGACAACGAGATATCACGTGATCTACTTGATGTATGTTTTGGTGATCAACTTGCGGGTTCCGTGACCTTGGGAATCTATGCATAGGGGTTGGCACATGTTTTCGTCTTGACTCTCCGGTAGAAACTTTGGGGCACTCTTTGAAGTTCTTTGTGTTGGTTGAATAGATGAATCTGAGACTGTGTGATGCATATAGTAAAATCATGCCCACGGATACTTGAGGTGACAATGGAGTATCTAGGTGGCATTAGGGTTTTGGTTGATGTCTGTCTTAATGTGTTATTCTAGTACGAACTCTAGGATAGATCGAACGGAAAGAATAGCTTCGTGTTATTTTACTACGGACTCTTGAATAGATTGATCAGAAAGAATAACTTTGAGGTGGTTTCGTACCCTACAATAATCTCTTTGTTTGTTCTCCGCTATTAGTGACATTGGAGTGACTCTTTGTTGCATGCTGAGGGATAGTTATATCATCCAATTATGTTATTATTGTTGAGAGAACTTGCACTAGTGAAAGTATGAACCCTAGGCCTTGTTTCAAAGCATTGCAATACCGTTTATGCTCACTTTTATCATTAGTTACCTTGCTGTTTTTATATTTTTGTATTACAAGAACCTATATCTACCATCCATATTGCACTTGTATCACCATCTCTTTGCCGAACTAGTGCACCTATACAATTTACCATTGTATTGGGTGTGTTGGGGACACAAGAGACTCTTTGTTATTTGGTTGCAGGGTTGTTTGAGAGAGACCATCTTCATCCTACGCTTCCCACGGATTGATAACCCTTAGGTCATCCACTTGAGGGAAATTTGCTACTGTCCTACAAACCTCTGCACTTGGAGGCCCAACAACGTCTACAACAAGAAGGTTGCGTAGTAGACATCAGATATCCAAGCCCGTATTGATGAAAATCCCGTGATAAGGGGACATGATCTCTGTTTTGACAAGACGTGTCACTGGAGGCTGCGTCTCGAAATGCGAAACAGGAAGTTGAAAAACGATTCAAAATAATGGAAAGTCCAGACGTGACGTCTCGCTAGAAAAATCTGTCAGTAAAGGCATATTATGTTTTTTAACTAAGTGTTATACCCTTGTGGTAGTGGGTTGTAACTGTTAAACAGAGCCATATATAGTGAATGTTGATAAGCTATTCTGAAGTGTTCGGAGGAGGAACCCGCCTTGCAATGCCGAAGACAATCTGCGCACCGGACACATCATCATTGAAGCCTGGTTCAGGGGCTACTGAGGGAGTCCTGGATTACGGGGTCCTCGGGCGTTTGGGCTACCTAACGTGGGCCGGACTAATGGGCCATGAAGATACAAGACGGAGGACTTCCCCCCATGGCCATATAGGACTCTCCTTGGAGTGGAAGGCAAGCTTGGCGTGCGGATATGAAGATTCCTTTCTCTATAAACCGACTCTGTACAACCCTAGCCCCCTCCGGTGTCTATATAAACCGGAGGGTTTAGTCTGTAGAAGCATTCATAATCATACATACTAGACATCTAGGGTTTAGTCACTACGATCTTGAGGTAGATCAACTCTTGTAACCCCTATACTCATCAAAGTCAATCAAGGAGGAATTAGGGTATTACCTCCATCAAGAGGTCCCGAACCTGGGTAAAACATCGTGTCCCCTGCCTCCTGTTACCTTCGATCCTTAGACGCACAGTTCGGGACCCCCTACCCGAGATCTGCCGGGTTTGACACCGACAAAGGCGCTCACCTAGACTACACAGCCACGCTTGTCTTCGGGTGTCTTTGCTTCATAAACCTTATAGCCACCACAGTCCACAAACTCGCACCGCGATCGGCGCCATGCATTTTTCTCGGCTATGCCCCTGATCACAAGGGATATAGATGTCTCAACCCAGCCACCAGACGTGTTGTTATCTCACGCCACGTCGTCTTCGACGAGCATCATTTTCCCTTCCATGATTAGGCTAGTGCACCACCCGCTGCCGCATCACCCTCCTTGGATGATGAACTCGCTCTCCCATTCATTCCCTGATGACCTCGCACACCACGAGCCCCCCCAAACACTATCATCCCTAACACAGGAACTCCAGCGACAGTAGGACGCTCATCACCACCCCCAACTGCCGTCGTAAGCAAAATCCCGACCTTTGAACCCGCAGGCCTGGCAGCCGATCTGGGCACCCCCTACTCATGTCCGGCCTAACATCATCACTAGCAGCCCATCTCCATCCCTGTCCACGCCACCGCGTCCCCGACGCCACGTCGTGCCCCTTCCCACCCACACCATGACTACACGAGCTCAGGCCGACACCTTCAAGCCTAATCCCAAGTATGCCGACAACCTTTCCGCTACTGTCACCAACACCACCATCTCACCCATCCCTCGGTCAGTGCATTTTGCTTTGCAAGATCCGTGTTGGTTTGCTTCCATGCTGGTGGAGTATGGGGCGCTGATGGAGAATGGAACTTGCTGGCACGTGCCACGCCCACCTGGCGCAAATGTCATCATCGGCAAATGGCTATTCCGCCACAAGCTCAAGGCGGACGGCTCCCTCGAGCGGTACAAGGCGTAGTGGGTCGTACGTGGGCTCTCTCAGCGGCCTGGCGTTGATTTTGATGAGACATTCTCTCCCATCGTCAAAGCGGCCACGATCCGGGTTGTCCTCACCATAGCTGTTGCGCGCGACTAGCCAGTCCACCAAATGGACATCAACAACACCTTCCTGCACAGACGCCTCGTCGAGCGCGTGTACTATCAACAACCATCAGGCTTCATCGACACCAACAACCCCGACCACGTATGCCTCCTCGACAAGTCGCTCTACGGCCTCAAGGAGGCGCTGCGGGCGTGGTTCACCTAGTTCGCGATGTACACGCGGCAACTCGGCTTCGTCAGCTCGCGTGCGGACACTTCATTGTCCGTACTATAGAGCAGCGCCAGCATTGCCTACCTCCTTCTCTACGTCGACGACATCGTGCTCACGGCTTCATCCACGTCGCTGCTGCAACACCTTCAACGACAGCTCTCCGGCGAGTTCTCCATGAAGGATCTCGGCCCGCTGCACTACTTCCTCGGCATCATCGTCACCCGCATGGCGAATGGCTTCTTCTTGTCCCAGCGCAAGTATGCCGAGGAACTCCTGGACCGCGCCAACATGATGAACTGCAAGCTGGTGGCCACGCCAGTCGACACGCACGCCAAGCTCTCGACGCTTGAGGGCACACCTGTCTCGGATCCAACCGAGTACCGCAGCATCGAGGGCGCACTCCAGTACATGTCGATGACGCGCCCAGATATTGCTTATGCGGTACATCAATGCTGCTTGGTCATGCATGATCCGCGTGCGCTACATCTTGCTTTGGCCAAGAGAGTAATGCGCTATCTCTGAGGAACCACCACGCACGACCTTCACCTTCAACGTGCTCCGTCGCTCGACCTCGTCGCCTATTCCGGTGCTGACTGGGTTGGCTGCCCACACATGCGCCGCTCGACGTCCGGCTACGCCGTCTACCTCGGTGACTTCCTCGTCTCCTCGTCGTCCAAGCGCCAAGCCATCGTCTCCTGATCGAGCGCGAAGGCCGAGTACCTTGTCGTCGCCAATGCTGTCGCGGAATGCTGCTGGCTCCGCCAACTACTCACTGAGCTCTCCACCCTACTGCCGGAAGCAAGTGTGGTCTTCTGTGACAACATCTCATCGGTGTACATGTCCGCCAACCCAGTAGATCACCGTAGGACGAAGCACATCGATCTGGACATCCACTTCGTGCGCGAGCAGGTGGCGCTTGACAAGCTTCGTGTCCTTCATGTTCCGACCAAGCAGCAGTTCGTGAACGTGCTTACCAAGGGTCTTCCGACCGCGACATTCAAGGAATTTAGTTCTAGTTTATGCATCCGGCCTCCAGATGCTTCAACTGCGGCGGGGTGTTAGTTGTATTAGTCAAACCCCCTGACCCAACACACTTAGCACATCCTCGTGCATGATCCCACGATCACTAGCACGATCTCACTAGCGCACTGCGCTCCCTCAGTACATGTAATGTAACCTATATATACATGCAATCATACACCGGCACCACCCAAGGTGGAAAGCCCATTCATTCACTTGTCCACAAAGTGAATGAAACATGCAAAAATGGGAGTAAGAAAGTTAGAAGAAGAAGAAGACTAGAAGAAGAATAAGAAGAAGAAGAAGAAGAAGAAGAAGAAGAAGAAGAAGAAGGAGTAGAAGATGGAGAAAAAGAAAGAAGGGAAAAAGGAAGAATAAGAAGATATTTTCCTCTTCTTCTTCTTTTCTCATCTTTCTTCTTCTTTTCTGTCTTTTTATCATTTCCCTTTTCCTTCTCATTCTAATTCTTCTTCTTTTATTCTTTATTTTTCTGCTCTTCCTTCTTCTATTCTTTCTTTTTCTCCTCTTCCTTGTTTTTCTTCTTCTTATTCCTTATTTGTGTCATTTTAGAGCTAACTTAGGTAATTATGCCATTTTTGAGCTAACTAAGCTTACTATGTCAATTTGAAGGAAAATAAGGTAAGTATAGATCATTTTTGTGCTAACCTAGGCGATGATGCCATTTTTGAGCCAAGTTAAGTAAGTCTAGCTCATTTTTATCTAATTTAGGAAATTATGCCATTTTGGAGGAAAATAAACTAAGTATATGGCATTTATGAGAGAACCAAGGTTATTATGCCAATTTTGAAGTGAATAAGCTAATTATGTCATAAATGAACTAAATAAGTTAATTATGTTATTTCGGAGGATAATTAGCTAAGTACGCCTTTTTGAGGAAAATAAGCTAAGTATGTGGCATAATAGGGCTAACAAGCATGTACAAAGCTAAGTATGCATTTGTTTAGCAAAACACTAGAGAAAACTTACCGTAATCACAACAAATGCGATCAAGATCGCAAGTAAGGTAACAATTGATCCAACGACATAATGATACCAAGCCTCATTATCAATGACATATTTTCTAATCTTACTAATCTTCAAGCGCATTGCATCCATCTTGATCTTGTGATCATCGACAACATCGGCAACATACAACTCCAAATTCATCTTCTCTTCTTCAATTCTTTTCATTTTTATTTCAAATACTCATTTTCTTTTTCAACTAAATTTAACTTCTCGATAAGAGGGTCGGTTGCAATTTTCTATTTACATACCTCCTATATAAAAATATCGCCATGTCAACTTGATAGGCATAATTGTCATAAGTGCGAAATGCAACAAATAGTTATAAAAGAGAATATACCACATCCGAATCATAAAATCGGACGAGGGCCGACGGGGAAGGATATCAAGACCATGTCACTGTGTATAAGAAACAATCATACAAGTAAGAAAATTATACAAGTAACTATATAGATCATACAATCATAGCAGTGATTATATAAATCAAGTACAACATAAAAAAATTGAATACCTAACATGAACTAACAATATATATATATATATGTATATAATACAAATTGAATACCTGACATGAACTAATAATAATCTTGATCGTCGGGTTCAATAAATGCTCCGGGATCAATAAATGCATCATCATCATCACTATCATTAATGACGTGCTCATCGGGTTCAGCCGCATCAACGTGTGGAAGGACACCTTTATGTAATCGGTCAAGTATTGGCAGGTCATCCGCAACAGTAACCTCTTCTTGTTCCGGCTCTTCTTGTTCCCGCTCACGGGTGAATTTGGATTCACCGTCACTGTCTACTTCAATGTTCCAGGGTGAAGTAGAGCAATTTTGAAGCGTTTTTTGGAAAGACATGTTTCTTGGAAGAATTCACCTTCATATGTGTCTGGGTTAATGTGAGGTTCATAATCCTCTTCATTGGGGGAAGGTGGTCTAACACGTGGCAGCACTTCATAAATGACATCCCAACCATTTAGATTTGGATCAGTTTGGCAGGCCCACGGTAGATAGAAAACTTGGGTCGCCTGTTGAGCCATAATATAGACATCGAGAACATCTAAATGGGTGGTTTGTTTGATTTCTACTAGCCCTATATATGTTCATGTGTCCTTCTAGTCTCCTTCGGCTGAAACCAATAACATTTCAAGACTACGACGTTCGATGGGTTTTCACCATAGAATAGAAGTTCATAAATTGCTTCAACTCTCCCATAATACTCGGTACCTCCTTCGCCGATAGCAGAGACACAACAATTGGTAGACTTTCGGCCGGCCATAGATCTTTGCCGAATGTATGAAAGCGATACCCGTTGATGTCTTATTTGTCAAATGAACATAACTTATAGTCAAAACCATTAGCGACTTGTCTCAATTCGGCGTCCATAGACTCTAAATTAGCCTACAAGTTTAATACGAAAGGATTGTTGCATTAATTAGCCTACATGTTCTTCTTGTCTTTCCTGAGCATATGGTAAGGATCCGATCCAGGAATTGTCTATGCAAGTCGAAGTAAGAAAACTTGCGTCCCGCCTGTAGCCAATGAAACTAAAGTGTTGCCCTGCATGTGGGGCACGGGAACCTTCCATGCACACACCAACCAATGAATAGTGCATACGTCGGCAAGTCATGCATCGAGTACATGTACCAGACAAGCATTATGAAGTTTTTTTGCTAGCAATGTCGTATGTCTTGAACCCATTATCCCAAGATTCTTGCAATTCATCCTTGAGCGGCTGCATGTACACATTCATATTATTCCCCAGATAGTTGGGCCCTGGAATTATCAACGTCAGGAAAATGTTCTTTCTTTGCGTAATCTATCCGGGGGGAGATTAAGTGGAATGACAAATACGGGCCAACAACTGTATTGGGTTACCGTCAGACCAAACACATTGAACCCATCTATGCTGATGGCGACTCGATGATGCCTTGGATCTGCCGTTTTTCGCTCATGTAAATCATTGAAGCGCTTCCACGCAGAACCATCCAATGTGTGTACCATCATCAGATTTCCATCTGCATATAGTTTGGTTATTTTGCCCATTTTGTGCCATGTCATCTGTCTTGCCATCTCTTCGACCATGAAAAGATGTTGTAGTCTTGGTACGATTGGAAAATATTGAAGAACATTAACATGGATTTCGGTCCGTGTCTTCTCACCCATACCATTTTCTACCACAACATACCTGGAAGACTTGCAAATGGGACAATAGTTCAAGTCCGCATACTCAAGCCTAAATAAGGCACATCCTTTCTCACTGGCATGTATCTTCTCATAAGGCATCTTAAGTGCACGGAGGATTTTGTTCGACTGGTACATGTTTGCAGGCATTACATTGCCTTTGGGTAGAAAGCGTCCAAAGACTATCATCATCACGTCGTAGCATTCTCTACCCTAGTTGAATTGAGCCTTCAGAGCCATTAGTTGTGAGATGGCATCCAGCTGACAAAGCTTAGTGTGCTCGTGTAGAGGACGTTTTGAAGACTCCAACATTTCATTGAAGGCCTTTGCATATTCCTCCTTCTCATTGTCCGAATCCTGAGCATCATCAAAGTCTTGCACCATGTCTTCCATCCCGGTACCATGCTAGTCGGTGCGACGATGAACCACCTCAGCTCTGACACATTGGGCATACTCGCCATGAAATGTCCACACCGTATATCCGGGCGTAAAACCACTCTTCTGCAAGTGTTTGCCCATTTCTTCCTCTGTCCTCTTGTGCTAATTGTCGCACTGGACACAGGGGACCAGGTTTTCTTCTGGCCATTTGCAAATGCGGCTGTCACAAACCCCTCGGCTTTTGTTAACCATTCATTGGTCATGTCTTTCTGACTAGTGTGACCGGTTTACATCAACGCGCGATCACTCATCTTGCCTACACTAATAGGTAAAGATAGGTCCATCAGCATGTATATTCATCAGTTAATCTAGTTAGTCAATTTTATTACGTCCATGCAACCTACACTCTAATAGGTAAAGATAGGTTCTAATCCCACCCGAGTATGTGTAGATTGAGTACGTTCTTCATGCTCTACCCGATTCCTAGATAAAATTTCGGCAGCACCTCCCCGCTATTTTCCAAATACATGTCTCGGCAAAAAGCCGAGAGAATGTGCATCCGGAGAACAATAGGGAGGCGCTGCTGAAAGTTTGTCCCGGAATGGGGTAGAGCATGGAGAACGTACCCAATCTACACTTACTCGGGTTGTCCATGGAAATCGATGGACAATCCATATGAGTTACGGTGATAAATATGCAACTGAATGCATATTTATCGATGCAACACTTTTGGATGGGAGACGCCTAGGTTATGCAACTTAGCATGAAAAGGAAATGTACTGACATGATTAAAAGCGCATAGGAGGTGAAGGTGGATGCGTAGCTCACCCTCGGCTATAGAGGAAGTAGCCGAACAATGTCGGGATCACGGACCAAAAACTTCTACCAATGATGACTCCAAGGAGATGAAATAGCGCAAAGCCTGCAAATTTTACCAATCGAGTCAAGAAAATTTAGGACATCACAGCACATAAAGCATCAACACTTCAAACTATGAAAAAAACTTTGACCCCTCGACGATCCTCAACCCTTGTTCCCAACCCTCAACCCTCGACCCCTCAGAGATCCTCGACCCTCAACCCCTCAACCCTCGACCTTCTTTTCCTTCTTTTCTTTCTTTTTCTACTTTTCTACTTCTTCTTTTTCATCTTCTTCTTCCTTTTTTTCATCTTCTTCTTTCTTCTCTTTTATCTTCTTCTTCTACTTCTACTTATTTTCTTCTTCTCCTCCTCCTCTTCCTCATCTTCATCTTATTATTATTTTCTTCTCCCCCCTTTTCTCCTCCTCTCCTTCTTTTCTTCTCCTCCCCATTTTCTTATTCTCCTCCTCCTCCTCCTCCTCCTCTTCTTATTCTTCTTAACCTAACTAACCTAACTTAGTTCAAAAAAAAGAACAAACCTAACTAACCTAGAACTAATCTGACTAACCAAACTAACCTAACTAACCTAACTAACAGCAGAAAAATGGAAAAAATAGGAGCGAGAGGCTTACCGGAGTGGGGCGGCGGGGTGGCGGGGGCGCCGGGTCATCGGGGCGGTGGGGCGCCGGGCCATAGGGCGAGTGGTGGGGCGGCATGGCATCG
>LR738710.1:421146304-421240185 GCA_902687465.1 Secale cereale
GCCATTTCAAGAACACGAGAGAGAGAGAGAGAGAGAGAGAGAGAGAGAGAGAGAGAGAGAGATCAAACACATAGCTACTGGTACATACCCTCAGCCCCGAGGGTGAACTACTCCCCCCCTCGTCATGAAGAGCGCCGCTAGCAGATGATAAGATGACAGAATCTAAAGCAGCACACGTCCATGATATTTGAAACAATTCAATATTCACTTACTAAACAATATAGGTAGGCGAGGCCGGCGGCCCCCTAGCTGTACCCCGCGTCCCAGTCCTTTAGGATGTTGAGATACATCCAGAGGGCAGTGTTCCCAGAGCAGTCAGGAAACACTACCTTCGTGAGAAGATACCACAAGTAGGCCCTAGCGTCTTGCTCCACCAATCGGGGTTCGACACCTTGCAGGCATTTGCTCTAATACTTCAGGAGCCAGGGCAGCGGGACGCCGGAAGTTCGGTTCTACTTATCTGGGGGGGCAGTCGCCAATGTGGGCGATAACCCTATCGTGCAACTTCTTCCTCTCCACTCGTCCTGTGAGACCACGACCCTCGAGCGGTAGGGCCGTAATCATCACCCAATCCTCGAGTGTAACCATCATCTCCCCACATGGAAGATGGAAGCTGTGCGTCTCTGGCCGCCACCGATCGATCAAAGCCGTGAGAGCTGAGTGGACGAGCGTCGGCGGTTGTGCTTGAACTGCAGGACGAAACCAGCAGTCGGGCTCTCCTGTAGAATGGCACGTACCGCCCATCGTACTCCATCTTCATGGTCGTCCCGTGACCTGTCATCTGAAGTTGCGGGAGCATCTGTCAAAATGAAGACCCAAAAAATTAGTAACTTTTTTTCATCGATTCGAAAGATTTGGTTTAAGAAAGGTAATTACCACTCCGTTCTCAATGAAATGGGCGCGATGGCCCTTGTCGAACGGAGGGTCAAGCATTGTATACTTGATGCCAATGTCATACGCAAGAGGTGGCCTCCTAAAAGAATGCATAAACATAAGCATAAGCATATCAAAAAATAATTAACATTTGTTACTTATTGAACAAACATTCATCAATTATCATATATCTAACCAATATAAATGATCAATGTGAATGAATCATATTCAACCAACATCTTTCATTCAGCAACATTTAACAATGCATCATACCGTCCATATCAACATCTTTCACTTATTGAATAAAGTTTTTTAACACTAAAAATTATGAACTAGGTTCATCTTAAGGGTTGAACATTATTTCTCCAATTACATCCACTACTTGCATCATAGCATATCAACATGCATCATCATATCACATCAAATTCCTCTAACATGCATCATATTAAAAAAAGTCCTTCAAAACAAATATGAACTAGGGTTCAAAAAGTTTAAATCTAAATCAATCTTCACACAACCATACCAACTATTGCCTAGAGTTCATATCTAACACAATATAATCAACTAGAATCAACCTAAATAAATCATAGGGTTCAAAAAGTTTAAATCTAATTCATAAATGGGAGTTATTTAAATCAAATAATGCAACAAATCGAAATCTATTTGACTAAAACTAATTGGAGGGATGAAAGGAGCTTACCTTTCTCTTTTTGGGGCCATCTCGATATGCAAAAACGATGAAGAAACGAAGAAGATCAAAGGGGGAAGTGGAAGAGACGAGAGAGGGGGCGAGAGGAAGAAGAAGATGTGGCTGCGTGGGGGAGAAGGAGGTGGGGCAGGCGGACCGGGCCTCATAATTGTCCACGCCCTACTGGCTACCGCCGTGCCCTGCGGCAGTAGGGTTGGACGAAAGGGGACGGTGGCCGTTTACGCTGCTGACATGGATTAGTTCCGTACTGCCAGTGGCCTCGGCGGTAGGCTATACAATCCTACCGCCGTGCCCCCTCGCGGTAGGAAAAAGGGTCACATATCAACTTTTTTTAGAACCGGGGTCAGATTTCAAAAAGGTTTTAAAAAAGGGTCAAAACATAAAATTTTGCCACCTAGTTCACCCCATACTCCAGATCCGACGTCGAAGAGGTTCCCTGCAGCTCCAGCAGCCACAACTTCCTCGATCCGATCTGGATCGGGAGAGGAGCTCCTCCATAGCCTCGATCGCGCCGAAGTGCTGCCGGCTCGCTGGACCACCACCTCGCTGGAGTTTCCCTGCCTGTCCTTCTTCCCTTTCTTCTTCTTATTTCCTTCCCTATCTCACTTCTGGATCTCTCTCTGTGTGGAACCTTCTCAGGAGCCCGACGCAGATGCCATGGACGACCCCCTCGCCGCCCATGGAGCTCTGCCACCGGTCGGATCCGGCGCCCCGTGGCCCGATGCGTCCATCCCCAGCTGACTCCACCCATTTCCTCGTTGCCACCGGCCTCCCCTTGCCATGGGAACTGCCTCCGGCGACTGAACCAGCAGCGAGCACCATCGCTAACCCAAGTCCCCAGAACTCCCTCGCAGCCGCCGAATTTGGCGCCTCGCCGGAGAACGCCGTCCTCGACCGGGACCCCGTCCCTTGCCGCCACCAAGTCCAGCCGGCGTCTGCTTCCCTTGCATCGATTTGCCTCACGACCTCCTCCCTGCGCGCCTAGGCCCAGCTACGAGCTGGCCTGCTTCCTCGCCAGTGTCGGCCTGCCCGAGCCTCTTCACCAACTGGGCCTCAGCCCATGGTGAGCTCCCAACCACCCACAGTTTCGGCCCGTGTTTTTTCCTATTCCAGCGAATGTATCTAATTTTCCAGAGAACACGTTTTTTTTAGAAAATCCCCTAGAGTTCATTCATATAATAATTCACAAACCATGCATTAGTTTAAAATGTTTTAAACATGTAAATTGCTTAGAATTTTGTGTAGAATAATAATAAACAACTTTCATCCTTGTTTAAAATGTTTAAACTTTACATAACATGCTAAAATGGTTTAATTCATAACTTAAAAATCGTAGCTCGGTTTTAAATAAACTTTATATGTAAATGGGGTGAAAAAATGCATAGAATAACATGGTGCATTTTGTTTTCCTGTTAACAACAATAAAATTATGTAATAGGCAGAACAATACTGAAATCAATATTTGCACATGGGGATTTTCGGGAATTGTTGTTTGTTGTTCGGGCCCCATTTAAATTGCTTAGATAGTTTAGTTTACTTGTGTTGCACGTGTTGCCATGTTAACCAACATTTAAACTTGTTGGGTTCATAAAAGAGATCAAACTAAACATGTGAATGTGGCGTTGCATATTGAGCTCCACTTAATTTGTAGTACTGTTGTTGCACTTTGCCATGTCATGCATATTTAAGACCGGATATGCACCATGCTTGTTTGTGCATCATACCATGTTTATGCTTGTGTGTTTACCGTGTTGTTTGTTTCTTTCCACTTTTCTTCTCTCATTAGCTTCGGTTTCATTCCAGAGTTGTGAGGATTTGTTTGACTATCTCTGTTTGTCTTCTTCATGGACTCGTTCTTCTTCCTTGCGGGATCTCAGGCAAGATGACCATTCCTTGATATCACCTCTATCTTTGCTTTGCTAGTTGTGTCGCTCTACGCTATGTCGCGCTACCCACTATTTGTTTCTCAGTCGCCCACATTTGCCATGACAACCTCTAACCACCTTCCTAGCAAATCGTTGTTTGGCTAAGATACGCTTTTGCTCAACCCCTATTATAGCGTTGTTAGTTGCAGGTGAAGTTGAGGTTGTTCCATGTCGGAACATGGATATTTTTGGAATATCACAATATTTCTTATTTAATTAATGCACCTATATATATTTGGCAACGGGTGGAAGGCCTCCACTAGACCCCACCCCACCTCTTTGCCGTCTGCTAGCAGACGACAAAGATCTTTGCCGTCTGCTAGCAGACGACAAAGATCTTTGCCGTCCGCTAGCAGACGACAAAGATCTGGCTAATGGCAAATAGTATCTTTACCATCAGCCAGTTCTTTGCCGTATGCTTTTTGTAAGCAGACGGCAAATACCTTCTTTGTCGTCCGCTAGCTGATGGCAAAGAACCGACATACGGCAAATTCTCTGACTCCAATAGTGGTTTTTCAATTTCAACATGTTGTTACAGTTCTATGATATATATTCTTATGACATGTGTTCTTCTATGTAGATTTCCTTCCGTTATGTACAATTTCTGTTGGTGGTTCAAGAAAAAGTTATATATAATAGGTCAGGGTGCAGTGATATTGAATTTACCAATATGGTCACATTTACTACTATCAAATTTGTTTACGTAGGATCACCAAAGGATTCTAATGCTCATTAATATTTGTATAATTTTTTTATATGTACCATGTATCTATTCTTTCCTTCTGTCTGATATCGCAGGCAGAAAGAGGAATCAATAATAAAATGTTGTTATGCTAACATGATTCTCACTAACAATTAAAGAAAGAAACACACTTTTTGCTGGTGTTTGTTCGTGTAGAGGACCTTTCTTTATAAGATAAAGTATGCTTCTACATGAAATTGAGGGGCATATGGTGATTCAGAGGAATTACGAGAATCAAATTCTGTTAAGATTTTAGTGTGTGCTTTTATCTAACCTGTCAAGTCACAAGCACTTAACTTTATTTCTTTGAATATTGTGGGTGATTTTGAAAATAATAATAATACTTTACCCATACATGTTGCCTACGTATTGGTCTAACATTTGAACCCTTCTTTGTTCAGTAGGGAGGTGTGAAATCAATCATAATGTGTGTTGTCTATAGAGCCACATTTTGGTCCATGTGTACAGTATGTCCCTTTATTGGAACCATGAATTTTTCTCTCTGGAAAATGAATGTTTAATTAATTAATTTAATACAAAGTGTAATAGATTGTGATATCTATGGTTGTTTCCTTTTTGTATTGCCACGTGATACCAATATTTTACTAATAACCATGAATTGAAGGCATGTAAACATTTGTGCTTCATGCTTCATGATTTCCCCAAACAAGGTTTCCTTAAGAATGTTTTGTTATCTCAACGTCTATCTAAAGAAATGTTCAATTATTTTTACTTTTAGCATCTATTCCCACAGCAACGCGCGGGGTGTCATCTAGTATGCACAATCCACAAAATCGTGACTGAAGCATTCAATGACAAATGCTTTGGTTTGCCAGCAAACGTGGGGATGGATAAAAGTGATTGTTTTCATTTACTAATTGATCGTGTTATTATGAAAATTAGCAAATGGAAAGAGAGATTGTTATCCGCTAGAGTAAAGGAAATTCTTCTCAAGTCGTTTGTACAAGCTATTCCCTCATATGCCATGCCGGTCTTTAAAATTCTTAAAAAAATTACAAAGGAATTATCGACGCAATGTGGCAATTTTGGTGGGGTGACAAAGACAACAAAAAGAGAATGAATTGGATGGCGTGGTGCAAAATGTTTATACCGAAAGATCAGGGAGGTATGGGTTTTCGGGATCTACACTGCTTCGATCTCGCTTTGTTAGCTAAACAAGCATGGCATCTTCTTGACAAACGATATTCTTTATGTGCATCTATCTTCAGAGCCAAATATTTACCTGATGGGAACCTGATGAATGCAAAATTGAAAAAGGGTTCCTGTATTACTTTGCAAAGCATTATGGCGGGAATTAACTCACTCGGGAATGGGTATATCTGGAGGGTGGGTAATGGAGAAAATATCGCTATTTGAAAAGATGCTTGGATCTCGAATTATGCAAATAGGGAAATCATTACACTGAGGGAAGGGAACATCCTGTCAAGGGTTTCGGATTTTATTGACCCAATAATGAATTCGTGGGATGACGATCTGGTGAGACAAACATTATGGCCAATTGATGCGCAACGAGTCCTCGCGATCCCCCTTTTTGTGTATAACATGTAGGATTTTATTGCTTGGAGTCATACGAAAATCGGTTATTCACCATTCGATCAGCTTATCTGGCGGAATGGAATTACCAACATGGGTACAAATTGCAATATATTGATGGAATGGGATGAATTAATGTTAATCCCATTTGGCGAAGTATCTGGAAATTACCGTGTCCATCAAAAGTGGAAATTTTTGTGTGGCGTAGGCTGCATGGAATTCTTGCATGTTGTATTACGCTTGCTAACAGACGCATGAAAGTTGCGCATTTTTGCCCATACTTTTCAAACGAACCTGAAGACACAAGGCATGTATTGTTTCTATACGAAAAAGCAAGGAGGTTTGGAATAAGCTGGGATTGTATGAGGTGATTAACAAAGCGTGCGTTATTGATCGAGTGATAGAGCCAGTTCTTGAATACTTGCTTCTTTTGTCAGACAAGGATCTTTTCATACGGGGTCTCCATAACATTCGTGAAGTGTTTGCAATCATGACTTGGTATTTATGGTGGGATAGATGAAAATTGGTCCATTAAGGAAAGTTTTAGGATGCTAACCATACGTCTATGGGGGTTCGTGCTATAGCGGCAAACTAGGTTAATGCCCACGCCCCTAATGCCTCCATGAAAAAAGGAGGGTGGGTTAGACCCCCAAAATGTTTTGTCAAGCTTAATGTGGATGCGTCTTTTGACCAGGATCTGCTTGGGGGGACTGCTGGAACAGTTCTTATAGATGACAAACGAAATTTCATTGTTGGTCGATATTGGAAGATTTATTGTATACGAACAGTCTGACAGCTGAAGCCCTGGCCCTTAGATTGAGCTTATCTCTCGCACACAAGACAGGATGCAACCGTCTTGTTGTTAATTCGGATAATATGGAAGTAATCGATAGAATGGAGAATGGAGGTCAGTCCGCGGGAGTAGCTACGACAGTTTTTGAAGATTGCTATTACTTGGCCTGTGATTTTCCCCTTACTTGTTTCGAACATTGTAATAGGGAGGCAAATAAGGTTGCTCATGAACTTGCTAGGTTAGCGAAATTTTCAGATAGTAGGGATTGGTTTGAGCAACCTCTCGATGAGATTGTACCTTTTATTATAGACGATCTTGTGACGCCCCAAGACCGACGCTCCACATGCCTTCCATTTATTTTGGTTGTCACCGTGTGTTTTATTTATTTGCTGCATTCATCATGGCATCGTGTGCATCGCATCCGCGTGTTTTCATAAAACTAGTGGTCGTTCGGAGTTGCCGCTTCTCACTTCTTCTCCGTTGACCTGTTGTCAGACTGCTTGTCTTTGTTGACCTTCTCCCAGACCAACCGAACGGCTCTCTTTTCTCTTTCTCCGAGACCAAACCCCCTTGTCCCCGTGGCCTTTCGTTAGACCCCTTTGTCTATGATTTTCCCCTCTCGTCTAAATGTTCCCCTCTCTGCACAGTGCGCAGAGCCCCTCGCACGAGTCCGAAAACTTCCCGAAGCCAAACTGGGCCGTCGTTACCGATAAGTCCTGATCATCTCCAAACATCCCTAAAATATCTTTGGTTTCTTATTTGGGCTTCCTAACCTATTTATTTCGGGCCATTTGATTATGATCGATGGGACCGAATAGCCCCTAAGCTAATCCACCTGCTATGCAACCAGACCAAACCCTAAAATTTAGGAAGATGTCCCACCCATCCATTTCATCCGCCGCCACCCTCTGTCCAAATCCTCCTCGGATTCCACATCGAGCCAACCATAGCCACCAACATTCCTCCTCGTTTCCAGCCACCACCCAGTTCGGCAAAAATTCGTGTTTTGACCCTTTTTGGGTATGAATTCGGGATCTGACCCCTGTTGGTATTTTTTTTGGCATTTGACCCTTTTGCTTCTACCGCAACCTACATCACACAAACGAGGCCAAGAGCTGACCTGGCAGAGAGCCTACCGCCAGAGCACTTGGCAGTACGGTATACAACCTTACCTCCATGGTGCCCGGCAGTAGGGTGTGCTACCCTACCGCGGGTTTGCTGGCATTGTTGGTCACAGAAACTATGTGCATGGGGGAAGGCGACCTACCGCCGGCGAGTGCGGCGGTAGGATGTGCAATCCTACCGCCAGCTTTCGTGGCGGTAGGGTGTGCAACCCTACCACTGGTTAGGTGGCATGTTTGGTCTCAGTACATATGTGCTTGGGGGGGTATCTACTGCCTGAGTGTTCGACGGTAGGTTGTGCAAGCCTACCACCAGGGTACCCGGCGGTAGGTCCTCATCCTAGTGCATTTTTTGCACCCAACTTGTATTGTCTTCTCTTCAAATTTTTGCACATATGTAACAATTTTTAGCACATATAAGAAGAATAGCTCACGTGCAATGATTCAATCTCGAAAGATGGTAACATAGCAAGCACACGCCCACAAATGGTTTTACATAGCAAGTTCAACAAATATGAAATAGTTTCATCCGCAAATGGTTCACAAAACAAACATTAAATTTTTAACTAGTTCACCGGCATGGCAGCAACTTCACGCCCTCCTTTCCCTCTTCGAGGTATGGTCCTCATTGGTCTTTGATCGCTTCTCGACTGCCTTCTTCTTGCGCCGATTAGGACGCGCTTTTCTGAAACGGGGATGGACTTTGCCAATCCTTCTTCGGCGCAATCCTCTTCTCAAGCTCGGTTGTCTGAGTTGCTGGAGGTACGTCATGAACAATGTACACCTCATCATCGTCATCTTCCTCTTCTTCACCATGTTCTTATTCTGCTCCCTCTTCCTCGCCCTCTTCTTCATCTTCTCTTCACCATCATCGTCCTCGCCCTCCTCCTCGCCCTCTTGAACCGCCATAGACGATGAGGCGGCCTGGCTAGATGAAGCGAGGCTACGCATCGGTGCACGAGGAGAAAAAACTTCAGCGGAGGAGGTGGCGCACCCAAGCAGGCCCACAAGCTTGCGACATTTTTTGATGAACTTCTGCAATGAGAACGAAACAATAAGCATAATATGGATCAACTTTATTGTTAAAAACGAAAATGATCTTAAGAAAATGAACTCCATGTTACCTTCACCGTTACCCTCAACCTGTTCTCACTAGCTTGAGTCTCGGGGATAGAACTAAGCGCATTAGAGGCATAAAAAATGTTTTTGTTCAGCTTCGAATACTGCAAAGTAATAAAATGAGTCACTAGCACTAAAGTTGATTTGATCCAACCGTCGGCTGAAAACATATAAAAACAACTTACCACTTGTTTCATGATGGGTCCATACTCCCCAAATCTGCCTTGTAGCTCTCTGATGCTGTCATTGTAGGCTTCATTCTCGGAGTCGTCGTCGTACAGTTCTTCCGCATCTGCTGTCGTCCACCGGGGCCTTAGGCGTAGATGATGCTTGATGCCATCGTCGTACTACAATAGGTGATCCGCGTACTCCTCCCAGTCAATCACTTTCCTCTCCACATCTTTGCGAGTTTTCCACTGGTTCCATTCAGTCACGTATTTGGCATGTGTTTCTCCCCAATCGGTGATAGACTGATACTTCTTCATGCTCATCCTGCAAAGCATAAGAAAGAATGTAAAACACCATTAGGAAGAATGTAAAACACCATTTGGAAGAATGTAAAACATCAAAATGAAAGTTGGTAACGATGAGAACGGGCGGTGGTACTCACAAGTGTAGGTCGTAGCCGCCGGTATCGATGACGATGCCAGCTGGTGGTGTACGTTGCGCCTTCCCAAATTGTGCGGCAATGCGCTGTGGCAAGGGGTACTCGACGACATAGACACAAATCATGGGCACGATGCACCGCGATTGAAGCATGTGTTCCATGCACATCGAGTTCAGCTCGAACCCCAACACTTTGTCGTTAGCATTCGATCGCTAGTTAATCTAGTACCAAACAGTGATAAGCTCAAGTGAAAGTGTCGTCGACCACATTCGAAATCTAGTTCTTATACTTGGAAAGGCGTGAGAGCATCAAGCTCGTTGTTGAAGATCTTGTACAAGGCCTTGGATTCGCCCGAGATTGTTGATACGTCTCCAATGTATCTATAATTTTTGATTGTTCCATGCTATTATATTATCATTCTTGGATGTTTTACAATCATTTTATAGTCATCTTATATCATTTTTTTGGTACTAACCTATTGACATAGTGCCAAGTGCCAGTTGTTGTTTTCTGCATGTTTTTTACATCGCAGGAAGTCAATATCAAACGGAGTCCAAACACAGCGAAACTTTTTGTGGATTTTTTTGGGACCAAAAGACATCCAATGGGCTAGGGATGCACCTGGGGGGAGCTCCGAGGGGAGCACAACCCACCAGGGCGCACTTGGGGGCCCAGGCGCGCCCTGGTGGGTTGTGCCCACCTCGGGTGCCCCCCGGACCGCCTCTTTGCCCTACAAATACCCAAATATTCCAGAAACCCCAGGGGAGTCGACGGAATTTCGATCCAGCCGCCGCAAAGTACAGAACCACCAGATCCAATCTAGACACCATCATGGAGGGTTCACCACTTCCATTTGTGCCTCTCCGATGATGCGTGAGTAGTTCCTTGTAGACCTACGGGTCCGTAGTCAGTAGCTAGATGGCTTCATCTCTCTCTTTTGATTATCAATAAAATGGTCTCTTGGAGATCCATATGATGTAACTCTTTTGCGGTGTGTTTGTTGGGATCCGATGAACTTTGAGTTTATGATCAGATCTATCTTTTTATATCCATGAAAGTTATTTGAATCTTCTTTGATCTCTTATATGCATGATTTCTTACAGCCTCGTATTTCTTCTCCGATATTTGGGTTTTGTTTGACCAACTTGATCTATTTATCTTGCCATGGGAAGAGGTGCTTTGTAGTGGGTTCGATCTTACGGTGTTTGATCCCAGTGAAAGAAGGGGAACCGACACGTAAGTATCGTTGCTATTAAGGATAAAACAATGGGGGTCTATTTCTACATAATCACATCTTGTCTACATCATGTCATCGTTCTTATTGCATTACTCCGTTTCTCCATGAACTTAATACACTAGATGCATGCTGGATAGCGGTCGATGTGCGGAGTAATAGTAGTAGATGCAGGCAGGAGTCGGTCTACTAATCTTGGACGTGATGCCTATATAATGATCATTGCCTGGATATCGTCATAATTATTTGAAGTTCTATCAATTGCCCAACTATAATTATTTTCCCACCGTTCGCTATTTTCATGAGAGAAGCCACTTGTGAAATCTATGGTCCCCGGGTCTCTTTCTCATATTATTTGCCTTTGCGATCTATTTTCCTTTGCTTTTATTTTCAGATCTACTAAAACAAAAAGGCAAAAATACTTTCCTGCAATTTATCTTATTTATCAATCAATCTATCAATATTTAACACTCTATCACGTCCGTTACCCGAAAGGGATTGACAACCCCTTTTGCACGTCGGGTTGCGAGCATTTGTTATTTGTGTGCAGGTGATGTTTACGTTGTGTTGCTTGGTTCTCCTACTGGTTTGATAACCTTGGTCTCATCACCGAGGAAAATACCTACCGCTGCTATACTGCATCATCCCTTCCTCTTTGGGGAAATACCGACGTAGTTCTAACAGTCATCAATTGTACCCACCACGTCCCAAGCGTATGCGACAGTTGGGTATCGATCATCATCGCCATCGTCGCCATAGTCAGTCCATGCATGTGCTTTAAGCTTCTCCGGAGGCCCCACCGGGATTCGCTCGCACATCCCCATACACATCCACACATACCGGACTTAGATTCCGTCCTCTGGGTTGCGTTGTCAAGCTACAAAACAAGTATAGATGATAAGATGACAGAATCTAAAGCAGCACACGTCCATGATATTTGAAACAATGCAATATTCACTTACTAAACAGTATAGGTAGGCGAGGCCGGCGGCCCCCTAGCTGTACCCCGCGTCCCAGTCCTTTAGGATGTTGAGATACATCCAGAGGGCAGTGTTCCCAGAGCAGTCAGGAAACACTACCTTCGTGAGAAGATACCACAAGTAGGCCCTAGCGTCTTGCTCCACCAATCGAGGTTCGACACCTTGCAGGCATTTGCTCTAATACTTCAGGAGCCAGGGCAGCGGGACGCCGGAAGTTCGGTTCTACTTATCTGGGGGGGCAGTCGCCAATGTGGGCGATAACCCTATCGTGCAACTTCTTCCTCTCCACTCGTCCTGTGAGACCACGACCCTCGAGCGGTAGGGTCGTAATCATCACCCAATCCTCGAGTGTAACCATCATCTCCCCACATGGAAGATGGAAGCTGTGCGTCTCTGGCCGCCACCGATCGATCAAAGCCGTGAGAGCTGAGTGGACGAGCGTCGGCGGTTGCGCTTGAACTGCAGGACGAAACCAGCAGTCGGGCTCTCCTGTAGAATGGCACGTACCGCCCATCGTACTCCATCTTCATGGTCGTCCCGTGACCTGTCATCTGAAGTTGCGGGAGCATCTGTCAAAATGAAGACCCAAAAAATTAGTAACTTTTTTTCATCGATTCGAAAGATTTGGTTTAAGAAAGGTAATTACCACTCCGTTCTCAATGAAATGGGCGCGATGGCCCTTGTCGAACGGAGGGTCAAGCATTGTATACTTGATGCCAATGTCATACGCAAGAGGTGGCCTCCTAAAAGAATGCATAAACATAAGCATAAGCATATCAAAAAATAATTAACATTTGTTACTTATTGAACAAACATTCATCAATTATCATATATCTAACCAATATAAATGATCAATGTGAATGAATCATATTCAACCAACATCTTTCATTCAACAACATTTAACAATGCATCATACCGTCCATATCAACATCTTTCACTTATTGAATAAAGTTTTTTAACACTAAAAATTATGAACTAGGTTCATCTTGAGGGTTGAACATTATTTCTCCAATTACATCCACTACTTGCATCATAGCATATCAACATGCATCATCATATCACATCAAATTCCTCTAACATGCATCATATTAAAAAAAGTCCTTCAAAACAAATATGAACTAGGGTTCAAAAAGTTTAAATCTAAATCAATCTTCACACAACCATACCAACTATTGCCTAGAGTTCATATCTAACACAATATAATCAACTAGAATCAACCTAAATAAATCATAGGGTTCAAAAAGTTTAAATCTAATTCATAAATGGGAGTTATTTAAATCAAATAATGCGACAAATCGAAATCTATTTGACTAAAACTAATTGGAGGGATGAAAGGAGCTTACCTTTCTCTTTTTGGGGCCATCTCGATCTGCAAAAATGATGAAGAAACGAAGAAGATCAAAGGGGGAAGTGGAGGAGACGAGAGAGGGGGCGAGAGGAAGAAGAAGATGTGGCTGGGTGGGGGAGAAGGAGGTGGGGTAGGCGGACCGGGCCTCATAATTGTCCACGCCCTACTGGCTACCGCCGTGCCCTGCGGCAGTAGGGTTGGACGAAAGGGGACGGTGGCCGTTTACGCTGCTGACATGGATTAGTTCCGTACTGCCAGTGGCCTCGGCGGTAGGCTATACAATCCTACCACCGTGCCCCCTCGCGGTAGGAAAAAGGGTCACATATCAACTTTTTTTAGAACCGGGGTCAGATTTCAAAAAGGTTTTAAAAAAGGGTCAAAACATAAAATTTTGCCACCTAGTTCACCCCATACTCCAGATCCGACGTCGAAGAGGTTCCCTGCAGCTCCAGCAGCCACAACTTCCTCGATCCGATCTGGATCGGGAGAGGAGCTCCTCCATAGCCTCGTTCGCGCCGGAGCGCTGCCGGCTCGCTGGACCACCACCTCGCTGGAGTTTCCCTGCCTGTCCTTCTTCCCTTTCTTCTTCTTATATCCTTCCCTATCTCACTTCTGGATCTCTCTCTGTGTGGAACCTTCTCAGGAGCCCGACGCAGATGCCATGGACGACCCCCTCGCCGCCCATGGAGCTCTGCCACCGGTCGGATCCGGCGCCCCGTGGCCCGATGCGTCCATCCCCAGCTGACTCCACCCATTTCCTCGTCGCCACCGGCCTCCCCTTGCCATGGGAACTGCCTCCGGCGACTGAACCACCAGCGAGCACCATCGCTGACCCAAGTCCCCAGAACTCCCTCGCAGCCGCCGAATTTGGCGCCTCGCCGGAGAACGCCGTCCTCGACCGGGACCCCGTCCCTTGCCGCCACCAAGTCCAGCCGACGTCTGCTTCCCTTGCATCGATTTGCCTCACGACCTCCTCCCTGCGCGCCTAGGCCCAGCTACGAGCTGGCCTGCTTCCTCGCCAGTGTCGGCCTGCCCGAGCCTCTTCACCGACTGGGCCTCAGCCCATGGTGAGCTCCCAACCACCCACAGTTTCGGCCCGTGTTTTTTCCTATTCCAGCGAATGTATCTAATTTTCCAGAGAACACGTTTTTTTAGAAAATCCCCTAGAGTTCATTCATATAATAATTCACAAACCATGCATTAGTTTAAAATGTTTTAAACATGTAAATTGCTTAGAATTTTGGGTAGAATAATAATAACGAACTTTCATCCTTGTTTAAAATGTTTAAACTTTACATAACATGCTAAAATGGTTTAATTCATAACTTAAAAATCGTAGCTCGGTTTTAAATAAACTATATATGTAAATGGGGTGAAAAAATGCATAGAATAACATGGTGCATTTTGTTTTCCTGTTAACAACAATAAAATTATGTAATAGGCAGAACAATACTGAAATCAATATTTGCACATGGGGATTTTCGGGAATTGTTGTTTGTTGTTCGGGCCCCTTTAAAATTGCTTAGATAGTTTAGTTTACTTGTGTTGCACGTGTTGCCATGTTAACCAACATTTAAACTTGTTGGGTTCATAAAAGAGATCAAACTAAACATGTGAATGTGGCGTTGCATATTGAGCTCCACTTAATTTGTAGTACCGTTGTTGCACTTTGCCATGTCATGCATATTTAAGACCGGATATGCACCATACTTGTTTGTGCATCATACCATGTTTATGCTTGTGTGTTTACCGTGTTGTTTGCTTCTTTCCACTTTGCTTCTCTCATTAGCTTCGGCTTCATTCCAGAGTTGTGAGGATTTGTTTGACTATCTCTGTTTGTCTTCTTCATGGATTCCTTCTTCTTCCTTGCGGGATCTCAGGCAAGATGACCATTCCTTGATATCACCTCTATCTTTGCTTTGCTAGTTGTGTCGCTCTACGCTATGTCGCGCTACCCATTATTTGTTTCTCAGTCGCCCACATTTGCCATGACAACCTCTAACCACCTTCCTAGCAAATCGTTGTTTGGCTAAGATACGCTTTTGCTCAACCCCTATTATAGCGTTGTTAGTTGCAGGTGAAGTTGAGGTTGTTCCATTTCGGAACATGGATATTTTTGGAATATCACAATATTTCTTATTTAATTAATGCACCTATATATATTTGGCAACGGGTGGAAGGCCTCCACTAGACCCCACCCCACCTCTTTGCCGTCTGCTAGCAGACGACAAAGATCTTTGCCGTCCGCTAGCAGACGACAAAGATCTGGCTAATGGCAAATAGTATCTTTACCATCTGCCAGTTCTTTGCCGTATGTTTTTTGTAAGCAGACGGCAAATACCTTCTTTGTCGTCCGCTAGCTGATGGCAAAGAACCGACATACGACAAATTCTCTGACTCCAGTAGTGGTTTTTCAATTTCAACATGTTGTTACAGTTCTATGATATATATTCTTATGACATGTGTTCTTCTATGTAGATTTCCTTCCGTTATGTACAATTTCTGTTGGTGGTTCAAGAAAAAGTTATATATAACAGGTCAGGGTGCAGTGATATTTAATTTACCAATATGGTCACATTTACTACTATCAAATTTGTTTACATAGGATCACCAAAGGATTCTAATGCTCATTAATATTTGTATAATTTTTTTATATGTACCATGTATCTATTCTTTCCTTCTGTCTGATATCGCAGGCAGAAAGAGGAATCAATAATAAAATGTTGTTATGCTAACATGATTCTCACTAACAATTAAAGAAAGAAACACACTTTTTGCTGGTGTTTGTTCGTGTAGAGGACCTTTCTTTATAAGATAAAGTATGCTTCTACATGAAATTGAGGGGCATATGGTGATTCAGAGGAATTACGAGAATCAAATTCTGTTAAGATTTTAGTGTGTGCTTTTATCTAACCTGTCAAGTCACAAGCACTTAACTTTATTTCTTTGAATATTGTGGGTGATTTTGAAAATAATAATAATACTTTACCCATACATGTTGCCTACGTATTGGTCTAACATTTGAACCCTTCTTTGTTCAGTAGGGAGGTGTGAAATCAATCATAATGTGTGTTGTCTATAGAGCCACATTTTGGTCCATGTGTACAGTATGTCCCTTTATTGGAACCATGAATTTTTCTCTCTGGAAAATGAATGTTTAATTAATTAATTTAATACAAAGTGTAATAGATTGTGATATCTATGGTTGTTTCCTTTTTGTATTGCCACGTGATACCAATATTTTACTAATAACCATGAATTGAAGGCATGTAAACATTTGTGCTTCATGCTTCATGATTTCCCCAAACAAGGTTTCCTCAAGAATGTTTTGTTATCTCAACGTCTATCTAAAGAAATGTTCAATTATTTTTACTTTTAGCATCTATTCCCACAGCAACGCGCGGGGTGTCATCTAGTATGCACAATCCACAAAATCGTGACTGAAGCATTCAATGACAAATGCTTTGGTTTGCCAGCAAACGTGGGGATGGATAAAAGTGATTGTTTTCATTTACTAATTGATCGTGTTATTATGAAAATTAGCAAATGGAAAGAGAGATTGTTATCCGCTAGAGGAAAGGAAATTCTTCTCAAGTCGTTTGTACAAGCTATTCCCTCATATGCCATGCCGGTCTTTAAAATTCTTAAAAAAATTACAAAGGAATTATCAACGCAATGTGGCAATTTTGGTGGGGTGACAAAGACAACAAAAAGAGAATGCATTGGATGGCGTGGTGCAAAATGTGTATGCCGAAAGATTAGGGAGGTATGTGTTTTCGAGATCTACACTGCTTCGATCTCGCTTTGTTAGCTAAACAAGCATGGCATCTTCTTGACAAACGATATTCTTTATGTGCATCTATCTTCAGAGCCAAATATTTACCTGATGGGGACCTGATGAATGCAAAATTGAAAAAGGGTTCCTGTATTACTTGGCAAAGCATTATGGCGGGAATTAACTCACTCGGGAATGGGTATATCTGGAGGGTGGGTAATGGAGAAAATATCGCTATTTGAAAAGATGCTTGGATCTCGAATTATGCAAATAGGGAAATCATTACACTGAGGGGAGGGAACATCCTGTCAAGGGTTTCGGATTTTATTGACCCAATAATGAATTCGTGGGATGACGATCTGGTGAGACAAACATTATGGCCAATTGATGCGCAACGAGTCCTCGCGATCCCCCTTTTTGTGTATAACATGTAGGATTTTATTGCTTGGAGTCATACGAAAATCGGTTATTCACCATTCGATCAGCTTATCTGGCGGAATGGAATTACCAACATGGGTACAAATTGCAATATATTGATGGAATGGGATGAATTAATGTTAATCCCATTTGGCGAAGTATCTGGAAATTACCGTGTCCATCAAAAGTGGAAATTTTTGTGTGGCGTAGGCTGCATGGAATTCTTCCATGTTGTATTACGCTTGCTAACAGACGCATGAAAGTTGCGCATTTTTGCCCATACTTTTCAAACGAACCTGAAGACACAAGGCATGTATTGTTTCTATACGAAAAAGCAAGGAGGTTTGGAATAAGCTGGGATTGTATGAGGTGATTAACAAAGCGTGCGTTATTGATCGAGTGATAGAGCCAGTTCTTGAATACTTGCTTCTTTTGTCAGACAAGGATCTTTTCATACGGGGTCTTCATAACATTCGTGAAGTGTTTGCAATCATGACTTGGTATTTATGGTGGGATAGATGAAAATTGGTCCATTAAGGAAAGTTTTAGGATGCTAACCATACGTCTATGGGGGTTCGTGCTATAGCGGCAAACTAGGTTAATGCCCACGCCCCTAATGCCTCCATGAAAAAAGGAGGGTGGGTTAGACCCCCAAAATGTTTTGTCAAGCTTAATGTGGATGCGTCTTTTGACCAGGATCTGCTTGGGGGGGACTGCTGGAACAGTTCTTATAGATGACAAAGGAAATTTCATTGTTGGTCGATATTGGAAGATTTATTGTATACGAACACTCTGACAGCTGAAGCCCTGGCCCTTAGATTGAGCTTATCTCTCGCACACAAGACAGGATGCAACCGTCTTGTTGTTAATTCGGATAATATGGAAGTAATCGATAGAATGGAGAATGGAGGTCAGTCCGCGGGAGTAGCTACAACAGTTTTTGAAGATTGCTATTACTTGGCCTGTGATTTTCCCCTTACTTGTTTCGAACATTGTAATAGGGAGGCAATTAAGGTTGCTCATGAACTTGCTAGGTTAGCGAAATTTTCAGATAGTAGGGATTGGTTTGAGCAACCTCTCGATGAGATTGTACCTTTTATTATAGACGATCTTGTGACGCCCCAAGACCGACGCTCCACATGCCTTCCATTTATTTTGGTTGTCACCGTGTGTTTTATTTATTTGCTGCATTCATCATGGCATCGTGTGCATCGCATCCGCGTGTTTTCATAAAACTAGTGGTCGTTCGGAGTTGCCGCTTCTCACTTCTTCTCCGTTGACCTGTTGTCAGACTGCTTGTCTTTGTTGACCTTCTCCCAGACCAACCGAACGGCTCTCTTTTCTCTTTCTCCGAGACCAAACCCCCTTGTCCCCGTGGCCTTTCGTTAGACCCCTTTGTCTATGATTTTCCCCTCTCGTCTAAATGTTCCCCTCTCTGCACAGTGCGCAGAGCCCCTCGCACGAGTCCGAAAACTTCCCGAAGCCAAACTGGGCCGTCGTTACCGATAAGTCCTGATCATCTCCAAACATCCCTAAAATATCTTTGGTTTCTTATTTGGGCTTCCTAACCTATTTATTTCGGGCCATTTGATTATGATCGATGGGACCGAATAGCCCCTAAGCTAATCCACCTGCTATGCAACCAGACCAAACCCTAAAATTTAGGAAGATGTCCCACCCATCCATTTCATCCGCCGCCACCCTCTGTCCAAATCCTCCTCGGATTCCACATCGAGCCAACCATAGCCACCAACATTCCTCCTCGTTTCCAGCCACCACCCAGTTCGGCAAAAATTCGTGTTTTGACCCTTTTTGGGTATGAATTCGGGATCTGACCCCTGTTGGTAATTTTTTTTGGCATTTGACCCTTTTGCTTCTACCGCAACCTACATCACACAAACGAGGCCAAGAGCTGACCTGGCAGAGAGCCTACCGCCAGAGCACTTGGCAGTACGGTATACAACCTTACCTCCATGGTGCCCGGCAGTAGGGTGTGCTACCCTATCGCGGGTTTGCTGGCATTGTTGGTCACAGAAACTATGTGCATGGGGGAAGGCGACCTACCGCCGGCGAGTGCGGCGGTAGGATGTGCAATCCTACCGCCAACTTTCGTGGCGGTAGGGTGTGCAACCCTACCACTGGTTAGGTGGCATGTTTGGTCTCAGTACATATGTGCTTGGGGGGGTATCTACTGCCTGAGTGTTCGACGGTAGGTTGTGCAAGCCTACCACCAGGGTACCCGGCCGTAGGTCCTCATCCTAGTGCATTTTTTGCACCCAACTTGTATTGTCTTCTCTTCAATTTTTTGCACATATGTAACAATTTTTAGCACATATAAGAAGAATAGCTCACGTGCAAATGATTCAATCTCGAAAGATGGTAACATAGCAAGCACACGCCCACAAATGGTTTTACATAGCAAGTTCAACAAATACGAAATAGTTTCATCCGCAAATGGTTCACAAAACAAACATTAAATTTTTAACTAGTTCACCGGCATGGCAGCAACTTCACGCCCTCCTTTCCCTCTTCGAGGTATGGTCCTCATTGGTCTTTGATCGCTTCTCGACTGTCTTCTTCTTGCGCCGATTAGGACGCGCTTTTCTGAAACGGGGATGGACTTTGCCAATCCTTCTTCGGCGCAATCCTCTTCTCAAGCTCGGTTGTCTGAGTTGCTGGAGGTACGTCGTGAACATCGTACACCTCATCATCGTCATCTTCCTCTTCTTCACCATGTTCTTCTTCTGCTCCCTCTTCCTCGCCCTCTTCTTCATCTTCTCTTCACCATCATCGTCCTCGCCCTCCTCCTCGTCCTCTTGAACCGCCATAGACGATGAGGCAGCCTGGCTAGATGAAGCGAGGCTACGCATCGGTGCACGAGGAGCAAAAACTTCAGCGGAGGAGGTGGCGCACCCAAGCAGGCCCACAAGCTTGCGACATTTTTTGATGAACTTCTGCAATGAGAACGAAACAATAAGCATAATATGGATCAACTTTATTGTTAAAAACGAAAATGATCTTAAGAAAATGAACTCCATGTTACCTTCACCGTTACCCTCAACCTGTTCTCACTAGCTTGAGTCTCGGGGATAGAACTAAGCGCATTAGAGGCATAAAAAATGCTTTTGTTCAGCTTCGAATACTGCAAAGTAATAAATGAGTCACTAGCACTAAAGTTGATTTGATCCAACCGTCGGCTGAAAACATATAAAAACAACTTACCACTTGTTTCATGATGGGTCCATACTCCCCAAATCTGCCTTGTAGCTCTCTGATGCTGTCATTGTAGGCTTCATATTGTGAATGTGGCGTTGCATATTGAGCTCCACTTAATTTGTAGTACTGTTGTTGCACTTTGCCATGTCATGCATATTTAAGACCGGATATGCACCATACTTGTTTGTGCATCATACCATGTTTATGCTTGTGTGTTTACCGTGTTGTTTGCTTCTTTCCACTTTGCTTCTCTCATTAGCTTCGGCTTCATTCCAGAGTTGTGAGGATTTGTTTGACTATCTCTGTTTGTCTTCTTCATGGATTCGTTCTTCTTCCTTGCGGGATCTCAGGCAAGATGACCATTCCTTGATATCACCTCTATCTTTGCTTTGCTAGTTGTGTCGCTCTACGCTATGTCGCGCTACCCACTATTTGTTTCTCAGTCGCCCACATTTGCCATGACAACCTCTAACCACCTTCCTAGCAAATCGTTGTTTGGCTAAGATACGCTTTTGCTCAACCCCTATTATAGCGTTGTTAGTTGCAGGTGAAGTTGAGGTTGTTCCATGTCGGAACATGGATATTTTTGGAATATCACAATATTTCTTATTTAATTAATGCACCTATATATATTTGGCAACGGGTGGAAGGCTTGGCCTTTTGCTCAGTGTTTTGTTCCACTCATGCCACCTTATGTTCCGATAAACTGGTGTTATTTCCTTGATTTTGCTTTCCTAACGCGATTGGGGTTTATGCCCCCCCTTAATAGTTCGCTTTGAATAAAACTCCTCTAGCAAGGCCCAACATTGGTTTTACCATTTGCCTAATAACAAAAAACTTTCATAGGGACCTGATACGTCCATTTTGCATCATGTTTTCTTACTGTTATTTATGATGTTTTTATGTATAATAATGCTTTTTGGAGTAATTCTAATGCATTTTCTCTCATAATTTTCAAGGTATGCATCAAGAGGGAGAATTTCGGCAGCTGGAAATCTGGACCTGAAAAAGCTACGTCAGGACACCTGTTCCGCACAACTCCAAACGAGCCGAAACTTCACGGAGAATATTTATGATCTATTTGAAGAATATTGGAGCAAAGAAGTACCAGAGGGTGCCCACCAGGTGGGCACAACCCACCTGGGCGTGCCAGGGAGTCCAGACGCACCCTGGTGGGTCTTGCTCACCCAGGCCCACCTCCAGTGCCCATCTTCTGGTATATAAGCCATTCTGACCTAGAAAAAATAATGAGAAGACTTTCGGGATGTAGCGCCGCTGTCTTGAGGCGGAACTTGGGTAGGGGCACTTTTGCCCTCCGGCAGAGCGATTTTGCCGGGGGAAGGAAATCATCGTCATCATCATCATCAACAACTCTCGCATCTTGGGGAGGGCTATCTCCATCAACATATTCAACAACACCATCTCATCTCAAACCCTAGTTCATCTCTTGTGTTCAATCTTGTTACCGAAACTATAGACTGGTGCTTGTGGGTGACTAGTAGTGTTGATTACATCTTGTAGTTGATTACTATATGGTTTATTTGGTGGAAGATTATATGTTAAGATCCAATGTGCTATTTAATACCGCTCTGATCTGCAGTACACTTATCATTTGTGAGTAGTTACCTTCGTTCTAGAGGTCACGTGGGAAATCATGTTTCAAGTAATTATGTGAATTTGATATCTGTTCGATATTTTGATAGTATGTATGTTGTAATTTCCTTAGTGGTGTCATGTGAACATCGTCTACATGACACTTCACCATATTTGGGCCTAAGGGAATTCATTGTGGAGTATTTATTAGATGATGGGTTGTGAGAGTGACATAAGCTTAAACCCCAGTTTATGCGTTATTCCGTAAGGGACCGATTGGATCCAAAAGTTTAATGCTATGGTTAGAATTTATTCTTAATACTTTTTCCGTAGTTGCGGATGCTCGCGGGAGGGTTAATCATAAGTAGGAGGTTTGTTCAAGTAAGAACAACACCTAAGCACCGATCCACCTACATACCAAATTACCAAAGTAGCGAACACGGATCGAACCAACATGATAAAAGTGACTAGATGAAATTCCCGTGTACCCTCAAGAACGCTTTGCTTATTATAAGATACCATCCTGACCTGTCCTTTGCTTCAAAAGGATTGGGCTACCTTGCTGCACTTTTGCTACTACTATCATTACTTGCTCGTTACAAAATTATCTTGCTATCAAACTACTCCGTTACTTACAATTTCAGCACTTGCAGACCGTAACGCCCTAGATGTAATAATTCCCAATATGGCAATATATTCATCGTTGACTTAATCAATTCCATTCTGGGCTCCTCCTTCATTTCAGGTATTTTGTGTTTTTGCATTGAGCGTGTGTTGCATATCGTTATGCCATTTTCATTATGTGCATTTCATTGGCATAGTGTCACTTGCATCCGTGTGTAGTTGCATCGTCTTCGTCCTCTCCGTTGTCCGTTTCGGATTCCGACTCTCTCACACAGCACCCGTCGCACCTCTCAAGTCTTTGTTTCGTGAGCGGGAGAAAAACATCCTCGGAATGGGACGAGAGTTGTCGAGTGGTCTTGGTATATCACCGGTAGACCGCCTGTCAAATTTTGTTCCATTCGGAGGTCATTTGATGCCCCAACGGTTAACCGTGTTAACTACCGGAAGCCTATTCTTTTTTAGCCCAGCACCCCTCCATAACAGCCCACTAGCCCATCTAAACCCACTCCATTCTCTTCGACGTTGGATCACGATCGCGTGGCCGAAAACCGCACCTCAATTGGACTCTCCTAGATCCCTCTACCTATAAAAACAGCCCCCCACGTCCATTTTCGGGAAAACCCTAGTCTCCCTCCTCTGCCCGCTGCCGGACGCGTCTGTCCGCTCCTGACACGTCCGCCCCCGCCGCCCGATCACTCATGGTGTGACACGTCAGCGTTCGCCGCCTCCTCTCTCCTCCCGAGTCGCCGGCTCGCCCGCTGCCGCCTAGGCCCCCGCCCCGCGACGTCTCCTCGCCTTCGCCTCCGTCGCCGGCCGCCGTCGCCGCACCGCGCCTCCACCGCCCGCTCCCGGCCGCCGCTTCGCCCGCGTCGCCCCGCCACCTCGCGCACCGCACCGCCCGCCGCCGCGCCGCAGCTCACCGCCGCGTCGCCGCCCCCGCGCGCGCTGCCGCCCGTTGTCCGCCGCCGCGCCGGCACCGTCTCAGGCCGGATCCGGCGAGATACGTCCCTGATCCGGTGGTGGGACGAGATCCACCATCGCGTCGAACCAAACGCCAACCCGTGCCCCCGCATCTCCCCGTCCCGCATCTCCTCGTCCCAATTTTCGCGGAAGGTAATTTTCACGAACTCCCAGATCCGTGATATTATGTTGCCTCCTTTGCCATGTCATATCTCTATGCATGTAGCTCCAAATCGCGCATATGATATATGAAAATGTTCGTCTCGAAGTGCTCTACGTGTTGGCATGAGTTTTGTGCATTTTTTAATCCATCTAGATGTCTTAATCTTTGTTGCCAAACTGCTATGTGATGTTACTGGTCAACTCTAGTTGTCTGTCAACAATATGTTAGCATGTTTGTGAGGTCGTATCTTTGTGCATGTTGGTCCAAATAGAGTGTATGATATGTCAAAAATGTTCTTCTTGTGATGCTCTTAATGATGGATTAATTTGCATACATGTTAGGTTGCATTATGCCATGATTATCCCTGTAACAAAAGTGCTTGTTGCTGTTAAGTTGCTAAAATTGTTATAACTTGATGATTTGTCTTTTTCGTAGCATTTTGTGTGATTTTCTTTTGAGCCACATGTCAACATGTTTTAGGAGCATAATCATGTTATCTTTGAAGTGGTGTAATTGGTTTTTCATGATATGCCATGTGGTGACTTGAACAAGATTGTAAACATGCCATGTCAATGTTGTTGTTTTTACATGCATGTTCGGGTGTTATAAGTCTGGAATCTGTTATAACATGTTGCCATGTAAACTTGATGCCACAATCTTTTCCATGCATGTTTTGGAGTAATCAGTGAGCATTTCTTGATGTCCATGTAATTATCTATCAATCCATGCATCTGTTTGCATTTATGACCTGCTGTAGCTTGTTGGTATCTTGCTCTCAAAATGCTTGAAATCTACACTTCCAGTCTGTTAACAAAACATTCATTTTGGCAAAGCTCATGGTGATCAACCCTTGCATGGAATGACTTGTTTCTTTGGATGAATTGGAAGTATATTATGTCTTCTTCATGCTCATGTAATTTTTATGCTTGTTATAATTGTTTGGCTTGTTGTTATGTCCCTCCAAAGGCAGCAACATATTGTTCCCTGTTGCATGCCTAGTAATTTTCACTAAGTCAGAAAACCTGTTAACTTATTGAATCTTGCCATGCTTGTTTAGTTGTGTTCCATGCCTGTTAAGATATTGTTCCTGAGTTCATACTTATTGAGAATCATGTCTACTTCAAATCCATGGCCTTTGTCATCATGTTTGGGTGCTGTAGCATATTTAAACCTTGCTCCAAAGATGCCATGTTGCTGTTAACATCAGTTTTGCATTGCATCTTGTTTTGCTTGCCATTTGCAAACCGCGCATCCGATTCCAATGATCTTTATATCGATTTTGACTGAAATATTTCAATCTATCCAGTGGCATGCTTGGTTTGCCAAGATCTTGCCCACATCCATCATGTCTTCACATGTCCTTCCCGGCTTCATCTCCTTTCATACCGGTAGCTCCGTAGCATCATACTTGCATCTCTCATGCATAGCATGTGTTCTTGTCTTGTCAAGTGTGTTTATTTGGATGCTTGTTTATGTTGGGTAGCACCGGGAGACGAGTTTGAGTCCAAGGTCGAGACAGCCGCTGAGTATTATTACGAAGAGCAATGTCCCGATAACACCGAAGACTTACTAGGCAAGATGACCATTCCTTGATATCACCTCTATTGTTGCTATGCTAGATGTCTCGCTCTATTGCTTTGTCACGATACCTATCCTTTTGCATGTCAGCCCCCACCTTGCCATGAAACCTCTAACTACTTACCTAGAAAACCATTGTTTGGCTAAGTTACGCTTTTGATCAAGCCCCCTCTTATAGCGTTATTAATTGCAGGTAAAGATGAAGTTTGCTCCATGTGGATTTGGTTTATGGCAATTACAAAATATCTATTATTTACATTAATGCACCTATATACATGGCAATGGGTGGAAGGCTTGGCCTTTTGCTCGGTGTTTTGTACCACTCATGCCGCCTTAAGAACCGATAAACCGGTGTTATGTTCCTTGATTTTGTGTTCCTAACGTGGTTGGGTATATGAGGACCCCTTGATAGTTCGCTTTGAATAAAAATCCTCCAGCAAGGCCCAACCTTTGTTTTACCATTTGCCTAATAACAACTAAAATTTGCATAGGGACAAGCTACCCCATGGATTCTTAATTAACACCCCAGGACAGTGCTCCTCATGAGTGTTGGTCCAAACTGGGCAGCCTGCGGGGCCGCCTCGGGGAAACCTGAGGTATCTGGTATTCATCCATAGCTTGACCTATCCAATCGTGGCCTGAGACGAGATACGCGCGGCTCCTATCACGGAGTCGACATGTTGGGAGGCTTTGCTGGACTTGTTTTACCACTGTCAAAATATCTTGTACACCGGGATTCCGAGTTTGATCGAGTAGTCCCTAAGATAAGGGGTTTTACCTCTGTTGATCACGAGAGCTTGTGATGGGATAAGTTGGGACACCCTGCAGGGTTATGATCTTTCGAAAGCCGTGCCCGCAGTTATGTGGCGGATTAGAATTTGTTAATATCCGGTTGTAGATAACTTGACACAAAACCTCAAACATAATACACTACTGTGTGAGTAGTCATGATGGTCTCTTTTCGAGGGAGTTCGGGAAGAGAACACGGCTGGGTTATGGATGACTCATAGGTAGACATGATCATCTAGTGATCATGACTTGGTTCACGATCGATGGCTTTCACTTCTCTTCTCGCTCTGATGATACGTAAGCTAGCCACCTCATCTACGCTTAGCGATTGCACCAGCCCCCTTATACACTTCTCCTTACCCAAAGGCTTTGATAGTTTTCATACCTGGGAATGGGATTGCTGAGTCCTCGTGACTCACAGTTTACTACAAACACAGGTGCAGGTACAACCGAGTACGATTCAGGTGATGGCCCGGAACTCAAGTGGGAGTTCAATGAGGAACGTGGGCGTATGTACGTGACGTATCCCGACGATCAGTAGTTGTTCCTACTAGGGCCGATCGGGTATAGTGGGTGGTTATCTTCTTTTCATTTGGATTTGTCTGTAGTCGGACCATGTTTGTACTTGAATGAATGTATGACTTACTTATGCATTGTGTGGAGTGGCTATTGTAAGCCAACTATGTATTTTCCCCATTTATTCTTGTACATGGGAATGTGTAAAGATGACCATCTTGCGATCATACCAAAATGCGATTATGCCTCTAAGTCGTGCCCCGACGCGTAGGAGATATAGTCTCATCTTGGGCGTTACAAGTTGGTAATCAGAGGCTTCCCCAACCTAGGAGCCCCTGCTTGATCGAACCGCCGCCGATGTTGAGTCTAGAATTTAAAAAATGTTTTGAGTCTTAGGATGATATATATCGGAGAGTAGGATTTCCTTTTCTCCTTATCCCCTTCGTCGCTCCGATGAGGAGTCCTGACGTAGAATTTTTGACTTCCTACCCTCTTTTCCACTATTTTTTTAGGATGACGCATGTATTGTTGGGATCGTTCTGATATTTTTGTGACGAGAACATTGTTCTTGGTGCCTCCTATCATTTAGGGGTTGTGGTAGTGTATCGAGGAGTTGAGCTCCGAGGTGTTGTCATCACAATTGTATCATTGCAGTTCTGGAATACCAGAGGTGGCCGACAACGAAAACGCTTCTATGCATGTCTGGTGGTGAGATAACCCCGACGTCACCCAGTACTGGAGGGATAGTTTGGGAGTATTGCCACATCTAGTATAGCGGATGCTTTCCGAAGGTCTGAGGTAAACGGTTTCCGAAGGTGCCTGGTTATGTGTTGACAGATGGATACAGCTGGATGTAGGACTTGTTAGTTGTGTGATATGCGGTGCTTCCCCTGTATCCCCAACACCAGATTCCATAACCAGAAAGCTTCGGGAATTTATAGGTGGGAATTCAAGTAGCTCTTAGGAAATCTTCCAACGGATGCATGATATGAGGTTGGGGTCTATCATGTATTTGTTCCATCTATTACCTTGTTGGTTTATTCTTCAATCTCGTTCACGTGGCTTCTCAACAAGTTGATGTGTCATTTAAGCTTATGGAATTCATTCGTTCATTGCTCTGTTCGGATGATATTGTGAAGATTTATGTTGCAGCTCGTCTAGCCTTTGATTCAGCTTATCTATCTTGCAATTGGGATTCTAACGGTTGTCGTCATCTCCAGGATGGCACCTAAAAGAGTTCCCAACCAGAACCTAGAGGTTGATGATGAACCAACACCATCCCCTCCTCCTCTGCCCGAGGCATGGCGGGCTGTGATGCAAGCCACCACCGCCAATACTCAGATGATGCTTCAGATGATGCAAGCTTTTCAAGCTATTCAGAACAACCAGAACAATCAAGGGAATCAAGGCCAAGCTAACTTCAACAACCAGCCTCACTTTGCTACTCTGAATCAATTCCATGCAAATCTGCCCAAGTCCTTCAGCTACTGTGTCGATCCGCTCGATGCCGAGGATTGGCTCACAGACATCAATAAACACTTCAAGTGCAGTAATGTCAGACCTGAGGATTATGTCAAGTTTGATGCATTCCAACTCAAAGACCAAGCTGCAGATTGGTGGCAACCGTACAAAGACTCTAGAGCGGGTCGTGAGATCTCTTGGACTGACTTCTGCCGTGATTTTCATTCTCATCACTCCCTACCAGTGTCATCGAAGGCATGCATGAGCAGTTCCGCAACCTCAAGCAAGGCAATATGTCTGTCTACGAGTACAATGTCAAGTTCCAGAATCTGGCCCATTATGCAAAGCAAGATATTCCCGATGCCAAGAGCAAGATCTACCAATTACGAGGCGGTCTGAAAGATGAACTCTAGCTTGTTCTCACTCTCTTCGAGCCTGCCAAATTTGATCAATTCTATGACATGGCTCTCAAACAAGAAGCTGCCCAGCTCAAGTGTGAGGCTTCAAAGAAAAGAATCAGAGATGCAGTCAGCTCCTCTTCCTCCTCACAAGTGGTTGCTAAACAGCAGAAGTTCTGGCTTCCGCCACCTCCAGTGTTCCGTCCTCCAAGTCAGAACAAGCACTCAGGTGGTCATGGATCTTCCCACCCACCCAACCCAAGCAACTAGAACAAATCTCAGTTTCAAGCGCCAAGGCCAAGCGGTCCTTATCATTGACCACTCTATGAGGTTACATGCAACAAGTGTGGTAAAAAAGGGCACTATGCTAACAAGTGCACCCAAAGGAGCTTTCCGCCACCTCCTCCTATCAAGCCGTCAAGCAATGCTATTGTCATGCACAATCCCAAGTATGCAAGAGTGAACCTGATGAACTCAGCTCAAGCAGAAGATTCCTCTCAAGTGATCATGGGTACACTTCTAGTTAACTCTTTTCCTGCAAAAGTTTTATTCGATTCAGGTGCATCGCATTGTTTTATGTCAAGACCATTCTTTGCCAAGCATGAGTTAACTTCTTCACATTTGGGAAGTCCCTTGGATGTTGTTTCTCCGGGAAAAAGGTTGAGCTCTAGTATGATGGTTCCGGATGTCTCCATCAAGATGGGTGACTATAAATTTCTAGCTTCCCCATCTGTTCTCGGCAATTCAGACATTGATCTCATTCTTGGAATGGATTGGCTCTCTAAGCATGATGCTCTTCTTGATTGTGCAAACAAGGAGGTCAATCTAACTCATCCTTCCGAAGACGTGATTATCTTCGCAGCTTGAGATAACACAATCAGGCTATTCTCTCTCAATGGCAAGGGCAAGATTAATGCCATATCCCAGATTCCGGTGGTTTGTGAATATGAAGATGTATTTCCTGAAGAATTGCGAGGGATGCCTCCCAATCGTCCTGTTGAATTCCTCATTGAACTTGAACCTAGTACGGAGCCAGCCTGTCGACGTCCGTACAAGCTATCTCCTAAAGAGTTGAAGGAATTGAAGAAGCAACTTGACGAGCGAGAACGCTTGGGTCTGATCAGACCAAGTTCTTCTCCTTGGGGCTGCGGTGTTCTTTTTGTCAAGAATAAGGATGGCAGGGAGCGGCTTTGCGTTGATTACCGGCCATTGAACAAGAAGACAATTAAGAATAAGTACCCTCTCCCCAACATCAATGAACTGTTCGAGCAGCTCAAAGGAGCCAAGGTTTTCTCGAAGCTTGATCTCCAAATGGGCTACCATCAAATTCGTATCCGTGAGCAAGATATTCCCAAGACCGCATTCAGGACAAGTTTCGGCTCCTACGAGTACATAGTCATGTCCTTCGGGCTTGCAAATGCACCTCCCACCTTCTCTCGGATGATGCATTTCGTATTCAACCCATACACCAATGAGTTCGTCCTTGTCTATCTCGATGATATTTTGGTATTCTCCAAGACAAAAGAAGACCACGCCAAGCAACTCCGTTTGGTTCTTGACAGGCTCAGAGAGCACCTCTTTTATGCGAAATTCTCAAAGTGCAAATTTTGGCTTGATGAAGTTCTCTATCTTGGTCATATTATCTCTACCAAGGGCATTTCAGTTAACCCCAAGAAGGTTGCAGCTATTGTTAAGTGGGAACCTCCTCAAAATGTCAAGCAACTCCGAAGCTCCCTCGGGCTTGCAAGCTATTGCAGAAGGTTCGTCGAGAACTTCTCCAAGATTGCCAAGCCTCTGTCAAACTTGTTGCAAAAGAATGTCAAGTATTCATGGACTCCTGAGTGTGATGCGACATTCAATACACTCAAAGAGAAGCTTGTCTCAGCTCTAGTTCTGACTCCTCCTGATGAATCCAAACCATACCAAGTGTTTTGTGATGCCTCTTTGCAAGGTCTGGGTGGCGTCCTTATGCAAGAGAAGAATATTGTGGCATACACTTCTTGGCAGCTCAAGCCAAACGAGAAGAACTACCCCACTCAGGATCTTGAGTTGGCGTCAGTTGTCCACATCTTGATCACGTGGAGACACCTCTTGTTGGGCAGGCAGGTTGACATCTTCACCGACCACAAGAGTTTGAAGTATATCTTCACATAACCAAACCTCAACCTCCGTCAGACTTGTTGGGTCGAAATGATTCAAGAGTACAACCCTAGCATTGAGTACACTTCTGGCAAGGCCAACATGATTGTAGACGCCTTGAGCAGAAAGGCTTATTGCAACAGTCTCATCCTCAAACCGTTCAAACCGGATCTCTATGAAGCATTCTGGAAACTCAACCTTCAAGTTGTTCCACAAGGTTTTCTTGCCAACCATCAAGTCACTCCTACCTTGGTAGATCAAATCCGTGAAGCTCAACTTCTTGATGCTATGGTGGGAAAAGTGAAGCATGGTATTGCCAAAGGTTCTCCAAAGTACAAGTGCTACCACATTGATGACAATGACACCTTATTCTTTGAGGACCGGATTGTGGTTCCAAAAGGTGACCCACAGAAGGTCATAATGAACAAGGCTCATAATTACCTTCTCTCGATACATCCAGGCAGCTCCAAGATGTATCATGACCTTAAGCAATCCTATTGGTGGACTCGCATGAAAAGAGAAATTGCTCAATTCATGAACGAGTGTGATGTCTGCCGCAGAATCAAAGCAGAACATCAACGTCCAGCCGGACTTCTCCAACCTTTGCCTATTCCCGAGTGGAAGTTCGATCACATTGAGATGGATTTCGTCACCGGCTTCCCCAAGTCCAAGTGAGGAAATGATGCTATCTTTGTGGTTATTGATAAGCTCACAAAAGTGGCTCATTTTCTTCCAGTCAAGGAATCCATCAACGCAACACAACTGGCAGAGCTGTACACCTCCAGAATTGTCCCTTTGCATTGTATCCCTCAAGTAATCTCCTCAGATCGTGGAAGCTTGTTCACTTCCAAATTATGGGATTCCTTCCAGTCAGCTATGGGTACCAAGATTCTCTTCAACATAGCTTTCCATCCTCAGACAAGTGGTCAAGTTGAGAGGGTGAACCAAATCCTTGAAGATATGCTCAGGCCATGTGTAATCTCCTTCGGCATGAAATGGGAATATTGTCTTCCATTTGCCGAGTTCTCCTACAACAACAGCTTCCAAGCAAGTTCAGGCAAAGCACCATTTGAAATTCTCTATGGCAGAAAGTGTTGTACCCCTCTCAACTGGTCCGAGACTGGTGAATGTCAACTCCTTGGCAATGATTTGATCTCATAGGCCGAAGAAATGTGCAAAGTCATACGTGAGAATCTCAAGGCAGCGCAATCGCGCCAAAAGAGCTACTATGACGGCAAGCATCATGACTTGGCTTTTGACATTGGGGATCTTGTATATCTCCGTGTTTCTCCTATGAAGGGCACTCAGAGGTTCGGTATCAAGGGCAAGCTAGCTCCAAGATATGTGGGGTGCTTTCAAGATTGTTGGAAAAAGGGGCGACCTCGCCTACCAACTCGAGCTTCCTCCAAACTTCTCCAACGTGCACGACGTGTTCTACATGTCACAACTCCGCAAGTGCTTCAAGATGCCCGAATGTACCGTCGCCTTCGAAGAAATTGATCTTCAAGCCGACTTGTCTTATCATGAGCACCCCGTTTCTATCCTTGAAGAGACCGAGCGCAAGACTCGCAACAAATCAATCAAGTTCCTAAAAGTGAAGTGGTCACACCATATCGACAGAGAAGCTATGTGGGAACGTGAGGATCACCTCCGTTCGGAATATCCGGAGTTCTTTCAGTCCTAGATCTCGGGACAAGATCTTTTCGTAGTGGAGGAGAGTTTGTAATGCCCCAGATGTAATAATTCCCAATATGGCAATATATTCATTGTTGACTTAATCAATTCCATTCTGGACTCCTCCTTCATTTCGGGTATTTTGTGTTTTTGCATTGAGCATGTGTTGCATATCGTTATGCAATTTTCATCACGTGCATTGCATTGGCATAGTCTCACTTGCATCCGTGTGTAGTTGCATCGTCTCCGTCCTCTCCATTGTCCGTTTCGGATTCCGACTCTCTCACACAGAACCCATCGCACCTCTCAAGTCTTTGTTTCGTGAGCAGGACAAAAACATCGTCGGAATGGGCTGAGTTGTTGAGTGGTCTTGGTATATCACCGGTAGACCGCCTGTCAAATTTCGTTCCATTTGGAGGTCGTTTGATGCCCCAACGGTTAACCATGTTAACTGCCGGAAGCCTTTTCTCTTTTAGCCCAGCACCCCTCCACAACAGCACACTAGCCCATCTAAACCCTCTCCATGCTCTTCGCCATTGGATCACGATCGCATGGCCGAAAACCGCACCTTATTTGGACTCTCCTAGCTCCCTCTACCTATAAAAACAGCCCCCCCCCACATACATTTTTGGGCAAAAACCCTAGTCTCCCTCCTTTGCCCGCCGCCGGACACATCCGCCACAGCCGCCCGACCACTCACGGGCGACACGTCAGCGTCCGTCGCCTCCTCTATCCTCCCGCGCCACCGGCCCGCTGGGGCCCAGGCGGGGCCCTCCCAGCCCGCTCGCCCGCCGCCGCCTCCTCGCCTTCGCCTCCGTCGCCGGCCGCCGCACCGCGCCTCCACCTCCGGGCGCCGGGCGCCGCTTCGCCTGCGTCGCCCCGCAACCACGCGCCCCGCGCCGCCCGCCGCCGCAGCTCGCAGCCCCCCGCGCGCGCTGCCGCCCGCCATCCATCGCCGCACCGACACCGTCTCCGGCCGAATCCGGCGAGATCCGGCCCGAATCCGGTGGTGAGACGAGATCCACCACCGCGTTAAACCAAACGCCGGCCCGCGCCCCCGCATCTCTCCGTCCCGCATCTCCTCGTCCCACTTTTCGTGGAGGGTAATTTTCACCAAGTCCCAGATTCGTGATATTATGTTGCCTCCTTTGCCATGTCATATCTCCATGCATGTAGCTCCGAATCGCGCATATGATATATGGAAATGTTCGTCTCGAAGTGCTCTACGAGTTGGCATGAGTTTTGTGCATTTTGTGATTCGTAAAGATGTCTTAATATTCGTTTCCAAACTGCTCTGTGATGTTACTGGTTAGCTCTAGTTGTCTGTCAATAATATGTTAGCATGTTTGTGAGGTCGTATCTTTGTGCATGTTGGTCCAAATGGAGTGTATGATATGTCAAAATGTTCATCTTGTGATGCTCTTCATGATGGATGCATTTAGATACATGTTAGGTTGCATTATACCATGATTATCCTTGTTATAAAAGTGCTTGTTGCTGTTAAGTTGCTAAAATTGTTATAACTTGATGATTTGTCTTTTTTGTAGCATTTTGTGTGATTTTCTTTTGAGCCACATGTCAACATGTTTTAGGAGCACAATTATGTTATATTTGAAGTGGTGCAATTGATTTTTCATGATATGCCCTGTGGTGACTTGAACAAGCTTGTAAACATGCCATGTCAATGTTGCTGTTTTTATACTTAGTGAAAAACTGCAAAGTCTGGAATCTGTTATAACATGTTGCCATGTAAACTTGATGCCACAATCTTTTCCATGCATGTTTTGGAATAACCAGTGAGCATGTCTTGATGTCCATGTAATTATCTATCAATCCATTCCTTTTTTTGCATTTATACCCTGCTGTAGCTTGTTGTTATCTTGCTCTCAAAATGCTTGAACTCTACACTGTCAGCCTGTTAACAGAACATTCATTTAGGAAAAGCTCATGTTAATCAACCCTTGCATGGAGTGACTTGTTTCTTTGGATGAATTGGAAGTATATTATGTCTTCTTCATGCTCATGTAATTTTCATGCTTGTTATAATTGTTTGGCTTGCTGTTATGTGCCTCCAAAGGCAACAACATATTGTTCCTGGTTGCATGCCTAGTAATTTTCACTAAGTCTGAAAACATGTTAACTTATTGAATCTTGCCATGCTTGCTTAATTGTGTTCCTGTAAGTTTTTGGGTGTGCTCTGAGTTCATACTTATTGAGAATCATGTCTACTTCACATCCATGGCCTTTGTCGTAATGTTTGGGTGTTGTGGCATACTCAAACCTTGCTCCAAAGATGCTATGTTGCTGTTAACATCAGTTTTGCATTGCATCTTGTTTTGCTTGCCATTTGCAAACCGTGCATCTGATTCCAATGATCTTTATATCAATTTTGATCAAACTCTTTCAATCCAGTGGCATGCTTGGTTTTCCAAGATCTTGCCCACATCCATCATGTCTTCACATGTCCTTCCCAGCTTCATCTACTTTCATACTGGTAGCTCCGTAGCATCATACTTGCATCTCTCTTGCATAGCATGTGTTCTTGTCTTGTCAAGTTTGTTTATTTGCATGCTTGTTTATGTTGGGTTGCACCAGGAGACGCGTTTGAATCCGAGGTCGAGACAGTCGCTGAGTACGATTACGAAGAGCAAGGTCCCGATAACACCGAAGACTTACCAGGCAAGATTACCATTCCTTGATATCACCTCTATTTTTGCTATGCTAGATGCCTCGCTCTACTGCTTTGTTGCGATACCTATCCTTTTGCATGTCAGCCCCCACCTTGCCATGAAACCTCTAACTACTTACCTAGCAAACCATTTTTTGGCTAAGTTACGCTTTTTCTCAAGCCCCCTCTTAGAGCGTTGTTAGTTGCAGGTGAAGATGAACTTTGCTCCATGTGGATTGGGTTTTTAGGAATAACACAATATCTATTATTTACATTAATGCACCTATATACATGGCAATGGATGGAAGGCTTGGCCTTTTGCTTGGTGTTTTGTTCCACTCATGCCGCCTTAAGAACCGATAAACCGGTGTTATGTTCCTTGATTTTGCGTTCCTAACGTGGTTGGGTATATGGGGACCCCTTGATAGTTCGCTTTGAATAAAACTCCTCCGGCAAGGCCCACCCATGGTTTTACCATCTGCCTAATAACAACTAAAATTTGCATAGGGACTAGCTACCCCGTGGATTCTTAATTAACACCCCGGGCCAGTGCTCCTCATGAGTGTTGGTCCAAACTAGGCAGCATGCGGGTCCGCCCCGGGGAAACCTGAGGTATCTGGTAGTGACCCGTAGCTTGACCTATTCGATCATGGCCTGAGACGAGATACACGCGGCTCCTATCAGGGAGTCGACACGTTGGGAGGCTTTGCTGGACTTGTTTTACCATTGTCGAAATATCTTGTACACCGGGATTCCGAGTTTGATTGAGTAGTCCCTAAGATAAGGTTTTTTTACCTCTGTTGATCACGAGAGCTTGTGATGGGCTAAGTTGGGACACCCTGACAGGGTTATGATCTTTCGAAAGCCGTGCCCGCGGTTATGTGGCGGATTGGAATTTGTTAATATCCGGTTGTAGATAACTTGACACAAAACCTCAAACATAATACATTACTGTGTGAGTAGTCGTGATGGTCTCTTTTCGAGGGAGTTCGGGAAGAGAACACGGCTGGGTTATGGATGGCTCGTAGGTAGATAGGATCATCTAGTGATCACGACTTGGTTCACGATCGATGGATTTCACTTCTCTTCTCGCTCTGATGATACGTAAGCTAGCCACCTCATCTACACTTAGCGATTGCAGCATCCCCCTTATACACTTCTCCTTACCCAAAGGCTTTGATAGTTTCCATACCTGGGAATGGGATTGCAGAGTCCTCGTGACTCACAGTTTACTACAAAGACAGGTGCAGGTACAACCTAGTACGATTCAGGTGATGGCCAGGAACTCAAGTGGGAGTTCAATGAGGAACGTGGGCGTATGTACGTGACGTATCCCGTCGATCAGTAGTGGTTCCTACTAGGGCTGATCGGGCATAGTGGGTGGTTATCTTCTTCTCATTTGGATTTGTCCGTAGTCGGACCATGTTTGTACTTGGATGAATGTATGACTTATTTATGCATTGTGTGAAATGGCGATTGTAAGCCAACTATGTATTTCCCCCCTTTATTCTTGTACATGGGAATGTGTGAAGATGACCATCTTGCGATCATACCAAAATGCGATTATGCCTCTAAGTCATGCCCCGACACATAGGAGATATAGTCGCATCTTGGGTGTTACACAGACGTTACCTTGCTGAGAACCATCTGACATTTCCTTCTGCTCCTCGTTGGGTTCGACACTCTTACTTTTTGAAAAGAGCTACAACTGATCCCCTATACTTGTGGTTCATCAAGCCTATTTTCTGGTGCCATTGCCGGGGACTGAAGCGCTTTTGGTAAGTGGAAATTGGTAAGGAAACATTCATATAGTGTGCTGAAATTTATCGTCACTTGTCACTATGGAGAACAATCCTTTGATGGGTTTGTTCGGGGTATCTTCACCTCAACCGGAACCACAATTAGCTACCCCTCAACCTGCTGCACCTACTGATAATATTGAATATGAAATTCCTTCCAGTATGTTAGAAGAACATCTAGCTAATCCTTATGCAGGAGGCGGAACCGAACATCCTGATATGCACTTGATATACGTGGAACAAATTTGTGGATTGTTTCCGAAAAAGGCTTTCGCCCCACTTTATAAATAAAGCAAACCACCGAGCACAAAGTCACAAAGTACCATCCGAACAACAAACATACAATGCCACCGCAGGCGAGGTCCAACACACACGCACACAAGCACTACCTAGGTTCAGCTGTGGGCACATCACAACAAGCCCAACATAGAAATGAAACACGCCCAACACAACAATGGCGGTGGCGGCGAGGAAGAAAATATCAAATCCGGCTCTGGTGGTGGTGGGTGAAGCGGAGGAGCCATCCAGAGAGCCATCACGCGAAGCTGGGTGATGATGGATGTGATGGCATGTCTCTCACTTGGATGGCTATGTGACCGCCAAAGCTGCAAGTAACCAGACCATTTGAACAGAGCGTCAGTAGCACGGCGAAGAGGTACCTGCTGAATCACAATCTTATTCCTAATAGTCCACAACGTCCAGGCTAGCACACCGATTGTCAGCCACCTAAATCAGGGAAGTTGTTGTGGTCCCAGCTTCCACCCACTAATTCGTGGAAACAGCTCCAGAGGAACTGCGTCGACACATAGGTGAAGAAGATATGGTTTGTGTCGTCTTCAGGCCCGCAAAGCGGGCACCAACCATCACCAGGGCCATTGCGCTTCAGGACCTCTACACCAGACGGAAGGCGGCCGCGAATCCATTGCCAAAAGTATATCCTAATATTCAAGGCAAGCCGAATCGTCTAGATGGAGGAGAGAGCCTTAGGGCCCGGCGACGGGGCTATGGCCTGGTAAAGAGACTTAGAGGAGAATTGCCCAGATGGCTATAGCCGCCACCTGGTGCGGTCCTCACCAATCTCCAGATCCGGCTCGTGCAGTGCAATGCAGTCGAGCAGCTCCTGCCATGCATCATTCTCCGCCGGTCCAAATGGGTGCCGGAACGCAAGGTGCCCTAAGTCAATAAGGGCCACCGCAACAGAAATCCGCGGCTCTACCGCGATGGAGAACAGGTCAGGGAAGCAAGCTGCGAAGGGGCAGTCCCCAGCCCAATGATCGAACCATAATAGTGTGGCAGTGCCAAAGCCAACCACAATCAAGGTCCCGATGCGGAGGACTAGGAGAAGCTGAATTATGGATTGCCAGAACTGGGATCCACCGGACCGCTGGCAGAAGGCGAGAGGTTGGCCATGGAGGTATTTCTGCTGGATGATTTGAAGCCACATGCCACCCTCTTCATTCGCAATCTGCCACAATCACTTAGTCAGGAGAGCAATGTTCATGTGTTTGGAGGACATGATCCCAAGTCCATCATGATCATGAGGTTTACAGATATCCGACCACCGGACCATGTGGTATTTCTGCTTATCGCCCTCGCCAGCCCAGAAGAAGTGCCCCTGGTCCGTGGCAATCTCATGGTGCAGAGTCTCGGGTAGGCTGTAGAAGCTCATAATGAATAGGAGCAAGCTGGAGAGGGACGAGTTAATGAGCATCGTCCGGGCGGCCTTAGATAGCGACCCTTCCAAGGTTCAATACGATGCTGAAGCTTCCCAACCGTGGGGTGCAGCTCGACGACCGTGAGCCTTGTGTCGCTGATGGGGATCCCCAAATAAGTCGTGGGGAAGCACCCATGCTGGAAGTTTAGACGGTCTGCAATGCTCTGTCGTTCATGTTGGGGGAATCCCATGGTCATGACCGCACTCTTATCGAAATTGATCCTGAGGCCACACATCTGCTGAAAGCAGAGCAGGAGGAATTTCAGGTTCGTGATGTCGTTCGCCGAGCCTTCCACCATTATAGTGGTGTCATCTGCATATTGGAGAAGGGAAATCCCATTCCCACCTACCAGATGCGGGACAATGCCCCTAATGCGTCCTGCAGCCTTGGCTTTATCTAGGATGTCTACCAGAGCATCAACAACGACGTTGAAGAGGAATAGAGAGAAGGGGTCGCCCTAACGGACCCCACATGATGTGGGTAAGTAAGGGCCAATCTCGCCATTGATGTTCATCGCCGTCCGGCCCGAGGAAAGCATTTGCATCACGCGGGTCACCCATCTGTCGTCGAATCCCTTTCGGAGCAAGCATTCCCGCAGGAATGGCCAGCTGACCGTGTCGTATGCCTTGTGGAAGTCTAGTTTCAGGAACACTGCCTTGAGGTGTTTGGAATGTACCTCATGGAGTGCTTCGTGAAACACTAGGACTCCATTAAGGATATACCGACCCTAGATGAATGCCGACTGGTCCGGGTGGGTGATCCGGTCTGCTATTGGGGCCACCCTAATGGCGAACCCCTTCGCAAGGATGCGGAAGATGACATTGATCACCGTAATCGGGCAGAACTGGCATATATCTGACGCTCCAGTTACTTTGGGGATGAGCGTGATGTTCCCAAAGTTCAGCCTGGTGAGGTTGGTGGAACCTACATAGAACTCCTAAAAGAGGGCAATCACTTCCGGTTTAATCACCTCCCAGAAGGTCTGGAAGAACTTCACTGGGAAGCCATCCAGGCCGGGGGCCGACGAAGTATTCATTCCCTCAATGGCCGCTCGGATTTCAGCCTCAGAGAATGGAGCCGTAAGGGCCACATTATCCACAGGCGATACACGTCTGTGGGCCAGCCAAATGTGGTGAGCGAGGGTCATCCCTCCCCGAGGGGAGGCAGATAATAGGTCTCTGTAGAAGCCGTCCACATGGGCCCGGATGTCCTCCGGCTACTGCAGGAGGGTCTCTCCATCCCAAAGGAGAGGGATGGAGTTACGACGTCGCCGGCCGTTGGCGATGGCCTGGAAGTAAGCTTTGTTGGCGTCCCCCTTGAGCACCCAATTCTGCGTTCCCCGCAAGCGCCAGTATTCCTCCTCATCAGTGTAGATGACCGTGAGATGGTCCTCTAAGTTATATCTAAGCATCCATTCGTCGTCCGAGAGTCCCGCGCCATCCGCACGGAGATCGAGGGCCTGGATGGCCTCAAGGAGGGCTTTCTTGCGCTCCCGGATATCATGGCCCATGTTAGCACCCCACCCTTTCATGAATTGCCGGGACCGCTTTGCACAGAAGTCCCAGGAGTCCATGGCCGAGAGGGCACGATGGGGGCATCGCGTGCCTCACGCCTTCTAGCGGCCACCGCAGCCGTGAAACCCGGCTGGCGCAGCCAGAAGGTTTCAAACCGAAAGCGGGGGGGGGGGGCAGGGGCGGACGCTCGTTCTCTGAGGAGAGGAGGAGGGGGATGTGATCGGAACCAATCCGAGTAATCGCCCGAAGCGAAGCTAGGGGGCAACGAATGTACCACTCAGGAGATGCGAAGACCTGGTCTAGGACGGAGCGGGTCGGTTTCGCTTGGCGGTTGGTCCAAGTGAACCTAGCCCCGACCATATCAAGCTCGCGAAGCCCCATGTACGGGATGTAGTCATTCAACATCTCCATCCGGGGGAAGTTAACCAAGTTATTATTCTTGTCATCCTCCGACCGGATAAGGTTGAAGTCACCGCCCACTACCACGGGCACCTGGGCGGCCGCAACCTTCCCGCGGAGCTCATCGAGGAATGTCTTAAATCGCCAGTGATCGGCCGGGCCATAGACCGCAATGATCTCCCATTTGAAGTTAAGGGCCCGCTCGGAGAGTTCCATGCTAACGAAGAACTCGCCCCGGTCCATGCTTCCTACCTCAAAGGTGGCATCCATGACACCTAGAAGGATGCTACTCGAGTGGCCTACGCTCCCACTAGTAGGGAGCCAGTGCCAAGCATATAGGTCGTAGCTCAAGTGCTCGAGCTCCGGAAGGGAAAAGTTCGTCTTTATAGTTTCTTGTATGGCCACGATGTTGATTCGTTCATTGCGCATGTACTCTATCAGTTGGCGGTGTCGGCCATCTTGGCCGAAACCGCAGATGTTCTAGAAAAAGTGTACACATCATGCGACCATCGGGGGGCTGCTTGACCCCAGGACTTGGGATGCACTCTGGGTGCGCAGGGCTGCGATGTGGGAATGGGTGCGTCCACGGATCTCAACAGGAGCGGCCACCGCCTGCGACAGGGCGCGTGAGGTGGCGTTGGTGGGGGCCTCCGAGGCGGCCAGGAGGCGTGAGCGGGCCTCAGCAAGCCGGCTATCTAGGATCTCCTCGGCGTGAATTGCCTCAATCTATACTAACGGGGGGGAGGGGGGATCTCTCCCTGAACACAATGGCCGAGTCTGCAGCCACCTTAGCGAGGTGGCCGAGCGGAGCCGACTCTAGAGCAGTGAACGAGCAAGTAGCAGGGGTATCGAGAATGGACGTATCACATGGTTCAAGGTTCCGGGCAGTGCCCCGAAGCTCTGCCCGCTCGGGGATAGGCAGAGCGGAGTTGCCCTCCGGCCTGGCCGCCTCAATTCAAGCACTGCAGCGAGAAGACGTCACCGGAGTGGAGGTCGATCTGCCCCGCCTGGAGTAGGCCGCAGTCCGAGGAGGGAGCGGGGGGTGGCCACCGAGATGGTCACCACTGTTGACGTCCCGCCTAGGACGGAGCACGAGGAGGCCGGGGGCAGGGTCACCCGCGAAGCGAGCGGGGCGACGTCCAGAGCCAGCGGGGTCGGGGTCAGGTCAGAGCCAGGGGGTGGATCAATCACCCCCAGGCCCGACAGGACCGGCATAGTGCGAGGAGGGGAGGGGGGTCCCGGATCCGGTCACACCCCTCCACCTCGGGCGGTGTAGGCACAGCCGGAGGGAGCAGGGCGGCAGGCGTCGAGTCGGCCCCCGCTGAGAGCACAATGGGGAGGTCGGGAAGAGTACCGACGGGGGAGCGCGGGGACAAAGCCAGAAAGACCTGGTCAAGCCTTCAGCAGGAAGCGAAGGGGCCGAGTGGTGGAGTCGGCCGGCCCCTGCTCCACCCTTGGCAGCCGAGGCGAGAGGCTGCTCACGGTGGGGATTATCCTTATACTACTCATCATCGTCCTCGGAGCCGAAGTGGTGGCCGTGATGGGGGCCATGGTCGCTACGGTGGCCCCCCGGACCCCCATCATCGGGGCCGCCACCAAGAGGCTATCGTCGGTTATGCGGGGGCGACCAATGTGGTTGGGAGGCTCGGGAGAGATCCGGAGGTCGAAGCCCTGGTCATTGAAGAAGACCCGGATCGTGGCACGAAGCTTGGACGAGTCAAGGGATTTGACCTTGACCCACACCTCCTCCTCCTTACGGAGAGAGAGCTCGTCCACCACTACCACCTTGCCAAGGATGTGGTGCATGTTCCGAATGGCCTCTCCGAGCGAGCGATGTCGGGGAGGCCACCGATGAGGATCCATGCCGTGTCTAGGATGGCCACTGCCAAGGGGACCCAGATCGGCACTGAGATGTCCACCACGAGCTTGTTCAATGCGAGGGTGATGTCGCTGCTGCGGGTGCCGTAGCCGTGGCTGACCGCGTCGGGGAACACCACTGAGAACTGGTTGCCAGCCAGTAGGGTGACCTGCCAGTCCCAGGTGCAGTGGTAGAGGCGGTTGAGCTCTGCCTCGATCATCTTGGGGGACACCACCCCATCCCGCACGGTGACTATCACAAGGAGTGAGGGCGAAGGCGGAGGGATGTCTGGCACCTCGATGTGGAAGTAGCCAAGGCCCTCGTCCCATGCCCGTACATCATCAACTCCTCCGATACCGGGCGGTCGGGGCAAAGGGCAGCCGGATGGTCGGGGTCCGAGCACACAAAGCAGCATTGTGGGCACGTGCAAGCCACCTAGGAGTGCCCAACGAGGCCGCAATTGTAGCACTTGACGAGGTCGACGGCTTGGTCATCAGGAGCAATGCGGTCGAAGCGGAAGCCGTTGGGCCGCGCGGGGTGGGCAGTGGGCATGGCCGGGCCATTACCATGGCCGAGCCCTCTCTTCTTCCTGCGTTGGGACCCTGCTTGCCCCAGTCGGCTCCATTGGCACCCGGCAGGAAGCTCGGCTCGCCACGAGGAGGTTGGTAACGACGCGTGTCGTAGCTGGGGGCTGGGAGATGGGAGCGCACAGGGGAGCATGAACGGCCATCGCGGGCTGGTGAGCGGTCGCCGTCCCGGCGTCGAGTGGGCGAGGGGGAGCGACGACGCTGGTTTCTCCAGTCGGGGCCCGATACATGCGAGCGGGACCGGGAGCGGTCCCGGCGGTCAGCCCGGGCCGGGGAGCGACGATCTGGGGAGCGGAGGTCCGAGGGCGGTGGGGAACGGCGGTCTAAACATGGAGGTGACCAGCGACCGTCGCGTGCTGCCAGTTGCCGGCGGAGGTCGGCCTCGCACCGCGCCGCATCAGGGGAGGGACGCGAGGAGTCACGGTGGTTGTCAGCCCGGCGCTTGGGGCATGGGCCATCATCGCCCCACGAGCATGGCATGGGTGCAGCCTCGAGCGGCGCTAGGAGGAGGCCGGGAGGGACGACGACGACGCTAGTGTCGCGGGCGACGGCGGATAGGGTTTTGGCTGTGGGAGTGGGGGGGGATGCGATATGGGGTGTGTGGGAAGCCCGACTCGGAGCCAAATGAGCGATCCACCCGAGTGGGCCAGCCCACATGTGGACAGAAGGAAGAGGCCCATGCGAGAGGTAGCGTCGGCCCGCGTAGGCGAGCTTGGCCCAGGTCGTGACCGGCCCAATTGGGCTCGGCCAGCCTGTGGGGCAGGGGATTGGGCGCGAGGTTTCCCCCGCCGCCGCCACCGGAGCCGAAGGAAGGGCGGGCCAGGATCATCATGGCGCAAGACTGGGCGAAAGCCGGAGGGCCAACTAACCAAATGACACAATGAATGGATGGAAAGGAGACGTGTGCCGGAGAAGCGGGGAGCATGCTGGAGGAGCGACTATGCTGCGAGGGGAGCGACCAGCCGAGCCGGCGGAGTCAGCAGCTGTCGAGGAGCTCCACGAGACGCGGGCGCCTCCCTGGCTGGACCGCCCCCCGACGCCCCACACCGGAGCACGGCGGCGGCGAGCGGCCCGGGGTCCCAAGGAGGTCTTTTGCCGGGGCGTGGTCGGGGGTGCCGCCCTGGCGAGCCGGCGCGACTGCGAGAGGGCTACGGGGCTGCCGCGCTGTGGCAGAAGCTCACTCTCCCTGCGGGTCACGGCAGGCCGGGCCGGGGGGTCGCGGCGCACAACCGGCCGGCTGGCAGCCACATCATCCTGCTCAGTGAGGTCAGCCCAACGGAGCACCGGAGCATGGGCAGAGGGCAAGGAGGGGGAGGAGGGGACTGTGGCCGATGCGGTCGAGGCCGGGGAAGCTGCGGGACAGGGCTCCGACGGCGGGGAGTCTGGCGGCGAAGCCGCGGGCGACGAGTCGCCTTGCGGGTCGCAGAAGCTCATCTGGTCAATCCTTCCAGGAGCTTGCAGGTTTACCCAGAGATCAAGTTATGAAGAAGGGTTTTCCTTTATCTTTGAAGGGAAAAGCATTAGCATGGTATAGGCTATGCGATGATATTGGAGCTTGGAACTAGAACCGATTGAAATTGGAGTTTCACCAAAAAAATTATCCTATGCATCTAGTTCATCATGATCGGAATTACATATTTAATTTTTGGCCTCGTGAAGGAGAAAGTATCGCTCTAGCTTGGGGAGGCTTAAGTCAATGTTATACTCATGCCTCAATCATGAGCTCTCAAGAGAAATTATTATCCAAAACTTTTATGCTCGGCTATCTCGTAATGATCAATCCATGCTTGATACTTCTTGCGCTAGTTCTTTTATGAAGAAAACAATTGAATTCCGATGGGATCTTTTGGAAATAATTAAACGCAACTCTAAAGATTGGGAACTCGATGAAGGTAAAGAGTCAGGTATTAAGCTTCAGTATGATTGTGTTAAATCTTTTATGGATACCGATGCTTTTCAAAAGTTTAGCACTAAATATGGACTTGCCTCAAGATAGTAGCCTCATTTTGTGAATCATTTGCTACTCATGTTGATCTCCCTAAAGAGAAGTGGTTTAAATATCACCCACCTATTAAATAGGAAATTAAAGAACCGATACTAGCTAAGGAAGAAATTATACTTTATAATGTTGATCCAGTTGTTCCTACTGCTTATATCGAGAAACCTCATTTTCCTGTTAGGATAAAGGAACATGCAAAAGTTTCAACTGTGATTAACAAAAGTTACATTAGAACACCTAAACCAGATGAACAAATTAAAGTAGAACCTAATATTGCTATGGTTAAAGTTCTCTTGGAAGAAAATGTAGACGGGCATGTTATTTACTTCTGTGAAGAAGTTGCTAGAATTGCCAAACCCGATAAAGAGGATAACATAGACCTATTGTTGGAATGCCCGTTGTCTCAATTAAAATAGGAGATCACTATTATCATGGTTTATGTAACATAGTGCTAGTGTGAGTGTTATTCCTTACACTTCATATCAATAAATTATGAATGACATAGCCGCAGCGATTGAAGACATAGATGTTACTATTAAACTTGCTAGTAGAGATACTATATCACCAATTGGGATAGTTAGATATGTTGAAGTATTGTGTGGGAAAATATAATACCCTACTAAATTTCTTGTTCTTGGTTCCCCACAAGATGACTTCTGTGCCATTATCTTTGGTAGACCTTTCTTGAACATCGTTAATGCTAAAATAGATTGTGAGAAACAAACTATGGGTGTTAGTCTTGGTGATGAGTCTCACGAATTTAATTTCTCCAAGTTTAATAGAAAGCTTCATGAAAAAGAATTGCCTAGTAAGGATGAAATAATTGGTCTTGCTTCTATTGCTTTGCCTCCCACTGATCCTCTCGAAAAATATTTGCTAAACCATGAAAATGATTTACATATGCATGAAAGAAATGAAATAGATGATATTTTCTTTGAACAACGTCCTCTGCTTAAACACAATTTACCTATTGAAACTCTAGGAGGTCCTCCTCCACCTAAAGGTGACCCCGTGTTTGAATTAAAACAATTGTCATACACTTTGAAATATGCTTATCTTGATGAAAAGAAGATATATCATGTTATTATTAGTGCTAACCTTGCAGAACATGAAGTAGAAAGATTATTGAAAGTTCTAAGGAAGCACCGAGCTGCTATTGGATATACTCTTGATGACTATAAAGGGCATTAGTCCCACTCTATGTTAGCACAAGATCAATATGGAACCTGATGCTAAACCCGTTGTTGATCATCAACGTCGGTTAAACCTAAAGATGAAAGAAGTGGTAAGAACGGAAATATTAAAACTTCCGGAAGCAGGTATAATCTATCCTATAGTTGATAGTAGATGGGTAAGTCATGTTCATTATGTTCCTAAGAAAGGAGGTATTACTGTTGTTCTTAATGATAAGAATGAACTTATTCCACAAAGAATTGTTACATGCTATAGAATGGTAATTGGTTTTAGAAAACTAAATAAAGCAACTAGAAAAGATCATTACCCACTGCCTTTTATATATCAAATGCTAGAAAGATTATCTAAGCACACACACTTTTGCTTCCTTGATGGATACTCTGTTTTTTCACAAATACCTGTTTCTCAACCTGATCAAGAAAAGACCACCTTTACTTGTCCCTTCGGAACTTATGCTTATAGACGTATGCCTTTCGGTTTATGCAATGCACCTGCTACCTTTCAAAGATGTATGACTGCTATATTCTCTGACTTTTGTGAAAAGATTGTAGAGGTTTTCATGGATGACTTCTCTGTCTATGGGAAGTCTTTTGATGACTGCTTAAGCAATCTTGATCGAGTTTTGCAGAGATGTGAACAAAAAAAATCTTGTGTTGAATTGGGAGAAGTGCCACTTTATGGTCAATGAAGGTATTGTCTCGGGTCATAAGATTTCTGAAAATGGTATTGATCTGGACAAAGCTAAGGTTGATGCAAGTGAGAAAATGCCATGTCCTAAGGATATCAAAGGTATTTGTAGCTTCTTAGGTCATGCTGGTCTCTATAGGAGATTTATTAACGACTTATCTAAAATTTCTAGGCCTCTTACAAATCGATGTTCCTTTTGTCTTTGATGTTGATTGTTTAGAAGCCTTTGAAACACCCAAGAAAGCCTTAATTTCTGCACCTATTGTTCAACCACCTGATTGGAACTTGCCTTTTGAAATTATGTGTGATGCTAGTGATTATGCTGTTGGTGTTGTTCTAGGACAAAGAGTTGATAAGAAACTAAATGTTATTCATTATGCTAGTAAGACTCTAGACAGTGCTCAAAAGAATTATGCTACTACTGAAAAGGAATTCCTAGCGGTGGTGTTTGCTTCTGACAAATTTAGATCTTGCATTGTTGATTCAAAAGTAATTGTTCACACTGACCATGTTGCCATTAAATATCTTATGGAAAAGAAAGATGCTAAACCTAGACTTATTCAGTGGGTTCTCTTGCTACAAGAATTTGATTTGCATATCACTGATAGGAAAGGAGTTGAGAACCCTGTAGCTGATAACTTGTCTAGGTTTGAAAATGTGCTTGATGACCCACTACCTATTGATGATAGTTTTCCTGATGAGCAATTAGCTGCAATAAATGTTGCTAATAATACTTCTTGGTATGTTGACTATGCTAATTACATTGTTGCTAAATATTTACCACCTATCTTTACATACCAACAAAATAAAAAAAATTCTTTTATGATTTAATACACTACTTTTGGAATGACCCACATCTTTATAAAGGAGTAGATGGTATTATTAGACGTTGGGTGCCTGAGCATGACAGGGACAAATCCTTCAGAAATGTCACTCCGAAGCATATGGAGGGCATCATGCTAGAGATAGAATTGCTCATAAGGTATTGCAATCGGGATTTTACTGGCCTACTCTCTTCAAGGATGTCCGTAAGTTTGTCTTATCTTGTGATGAATGTCAAAGAATATATAATATTGGTAAGCGTCAAGAAATGCCTATGAATTATTCACTTGCTGTTGAAGCATTTGATGTTTGGGGATTTGATTACATGGGACCTTTTCCTTCCTCTAATGGTATACACATATTTTGGTTGCCGTTGATTATGTTACTGAATGGGTAGAAGCTATTCCAGCCAGTAGTGGTGATCACAACACCTCTATTAAAATGCTTAAGGAAGTTATTTTCCCAAGGTTCAGAGTCCCTAGATATTTAATGACTGGTGGTGGTTCACACTTTATCCATGGTGCTTTCCGTAAAATGCTTGCAAGTATGATGTTAACCATTGAATTGCATCACCTTATCATCCTCAGTCTAGCGGTCATGCTGAGCTTAGCATTAGAGAAATAAAATTAATTTTGCAAAAGACTATCAATAGGTCCAGGAAGAATTGGTCTAAGAAATGAGATGATGCACTTTGGGCTTACAGAATAGCTTATAAAAATCCTATGGGTATGTCTCCTTATAATATGGTTTATGGAAAAGCTTGTCATTTGCCTCTTGAGTTAGAACATAAAGCATTTTGGGCAATCAAAGAACTCAACTATGATTTCAAACTTGACGGTGAAAAGAGGTTATTTGATTTTAGCTGTTTAGATGAATGGAGACCCAAGCTTATGAAAATGCCAAGTTATTTAAAGAAAAAGTTAAAAGATGGCATGATAAAAGAATCCAAAAGCGTGAGTTCAAAGTTGGAGAATATGTTCTTTTGTACAACTCTCGTTTCAGGTTCTTTGTAGGAAAACTCCTCTCTAAATGGGAAGGCCCATATGTCTGTTGGGGAACGTAGTATTTTAAAATTTTCCTACGATCGCGCAAGGTCTATCTACCAGATGCATAGCAACGAAAGGGGAGAGTGTGTCTACGTACCCTCGTAGACCGGAAGCGGAAGCGTCAAGTGACGCGGTTGATGTAGTCGAACTTCTTCGCGATCCAACCGATCAAGCACCGAACGTACGACACCTCCACGTTCAGCACACGTTCAGCTTGATGACGTCCCACGAGCTCTTGATCCAGTTGAGCTTCACGGGAGAGTTTCATCAGCACGACGGCGTGGTGACGGATATGATGTATCTACCGGGGCAGGGCTTCGCCTAAGCACTGCAACGGTATGACCGAGGTGTGTTTCTGTCGAGGGGGGCACCGCACACGGCTAAAATAATTCAACTTGTGTGTCTTTGGGTGCCCCCTGCCCCTGTATATAAAGGAGCAAGGGGGAGGCCGGCCCTAGAGGGGGCGCGCCAAGTGTGGGGAGTCCTACTAGGACTCCCAAGTCCTAGTAGGATTCCCCTTTCCTTTCCGGAGTAGGAGAGAAGGAAAGAGGTGGAGAGGGAGAAGGAAAAGGGGGCTGCACCCCATGTCCAATTCGGACCAGAGGGGAGGCGCGCGCCTCCTTCCTTTTGGCCTTTCTCCTCTATTCCCGTATGGCCCAATAAGGCCCATATACTCCGAAAAATATCCGAATCACTCGGAACCTTTCCGATGTCCGAATATAGTCGTCCAATATATCGATCTTTATGTCTCGACCATTTCGAGACTCCTCGTCATGTCCCCGGTCTCATCCAGGACTCCGAACTCCTTCGGTATATCAAAACTCATAAACTCATAATACCGATCGTCATCAAACGTTAAGCGTGCGGACCCTATGGGTTCGAGAACTATGTAGACATGACCGAGACTCATCTCTGGTCAATAACCAATAGCGGAACCTGGATGCTCATATTGGCTCCTACATATTCTACGAAGATCTTTATCGGTCAAACCGCATAACAACATACGTTGTTCCTTTTGTCATCGGTATGTTACTTGCTCGAGATTCGATCGTCGGTATCTCTATACCTAGTTCAATATCGTTACCGGCAAGTCTCTTTACTCGTTCCGTAATACATCATCTCGTGACTAACTCATTAGTCTTTTGCTTGCAAGGCTTATTATGATGTGCATTACCGAGAGGGCCCAGAGATACCTCTCCGACATTCGGAGTGACAAATCCTAGTCTTGATCTATGCCAACACCACGAACAATTTCAGAGACACCTGTAGAGCATCTTTATGATCACCCAGTTACATTGTGACGTTTGATAGCACACAAGGTGTTCCTACGGTATTCGGGAGTTGCATACTCTCATAGTCACAGGAACATGTATAAGTCATGAAGAAAGCAATATCAATAAAACTAAACGATCATAGTGCTAAGCTAACCGATGGGTCTAGTCCATCACATCATTCTCCTAATGATGTGATCCCGTTGATCAAATGACAACTCATGTCTATGGCTAGGAAACATAGCCATCTTTGATCAATGAGCTAGTATAGTAGAGGCATACTAGGGACATACTATTTTGTCTATGTATTCACACATGTATCAAGTTTCCGGTCAATACAATTCTAGCATGAATAAAAGACATTTATCATGATATAAGGAAATACAAATAACATCTTTATTATTGCCTCTAGGGCATATTTCCTTCAGTCTCCCACTTGCACTAGAGTCAATAATCTAGCTCACATCGCCATGTGAAATACCGATAGTTCACATCGTTATGTGAATAACACCCATAGTTCACATCGCCATGTGACCAACACCCAAAGGGTTTACTAGAGTCAATAATCTAGTTCACATCGCTATGTGATTAATACCCAAGAGTAACAAGGTGTGATCATGTTTTTGCTTGTGAGAGAAGTTTAGTCAACGGGTCTGTCATATTCAGATCCGTATGTATTTTGCAAATTTCTATGTCTACAATGCTTTGTATGGAGCTACTCTAGCTAATTGCTCCCACTTTCAATACGAATCCAGATTGATACTTAGAGTCATCTGGATTTAGTGTCAAAGCTTGCATCAGTGTAACCCTTTACGACGAACTCTTTATCACCTCCATAATCGAGAAACATTTCCTTAGTCATCCAGTTACTAAGGATAATTTTGACCATTCTACAGTGATCTACTCATGGATCACTATTGTACCCCCTTGACAAACTCATGGCAAGGTACACAACATGTTTGGTACACAATATGGAATACTTTATAGAACCTATGGCTGAGGCATAGGGAATGACTTTCATTCTCTCTATATTTTTCTGCCGTGGTCTGGCTTTGAGTCTTACTCAACTTCACACCTTACAAGTCAGGCAAGAACTCCATCTTTGACTGATCCATTTTGAACTACTTCAAAATTTTATCAAGGTATGTAGTCATCGAAAGTCTTATCAAGCGTCTTGATCTATCTCTATAGATCTTGATGCCCAATATGTAAGCAGCTTCACCAAGGTCTTTCTTTGAAAAACTCCTTTCAAACACTCCTTTATGCTTTCCAGAAAATTCTACATTATTTCCGATCGACAATATGTCATTCACATATACTCCCTCCGTTCCTAAATATAAGTTTTTGGAGAGATTTTACTATGAACCACATACGGAGCAAAATGAGTGAATCTACACTCTAAAATGCATCTATATACATCCGTATGTGGTTCATAGTGGAATCTTTACAAAGACTTATATTTAGGAACGGAGGGAGTACTTATCAGAAAGGTTGTAGTGCTCCCACTCACTTCTTGTAAATACAGGCTTCACCGCAAGTCTGTATAAATCTATATGCTTTGATCAACTTATCAAAGCGTATATTCCAACTCCGAGATGCTTGCACCAGTCCATAGATGGATCGCTAGAGCTTGCACATTTTGTTAGCACCTTTAGGATTGACAAAACCTTCTGGTTGCATCATATACAAGTCTTCATTAATAAATCCATTAAAGAATGCAGTTTTGTTATCCATTTGCCAGATTTCATAAAATGCGGCAATTGCTAACATGATTCGGACAGACTTAAGCATCGCTACGGGTGAGAAAGTCTCATCGTAGTCAACTCCTTGAACTTGTTGAAAAACTTTCGCAACAAGTCGAGCTTTGTAAACAGTAACATTACCGTCAGCGTCAGTCTTCCTCTTGAAGATCCATTTATTTTCGATGGCTTGCCGATCATCGAGCAATTCAACCAAAGTCCACACTTTGTTCTCATACATGGATCCCATCTCAGATTTCATGGCCTCAAGCAATTTTGCGGAATCTGGGCTCATCATCGCTTCCTCATAGTTCGTAGGTTCATCATGGTCCAGTAACATGACTTCCAGAACCGGGTTGCCGTACCACTCTAATGCGGAACGAACTCTGGTTGATCTACGAAGTTCAGCAGGAACTTGATCTGAAGTTTCATGATCATCATCATTAGCTTCCTCACTAATTGGTGTAGGAATCACTAGAACTAGTTTCTGTGATGTTCCACTTTCCAATTCGGTAGAAGGTACAATTACCTCATCAAGTTCTACTTTCCTCCCACTCACTTCTTTCGAGAGAAACCCCTTCTCTAGAAAGGATCCACTCTTAGCAACAAAGACCTTGCCTTTGGATATGTGATAGAAGGTGTACCCAACAGTTCCTTTTGGGTATCCTATGAAGATTTACTTCTCCGATTTGGGTTCGAGCTTATCATGTTGAAACTTTTTCACATAAGCATCGCAGTCCCAAACTTAAAGAAATGACAGCTTAGGTTTCTCGTCAAACCACAGTTCATACGGTGTCATCTCCACGGATTTAGATGGTGCCCTATTTAACGTGAATGTAGCTGTCTCTAATGCATAACCCCAAAAGCGATAGTGGTAGATCGGTAAGAGACATCATCGATCGCACCATATCTAATAAAGTACGGTTATGACGTTCGGACACACCATTACACTGTGGTGTTCTAGGTGGCGTGAGTAGTGAAACTATTTCACATTGTTTTTACTGAAGGCCAAACTCGCTAACTCAAATATTTTACCTCTACGATCATATCGTAGAAACTCTTATTTTCTTGTTATGATGATTCTCCACTTCACTCAGAAATTCTTTGAACTTTTCAAATGTTTCAGACTTGTGCTTCATTAAGTAGATATACCCATATATGCTCAAATCATCAGTGAAGGTCAGAAAATAAGGTACCCGCCGCGAGCTTCAACACTCATTGGTCCACATACATCTGTATGTATGATCTCCAACAAATCTGCTGCTCGCTCCATTGTTCTGGAGGATGGAGTTTTAGTCATCTTGCCCATGAGGCATGGTTCGCAAGCACCAAGTGATTCGTAATCAAGTGATTCCAAAAGTCCATCACTATGGAGTTTCTTCATGCGCTTTACACCATTATGACCTAAACGGTAGTGCCACAAATAAGTCGCACTATCATTATTAACCTTGCATCTTTTGGCTTCAATATTATGAATATGTGTATCACCACGATCGAGATCCAACAAACTATTTTCATTGGGTGTATGACCATCGAAGGTTTTATTCATGTAAACAGAATAACAATTATTCTATGACTTTAAATGAATAACCGTATTGCAACAAATATGATCAAATCATATTCATGCTCAACGCAAATGCCAAATAACATTTATTTAGGTTTTACACTAATCCCGAAAGTATAGGGAGTGTGCGATGATGATCATATCAATCTTGGAACCACTTCCAACACACATCGTCACTTCACCTTTAACTAGTCTCTGTTCATTCTGCAATTCTCGTTTCGAGTTACTAATTTTAGCAACTGAACCGGTATCAAATACCCAGGGGTTGCTATGAACACTAGTAAAGTACACATCAATAATCTGTATATCAAAATATACCTTTATTTACTTTGCCATCCTTCTTATCCGCCAAGTATCTAGGGCAGTTCCACTTCCAGTGACCATTTCCTTTGCAGTAGAAGCACTTAGTTTCTGGCTTGAGTTTTAGCTTTGGGTTTCTTCACGGGAGTGACAACTTGCTTGTCATTCTTCTTGAAGTTCCCCTTCTATCCCTTTGCCCTTTACTTGAAACAAGTGGTCTTGTTAACCATCAACACTTGATGCTTTTTCATGATTTCTACCTTCGCCGACTTCAGCATTGCGAAGAGCTCGGGAATTCCTTTCGTCATCCCTTGCATATTATAGTTCATCACGAAGTTCTACTAACTTGGTGATAGTGACTAGATAACTTTGTCAATTACTATCTTATCTGGAAGATTAACTCCCACTTGATTCAAGTAATTGTAGTACCCAGACAATCTGAGCACATGCTCACTGGTTGAGCTATTCTCCTCCATCTTGTAGGCAAAGTACTGTCAAAAGTCTTATACCTCTCGACACGGGCATGAGTATGAAATACTAATTTCAACACTTGGAACATCTTATATACTCCGTGGCGTTCAAAACATTTTGAAGTCCCGGTTCTAAGCCGTAAAGCAGGGTGCACTTAAACTATCAAGTAGTCATCATACTGAGATTTTGTCAAAACGTTCATAACGTCTACATCTGCTCCTGCAATAGGTCTGTCACCTAGTGGTGCATCAAGGACATAATTCTCTGTGCAGCAATGAGGATAATCCTCAAATCACGGAACAATTCCGCATCATTGCTACTAACATCTTTCAACTTAGTTTTCTCTAGGAACATATGAAAAATAAACGGGGAGCAACATCGTGAGCTATTGATCTACAACATAGATATGCTAATACTACGAGGACTAAGTTCATGATAAATTAAAGTTCAATTTAATCATATTACTTAAGAACTCCCACTTAGATAGACATCCCTCTAGTCATCTAAATGATCACGTGATCCAAATCAACTAAATCATGTCCGATCATCACGTGAGATGGAGTAGTTTCAATGGTGAACATCTTATGTTGATCATATCTACTATATGATTCAGGCTCGACCTTTTGGTCTCCAGTGTTCCGAGGCCATATCTGCATATGCTAGGCTCGTCAAGTTTAACCCGAGTATTCTGCGTGTGCACAACTGGCTTACACCCGTTGTATTTGAACGTAGAGCTTATCACACCCGATCATCACGTGGTGTCTCGACACGACGAACTTTCGCAACGGTGCATACTCAGGGAGAACACTTATACCTTGAAATTTAGTAAGGGATCATCTTATAATGCTACTGTCGTTCTAAGCAAAATAAGAAGCATAATAAGATAAACATCACATGCAATCAAAATATGTGACATGATATGGCCATCATCATCTTGTGCTTTTGATCTCCATCTCCAAAGCACCGTCATGATCACCTTTGTCACCGGCGCGACACCTTGATCTCCATCGTAGCATCGTTGTCGTCTCGCCAACTATTGCTTCTACGACTATCGCTACCGCTTAGTGATAAAGTAAAGCAATTACATGGCGATTGCATTTCATACAATAAAGCGACAACCATATGGCTCCTGCTAGTTGCCGATAACATTACAAAACATGATCATCTCATACAAACCCGTATATCTCATCATGTCTTGACCATATCACATCACAACATGCCCTGCAAAAACAAGTGAGACGTCCTCTACTTTGTTGTTGCAAGTTTTACGTGGCTGCTACGGGCTTAACAAGAACCATTCTTACCTACGCATACAAAACCACAACGATGTTTCGTCAAGTATGTGCTGTTTTAACCTTCACAAGGACCGGGCGTAGCCACACTTGATTCAGCTAAAGTGAGAGAGACAGACACCCGCCAGTCACCTTTAAGCAACGAGTGCTCATAACGGTGAAACCAGTCTCGCGTAAGCGTACGCGTAATGTCGGTCCGGACCGCTTCATCTCACAATACCACCGAAGCAAAGTATGACATGCTGGTAAGCAGTATGACTAGTATCGCCCACAACTCATTGTGTTCTACTCGTGCATATCATCTACGCATAGACCTGGCTCATGATGCCACTATTGGGGAACGTAGTATTTTAAAATTTTCTGTAACATCCCAAATTTTCAATTTGGAATGTTATACATAGATCATATTTGCATTTGCATGTTTTTGCATTTTGTTTGTGGAGTTCCTCGAAATTCTAAGCAACTCAAGGACCTAGGGAGAGAGTTGGGGATTTTACCGTTTTCGTATTTGAGTTCGCTCGAATACCGGTACAAGGATAGTGTGATTCTAATTATTTTTCTCTCCTAAAAATATTTTTAAATAAAATATATGAGCGGAGATATTATGACTTCTCCAAAATAACAGAAATATTGGAGGAAAAATGTTAAAATCACTTTTGGTATTTTTCTGGATTTATTTGCGGATTTATTTGCATAGGAAAATACGCGTTTTTCAAAATTGCATTTAGGTCCGGGAAAAATGTTCACTTTTTCCTAAATATTATTAGAGGACGGCGAAAATTTATTTTGAGAATTTTGGAGTGAGTTTGGTATTTCTTTCGTTAGTTTTTCTGCGCCGGGACTCTTTTAGAAAAAAAAAGGAAACCGACTTGGAGTCGTGAAGGCCCAGGACTCTGGCTTTATAACCAGCGCCCCGCCGGCCCGACCGACCCCAGCCCGCCTCGCCTCGCCCCGCCCCTGCCCCTAACCCTAGCACCGTCGCCGCACTCCGCAGCCGCGCCGTGCCAGCGCCGCCGCCCGCGCCGCCGCACGCCGCCACCGCCGCCGCTCGCCGCCCGCGCCGCCGTAGCCCCGCGCCGCCGCAGCCCCGCCGCCCACCGCCACCGCGCCGCCTCGCCGCCCCGCTGCAGTCGCCGAACCGCCGCCGCCGCCGTCGCCGGAGATCTCGCCGGAGTTCGCGAGGTAGCTATCGTTTTTTAGTAAGAACCGCTCGTTTTTTTTAAAAACCGTAGATTCATTTTTTTAGATTAGATCGGTTCGGTTTTTCAGTTTATTTATTTAGCGGACGTTCGTTCGTACGTTCGTTTTAACGAACGGTTTTCGTTAGTTAACTGCAGACAGCGAACGTTCGTTCGTTAGCCTGTTCGTCCGTTTTCTTTTTCGGGGTATTTATCCGCGATTATTTCGATCGTGATTTCTGCCCTCATCTTGTTTTTCGTTTTTCTTTTCGCTCGAGAGTCAGAATCAGGTGATTCAAAATCCCAGATCTTCGTCTCGAAGCCCTCTTTACGTTAGATCAACTTGAACAAAGTTTTGGATACTGTATGTGGGGACTCCGACTTAGAAGTCAAGATCACCGAATGCACGTGTACAGTGATCCCAGAGATCAATGCTCACTGAACACACAGAAGCTGAAATAACAAGCGTCTTACATCCGTACAAATAGTCTTACACGAATTATGGCCATTATGGCCAAGTCTTACATAGATAGAGCCTCACGGGCTGAATAGGAAATAACTCAAGTAGCGGAAGTCTTCGATAAACGGGTAGAACCCATGCCATCTGCCTTAACCCTACAGGCATTCTGACTGGGATAGCGTCCTAGTTCGCATGTTCGTCTCCAAAGAATTCTTCCTCACAATCCTGTTCTTCCATGCCTGGCCAATTAAATAACCAGTGGCAAGCCAATGAGTACTTTGAATGTACTCGCAAGCAACCCATGATGTGGTTCAAAGTAACAGTGCAAATGAAATAATAATGATCAATCTAGCAAAGCTAGAACAACTTTCTACTACCAAGTTTATGCATCAATAAACTCGCGTAACCTCGAAGACAGGTTACCGATATCAACATGAATATGATTCAACTCATCGAGTCAAGTCACCATCCTTGACTTATCACACACATAACGTCACCAATGAAGTAAAATTCTGGACATAGTTTAAGTAGCACCACCCAACTGTCCATGACCATGGACACGGCTATTCGAATAGTTTTACACTCTGCAGAGGTTGTACACTTTACCCACAAGATCCGGGGAACTTCCGTGTCATCCACGACCCGCGGTACCTCAAGTACCCGGGGTAAGCACCCGGTCATTACCTTTCCTTAGACGACACTAACATAGAGTCCACTCGTTGGTACACGGCCCTCGGGTACAAACAATAGATCACGGGACTTGCCCAAATTTCAATGTCACGCGTACCCGAAGGGACCAACGGTGTGTCCGGTGCCCTGTGAAAACAGTCATGGTCGCCTATCCAAGCACGACCCCGTCCCGGGAAAGACCTCAAGTCTTCCCGTCACTAGTAATGCGGGCACCATGCTAGTATCGACCTAAGTAATCAATAAAGCCCCGTCCCATAAGGGGTAGTGTGGTTGCACATGTTTGGTTGGGACGGTAGTCACACATAAATCTAATCCATCATTCCACCATGCACATGATATTACCGGCACATCACTTCTTCCTCAAGTGATGACCTAACACTTCATCACCCTCGGGCATTAGGGGCACCCGATGGGTTCATGCAAAGTTTTCAACTACGAGGGTTCATATCACACATGCATCATATAAGCATCATGACCAACTATTTGCATGTCATCTAGCACATAGCAAGATCAACAATAAAGCATGCATCACGTGGTGGTTCATCTAGGTTACCATCGTAACCCTAATATCATGCATTGGAGACAAACGGGTTCCGAGGACCAAGTGTATCATGGTCAAAGGGCTGCTTGCCTGGATTGGCCTGGTCTTCAAAGTCTTCAAGTCCTTCTCCTTCTTCTTCCACAGCAACTTCGTCAAATACGGGATCTATACGTCGCATAATAACCACGGGAAAATAAGAATACAAATAAAACAGAAAAATCAAAGTGCTCAGAAAAATGTCAACTCATTTTTGTAAAATACTAGAGGGATTTCTAAGATGGGAAAAAATCTTAGTTGGAGTTTTGGAGTAACAGAATAGAATATATTGATTTTTGAACAGGAGTATTACTGCCCAAATTTGAATTTAAATTTGAGCAGTACAGCAAAGTTTCATGGATTTGAATGAAAGTAGTACCATTAAATAGGTTGGAATATTACAAGATTTTAGGAGTTGGAAATATTTAATTTGGATCAATATTCTTTTCTGTAGAAATGTTTAAATCATTTACAGAAAAGAAAAGGAAAAAGGGTCCTGTGCACTGGGCCAGAGGGGGCCACAGTGCACGGCCCAGACGGACTGGCCCAGCCGCACGGGAGCCAGCGCGCGCACGTCAGGTTTTCAAACCTGACGGGCGGGGCCCGTGGGTCAGTGGCTCAGAGGAGGGGGAGAGAGGTGAGGGGATGACAGGCGGGGCCCGCCTGTCATCTCTAACCCCACGGCCACGGCGACAGCGAGCTCACCGGCGAGGATTCCGGCCACGGCGACGGCAACGGAGGGCAGGAACGTGACCAGCGGCGTGTCGCGGTTGCAGTGGTGGTAGTGCGGCACGGCGGGGAGGCCTGGTTCACCGGCGGCGAGGTGGGACGGCGGAAGCTCGTCGGAGGGTGGTTGCTGCGGCCGTTTCCGACTGCGAACGAAGGGGGAAACAGGGGGAAAAGAGTCAGGGTGGCTCGGCGGTTCCGAAACAGGTGGAAGGAGAGGTAGGGGAGGCCTGTACCATGAGATCGCCGGTGGCCCGACGCGGCGGCGCTCCGGTCGATCCCGAGCACTGGGACCTTCTGGGGTCGAACTGGAGTTGCTGGGGGGATCAGTGGAGAGGAGTGAGGCCGTGGATGGTGCTGGATAGGCTCGGGAGGGGCTATTTATAGGAGCTCGACGGGGACCCGTGGTCCAGTGCGCCGGCGAGCTCCGGCTCGAGGCTACAGCGCACGGGAGGCTAGGGGAACGGGTCTGTGGAGTTCCTGGACGAGCTCCACGTCCAGCCGAGGGAGAAAGAGGAGCGGGGGAGCGTCAGAGGAGTGCGCGCGTGCGAGGCAGAGGAGTGGCCGTCGCGGGCGGCCAGCGCGCGTGCGACGACGGTCACTGGAGGGCGCAGGAGGAGGGGGGACAGCGCCGGGGAGGTTGCGGACGTCGAGGGGCCTCGACTGGCGCGAGGGGGAGGCCCGAGGCTGTCGGGGGAGGCTGATTGGCCCGAGCTACAGTGCTGGTCTGCACTGTTACGCACTCCAGAGCGCGCGTTTGGCTGTCATCGCCGCGCTCTCGCCGTCCTGGTCAAAGCCAACGTGTCCAGTAGTGTCCAGCACGTTGTGGGAGGAGTAAAGAAAGGGCCTGAGGCCTTGGATGCCCTGGAGATGCTGAGAGAGAGGGAGAGGGATGGTGAAATGGTGGAAGCTTGCTGTACAGCAAGGTAAAACAGGGGGTTTCACCCTTCAATCATGGAGCTGAGGTGCTGGGGGAGTTACTGGAGATAGCTGGTAACTCAATGAGCATGTGGTAAGAAGTTGAGGCCATGGAGAAAAGTGAAAGTGGTCAAGTTGGAGGTTTTAGAAATTCTGCAGAAGGTGTTTGATCAGTGTTTGGTCAAGTAAATGACCTCCACTTGACATGGCACTTGACAGGGTTGAAAGACATGAGAAAATAGGGTGCTTCACCAAATTTGGGCCCATTTGGAGAAACTAGCCAATGTAACTTTGGTGGACCCTAGAAATCAACAGAAACAGTTTCATCTTGATTGAGTCAAGCTAATCATCTCCCCTTGATGCACCACTTGGTGTAGCATCATCATTTGGTGTATTGATCATGCCCACAAAGTTTGAAGCTCCAGATAAAAATTTGGTAATGTAAAGTTGTTCAAATTTGCATTTGAACAGAAAGGGTTTTGAGGTGATCTGATCAAGTTGCTCTATTCCAAATCTTGTGCCATTTGGTCTAGATGCCTCATTAGGTCATTCTAGCATGTGCACCAAGTTTGAGAGCATTTGGACAAGTTTGGCAATGTAAAGTTGCTCAAACTTCAAATATGGACAGAATGGTTATGAAGGGGTTTGAGGATGTTTTCTTGCTTCCCAAGGCATGGGACTTGGCAAGATCATCAAATATGTCACATATGACATGATAGAATTTCCCTGGAATTTTTGGAGAAAGTTTCCTTTGTAAATATTTCAAAAGCTTGAAATATCCAGAAAGGGTTTTAGAGGGTTTAGTCCATTATTTTGAACATGACCAAGTGTTGAAACTCTTATATATGGACAATATATGTCTTCTGAGTCTCTCTGAATTTTGGCAAATATTTTTGAAATAGTTAAATAATTTTTCCCTATTAAAGACCATTTCTGGCCTTAAGAAAAAGCTTTTAAATAAAATAGGAAAATAACTTTTAAAATTATACCTTTGTGGTTTCTGGGAGTCCTATGACTACTAGGTCTCAAATAAACCTTTTGAAATAATTTTCTCACCCTAAATCAAGTACTTGCAGTGCAAATCTCAATTCAGGGGTTTTTGGAAAACTAAATTTATAAAATACTTTTTGGCCAAATTAATTTTGTAAGAAAATACTATACTGTCATATAACACTTGGCATGATCATTGGGCAGAAGTTTTGGGTATGGAGATGAAATCTACAAGAGGTCATAGTTGACTTTAATGAGCACATGAAAAAGCAAATGAAGAAAACTCAATTCCAAATAAAAGCCAAATGATGCTAAAAAATTTTGCTGGTCCAAATTTTCATGTTTCAAAGATACAAATAACATGTTACAAAATGCAGGGTGTGACAGACCTACCCCCCTTACAAGAATCTCGTCCCCGAGATTCCTAAACTAGGGCTTAAAAGAGATCGAGAAACTCGGATCTAAGATAGTCTTCTCGTTCCCAGGTTGCTTCTGCTTCGGTGTGGTTGCTCCACTGGACCTTGAAGTACTTGATGGTACGGCTCCACGTACGTCGTTTTGCTTCGTCCAGAATGCGAACGGGCTTCTCGCGGTAGGTCAAATCAGGCTGCAGATCAATGGCTTGGTGATCCACATCCTTGTAGAGATTGGGCTTGTTTGGAACTTGGAGACATTTCCGGAGTTGTGACACATGGAATACATTGTGCACATCGGATAGCTCAGGTGGTAGTTCCAACTGGTAAGCCACTTCTCCTCGTCGTGCAGTGATCTCAAAGGGTCCAATGAACCTTGGTGCGAGCTTCCCCTTGACGTGGAAACGCTTGGTTCCCTTCAGAGGCGTTACCCGCAGGTACACATGGTCCCCGACACGGAAACTCATGTCTCGGCGTCGAGTGTCAGCATAACCCTTCTGCCTTGACTTGGCTGCCTTTAATCGCTCTCTGACTAGTTGGACTTGCTCTTCTGCTGCGCGGAGATTATCCGGTCCAAAGACTAGTCCTTCTCTAGTCTCTGACCAGTTGAGGGGTGTGCGACATCTGCGTCCGTACAACACCTCAAATGGTGCCATCTGAAGGCTTGACTGGTAACTGTTGTTGTAGGAGAACTCGGCAAAAGGGAGACAGTCTTCCCACTTGGCTCCATATGCTAGGACACAGGCTCGGAGCATGTCTTCGAGAATCTGATTGACTCGCTCAGTTTGACCTCCGGTCTGTGGGTGGAAAGCTGTGCTGAAAGACAACTTGGTTCCCAAGGCTTCTTGGAACTTCTTCCAGAACCTTGAGGTGAACTGGGTTCCTCGATCTGACACAATCTCCTTGGGAACACCATGAAGACTTATGATTTGGTCGATGTAGAGAGCTGCCAGCCGGTTGCCATCATAAGTGGTCTTGACAGGAATGAAGTGGGCCACCTTGGTCAAATGATCGACTATGACCCAGATGGAGTCATGTCCTCTATTCGACCTTGGTAGTCCAGTGATGAAGTCCATTCCGACTTTATCCCACTTCCACTCAGGAACCTTGAGTGGTTGAAGCAATCCAGCAGGTCGCTGATATTCAGCCTTGACCCTTTGGCACACATCACACCTTGCAACATAGGTTGCAATCTCTCTTTTCATCCCGTGCCACCAGAATCGTGCCTTCAAGTCTTGGTACATCTTGGTTCCTCCGGGGTGGATGGAATACGGAGTGTCGTGGGCTTCTTGCAGAATCAGCGTCTTCAGCTCGGTGTTGTTTGGTACACAGAGGCGACCTTTGTACCAAACAATCCCGTGCTCGTCTTCGGAGAATCCTGGGGCCTTGCCCAGCTTCATCTTCTTCTTGATGCCTTCAATGCTTGCGTGTCCATCTTGAGCCTTCTTGACGTCGTCCATCAGGGTCGGTCTGACTTCCAAATGATCCAGAAATCCGAGGGTGACCAATTCCAAACTGAATTGTTCGATCTCCTTAAATAAGGTTGGCTGCCTTTCTTGAATAATGGCATTCAAAGAGCAAGCCTTCCTGCTTAAGGCATCGGCCACCACGTTAGCCTTCCCAGGGTGATATTGAACACTGAGGTCATAATCTTTGATGAGTTCCAACCATCTCCGCTGCCTCATGTTCAACTCCTTTTGGGTGAAAATATACTTTAGACTTTTGTGGTCTGTGTAAATCTCACACCGTTTCCCTAGGAGGTAATGCCGCCATGTCTTCAAGGCATGAACAACTGCCGCTAGCTCAAGATCGTGAGTAGCGTAGTTCTCCTCATGGGGTCGTAGCTGCCTGGAGAGGTATGCTATGACGCGGCCTTCTCGCATCAGAACGCTTCCCAATCTGGTTCGAGAGGCATCACAGTACATCACAAACTCCTTGTGAATATCAGGTGTTGCCAGAACTGGGGCGGTGGTCAATCTCTTCTTGAGCTCTTGGAAACTCTCTTCGCATTTTGGCGTCCACTCGAACTTCTTGTCCTTCTTGAGGAGCTGAGTCATTGGTCGTGCAATGCTAGAGAATCCTTCCACGAACTTGCGGTAATAGCCCGCTAATCCGAGGAAGCTTCTGACTTCCTTGACGGTCGTTGGAGATTGCCATTGGGTCACGGCTTCGATTTTTGCAGGATCAACAGATAATCCTTCCTCGGTCAAGACATGACCTAAGAATCCAACTTTATGCAGCCAAAACTCACACTTGCTGAATTTGGCATACAGTTGGTGCTCACGAAGCTTGTCTAGGACCATCCTCAGATGCTGCTCATGCTCTTCCTCCGACTTTGAGAACACAAGAATGTCATCAATGAAGACAACAACAAACTTGTCCAAATATTCCATGAAGACTTTATTCATGAGATACATGAAGTAGGCTGGGGCATTGGTTAACCCAAAAGACATGACTGTGCACTCGTACAGGCCATATCTGGTTACGAATGACGTCTTCGGAATATCTTGGGGTCTGATCTTCAGCTGGTAATACCCAGATCTGAGGTCGATCTTGGAGAATACCTTGGCTCCGCTGAGCTGATCAAACAGATCTTCGATCTTGGGAAGTGGGTACTTGTTCTTGATTGTAACTTCATTGAGGGAACGATAGTCAATGCATAAGCGGATGGTACCGTCCCTCTTGGCCACAAACAGAACAGGAGATCCCGAAGGGGAGGCACTCGGGCGGATAAATCCCTTCCTTAGCTGCTCTTCTAGCTGCTTCTTCAACTCGGCTAATTCTTCCATCCCCATTCTATAAGGCTTCTTATAGATGGGTCCTGCTCCGGGCACGAGCTCGATGATGAACTCAATGTCACGGTCAGGGGGCATTCCCGGTAGTTCATCCGGAAAGACATCAGGATACTCACATACCACCGGTACTTGATCTAGCCCAACTTCAGACAGACAGTTGACTTTAGCGGCTTGAGCGGAAGAGGAGTTGGGGGCAAACTTGACTTCGACTCCTTGGTCATTGGTCATAGTGACTGTCCGATTGGCACTGTCTAACAAGCCTTGGTGCTTACTGAGCCAATCCATCCCTAAGATCACATCCAAGCCTTGCGATCTCAGGATGATAAGGTCTGCTAGGAAATCTATAGCGTTAATGGTAATACCGACTCCTTTACAGCCTATCTTGGCTCTCATCTCGGCTCCGGGGGTTTGTACCACCATAGGGTTATTCAGGGGTGTAGGGGTCATGCCACTTTTTAATGCAAATCTTTGAGTGACAAATGAATGCGTTGCTCCAGAATCAAACAAGACAGTTGCAGGTGCTGAGTTGACAAGGAACGTACCCAGCACGACGTCCGGGTCTTCCTGGGCTTCTTCAGTAGTGACGTGATTCACACGCCCCTTCCCATAGTTCGGTGGATTGCGAGGGGCTGGGTTGCTTGGTGGCATTCCACGGCCTTGTCCCTGGTTCTGCGCATTGGGGCGCGGGGCATCAGGCTTCTTGTTGGGGCACACCCTGGAGATGTGTCCGGGCTGACCACACCCAAAGCAAGTGACTTGGTTTGGAGTGTTGATCTTGTTGCCACCATTGGTATTTGGGTTGAAAGCTGGCCTGGGGTTGGCATACTGCTGGGGCTGAGGATTGGCACAAGGTGCAGGAGCTCTTGGCTGCTGATAGGTTGGCTTGGCCGGGGCTGACTGCCACGGACGAGGCTTCTGGTTGCTGGAACTTCCCTTACTGACCAACTTGCGCTTGCGAGTGTCTTCCAAAGCACGCCGCTTGTCTTCAAGCATAAGTGCCTTGTTCACCAGGTCAGGGAAAGACGGGCAGTCGCACACGACAAGCGAGTATTGCAGAGTCTGATTAAGGCCTTCCATGAAGCGCTCCCTTTTGGCAGCATCAGTGCTGACATCTTCAGGGGCATACCTTGACAGAATGCTGAACTTCTGCATGTACTCCTTGACAGTGCCACTTCCTTGCTTCAGGGCTTGGAACTCGCGCTTTTTGATAGCCATGATTCCGGAAGGAATGTGGGCCTTGCGGAATTCTGCCTTGAAGTTAACCCAAGTGATGTCTTGTTCAGCATGCATGACCTTGAATCCATCCCACCAAGCTCTAGCAGTTCCCCCGAGGCAGTGGGCTGCATAAGCCACCTTCTCGGGATCTTCGGTGCATCCGACTAGTTCCAGGATTTCCTCAATGGAACGGACCCAGTCATCAGCATCCAGGGGTTCTGCAGTCTCGATGAAGGTTGGCGGTGCATGCTTCTTGAACTCTGCCAACGTGGAACGTCCATTGCCATTCCCCGCCGGCTAGCGGTTGTTGGTGACAGCTTGAGCAATCAGCTGAAGAGCTGCAGTGTTGGCTTGGCGTTCCTCTCGGAAAGCTTGGAGAAGCTGAGCCATGTCCATGCTTGGAGGAGGTGGTGGTGGAGCTTGGTCGTTGGTTTGGTCGTGGCCTGCCTCTGGCTGAGAGGATGCTCCGGCTTCGGGCTGCTGGGTAGAGGTACCAGTACGAGTTACAACAGGCATCCTGTTGGAGCGGTAAAAGGTCTCATGACTCGGAAGAGGGAAAGAAAGATAGATGGGTGCCTAGTAAGGGGGTGGGTGTGACACTAAATCAAATCATGCAAGGGCCGAGAGGCCAAAACACATTCATTAAAAATCCAAATGGGTGATGTAGTCGTTTACACATTCCCGAAGGAAGATTACGACTTACATCCAGACACAACAAAAGCAAACACTAGATGGTTTCATATGAACCATACAAGGACTCGACTGCGCATAGGGGTTACACGACCTATCCTACCGTAGGGGTTACAACTGGCATATCCGAGTAGCGAATAATGCCTAAGCGGCGGAATGCTCGGTCGTGTATTCCGGCTCTTCTGGGTCTTCCTCCTTGTCTTCATCTGTCTGGGCTCCCTTGTCACTTGAGGGTGTGGGGGAGTGGAGGAGCTGGATACGACGGTGCTTCGACGGTGGTGCAGGGAAAAGCTTGCGATATTCCCTTGCCGTCATCCGGCGTCGCCGAGGTGGTTCTTCACCCTTGGAAGACACATCCTCGGAGGGCCTTCTGCCTCGATATGCGATAGCGGATTGTCCAGAAGGTGCTCCTTCCTTCTTGATCCTGTTTGCCTTCTCTTGAGCTCGACGAAGAAGTGCCTTGGTCTTGTGAAGTTCTTCTCGAAGCTTCATTGATTCCGAGGCCAAGTCTTGTGCCAGGCTGTCGGCACATAGACTGAAGTAGGTCTGGAACCGAAGCGAGAGTCCTTCCTTCAGTGGAGGGGCTAGTGCGCTGCTTTCTTCGTCACCTTCCTTCCGGTAAGGTATGAAGCGAGTTGCCATCTTGGCTGCCATCTCCGGAAGAAGTTCGCGGAGACGGATTAGTGCCTTGAGTGCAGCAGCCTCGACATCGAGTGGTAGTGCTGCCATCTGGGGTCCCTCGAAGAACCAACTTGCGGGAGGATCGTTTGCCTTCACGATCACTTCCACATGGTACTCCACCTCAGTATCGCTCACCCAATGCTCAAGGTAGGTGAGGATGGGTGCTCGGTGGAACTGACACTCCTGGAGGCTATCCTCGAGAAGTAAGGGAAACCCAGTGGTCAGGTGCTCTTCGAGAATAGCGGCCATCTACAAGGGTGGAATAGGAGGGGTTAATAAGCTGATGAAATCTCAGGTTTAGAAAAGAAGAGAGGTTCAGAAGGTTTTTGAAAAGGGGTCTCAACTAACTAACGCCCATGCTAACTAAGGCTTCCTACACTCAGGATGGCTCTGATACCAGCTCTATGGGGACCCCGACTTAGAAGTCGAGATCACCGAATGCACGTGTACAGTGATCCCAGAGATCAATGCTCACTGAACACACAGAAGCTGAAATAACAAGAGTCTTACATCCATACAAATAGTCTTACACGAATTATGGCCATTATGGCCAAGTCTTACATAGATAGAGCCTCACGGGCTGAATAGGAAATAACTCAAGTAGCGGAAGTCTTCGATAAAAGGGTAGAACCCATGCCATCTGCCTTAACCCTACAGGCATTCTGACTGGGATAGCGTCCTAGTTCGCATGTTCGTCTCCAAAGAATTCTTCCTCACAATCCTGTTCTTCCATGCCTGGCCAATTAAATAACCAGTGGCAAGCCAATGAGTACTTTGAATGTACTCGCAAGCAACCCATGATGTGGTTCAAAGTAACAGTGCAAATGAAATAATAATGATCAATCTAGCAAAGCTAGAACAACTTTCTACTACCAAGTTTATGCATCAATAAACTCGCGTAACCTCGAACACAGGTTACGATATCAACATGAATATGATTCAACTCATCGAGTCAAGTCACCATCCTTGACTTATCACACACATAACGTCACCAATGAAGTAAAATTCTGGACATAGTTTAAGTAGCACCACCCAACTGTCCATGACCGTGGACACGGGTATTCGAATAGTTTTACACTCTGCAGAGGTTGTACACTTTACCCACAAGATCCGGGGAACTTCCGTGTCATCCACGACCCGCGGTACCTCAAGTACCCAGGGTAAGCACCCGGTCATTACCTTTCCTTAGACGACACTAACATAGAGTCCACTCGTTGGTACACGGCCCTCGGGTACAAACAATAGATCACGGGACTTGCCCAAATTTCAATGTCACGCGTACCCGAAGGGACCAACGGTGTGTCCGGTGCCCTGTGAAAACAGTCATGGTCGCCTATACAAGCACGACCCCGTCCCGGGAAAGACCTCAAGTCTTCCCATCACTAGTAATGCGGGCACCATGCTAGTATCGACCTAAGTAATCAATAAAGCCCCGTCCCATAAGGGGTAGTGTGGTTGCACATGTTTGGTTGGGACGGTAGTCACACATAAATCTAATCCATCATTCCACCATGCACATGATATTACCGGCACATCACTTCTTCCTCAAGTGATGACCTAACACTTCATCACCCTCGGGCATTAGGGGCACCCGATGGGTTCATGCAAAGTTTTCAACTACGAGGGTTCATATCACACATGCATCATATAAGCATCATGACCAACTATTTGCATGTCATCTAGCACATAACAAGATCAACAATAAAGCATGCATCACGTGGTGGTTCATCTAGGTTACCATCGTAACCCTAATATCATGCATTGAAGACAAACGGGTTCTGAGGAACAAGTGTATCATGGTCAAAGGGCTGCTTGCCTGGATTGGCCTGGTCTTCAAAGTCTTCAAGTCCTTCTCCTTCTTCTTCCACAGCAACTTCGTCAAATACGGGATCTATACATCGCATAATAACCACGGGAAAATAAGAATACAAATAAAACAGAAAAATCAAAGTGCTCAGAAAAATGTCAACTCATTTTTGTAAAATACTAGAGGGATTTCTAAGATGGGGAAAAATCTTAGTTGGAGTTTTGGAGTAACAGAATAGAATATATTGATTTTTGAACAGGAGTATTACTGCCCAAATTTGAATTTAAATTTGAACAGTACAGCAAAGTTTCATGGATTTGAATGAAAGTAGTACCATTAAATAGGTTGGAATATTACAAGATTTTAGGAGTTGGAAATATTTAATTTGGATCAATATTCTTTTCTGTAGAAATGTTTAAAGCATTTACAGAAAAGAAAAGGAAAAAGGGTCCTGTGCACTGGGCCAGAGGGGGCCACAGTGCACGGCCCAGACGGACTGGCCCAGCCGCACGGGAGCCAGCGCGCGCACGTCAGGTTTTCAAACCTGACGGGCGGGGCCCGTGGGTCAGTGGCTCAGAGGAGGGGAAGAGAGGTGAGGGGATGACAGGCGGGGCCCGCCTGTCATCTCTAACCCCACGGCCACGGCGACGGCGAGCTCACCGGCGAGGATTCCGGCCACGGCGACGGCAACGGAGGGCAGGAACGTGACCAGCGTCGTGTCGCGGTTGCAGTGGTGGTAGTGTGGCACGGCGGGGAGGCCTGGTTCACCGGCGGCGAGGTGGGACGGCGGAAGCTCGTCGGAGGGTGGTTGCTGCGGCCGTTTCCGACTGCGAACGAAGGGGGAAACAGGGGGAAAAGAGTCAGGGTGGCTCGGCGGTTCCGAAACAGGTGGAAGGAGAGGTAGGGGAGGCCCGTACCACGAGATCGCCGGCGGCCCGACGCGGCGGCGCTCCGGTCGATCCCGAGCACTGGGACCTTCTGGAGTCGAACTGGAGTTGCTGGGGGGATCAGTGGAGAGGAGTGAGGCTGTGGATGGTGCTGGAGAGGCTCGGGAGGGGCTATTTATAGGAGCTCGACGGGGACCCATGGTCCAGTGCGCCGGCGAGCTCCGGCTCGAGGCTACAGCGCACGGGAGGCTAGGGGAACGGGTCTGTGGAGTTCCTGGAAGAGCTCCACGTCCAGCCGAGGGAGAAAGAGGAGCGGGGGAGCGTCAGAGGAGTGCGCGCGTGCGAGGCAGAGGAGTGGCCGCCGCTGGCGGCCAGCGCGCGTGCGACGACGGTCACTGGAGGGCGCAGGAGGAGGGGGGGACAGCGCCGGGGAGGTTGTCGAGGGGCCTCGACTGGCGCGAGGGGGAGGCCCGAGGCTGTCGGGGGAGGCTGATTGGCCCGAGCTACAGTGCTGGTCTGCACTGTTACGCGCTCCAGAGCGCGCGTTTGGCTGGCATCGCCACGCTCTCGCCGTCCTGGTCAAAGCCAACGTGTCCAGTAGTGTCCAGCATGTTGTGGGAGGAGTAAAGAAAGGGCCTGAGGCCTTGGATGCCCTGGAGATGCTGAGAGAGAGGGAGAGGGATGGTGAAATGGTGGAAGCTTGCTGTACAGCAAGGTAAAACAGGGGGTTTCACCCTTCAATCATGGAGCTGAGGTGCTGGGGGAGTTACTGGAGATAGCTGGTAACTCAATGAGCATGTGGTAAGAAGTTGAGGCCATGGAGAAAAGTGAAAGTGGTCAAGTTGGAGGTTTTAGAAATTCTGCAGAAGGTGTTTGATCAGTGTTTGGTCAAGTAAATGACCTCCACTTGACATGGCACTTGACAGGGTTGAAAGACATGAGAAAATAGGGTGCTTCACCAAATTTGGGCCCATTTGGAGAAACTAGCCAATGTAACTTTGGTGGACCCTAGAAATCAACAGAAACAGTTTCATCTTGATTGAGTCAAGCTAATCATCTCCCCTTGATGCACGACTTGGTGTAGCATCATCATTTGGGGTATTGATCATGCCCACAAAGTTTGAAGCTCCAGATAAAAAGTTGGTAATGTAAAGTTGTTCAAATTTGCATTTGAACAGAAAGGGTTTTGAGGTGATCTGATCAAGTTGCTCTATTCCAAATCTTGTGCCATTTGGTCTAGATGCCTCATTAGGTCATTCTAGCATGTGCACCAAGTTTGAGAGCATTTGGACAAGTTTGGCAATGTAAAGTTGCTCAAACTTCAAATATGGACAGAATGGTTATGAAGGGGTTTGAGGATGTTTTCTTGCTTCCCAAGGCATGGGACTTGGCAAGATCATCAAATATGTCACATATGACATGATAGAATTTCCCTGGAATTTTTGGAGAAAGTTTCCTTTGTAAATATTTCAAAAGCTTGAAATATCCAGAAAGGGTTTTAGAGGGTTTAGCCCATTATTTTGAACATGACCAAGTGTTGAAACTCTTATATATGGACAATATATGTCTTCTGAGTCTCTCTGAATTTTGGCAAATATTTTTGAAATAGTTAAATAATTTTTCCCTATTAAAGACCATTTCTGGCCTTAAGAAAAAGCTTTTAAATAAAATAGGAAAATAACTTTTAAAATTATACCTTTTTGGTTTCTGGGAGTCCTATGACTACTAGGTCTCAAATAAACCTTTTGAAATAATTTTCTCACCCTAAATCAAGTACTTGCAGTGCAAATCTCAATTCAGGGGTTTTTGGAAAACTAAATTTATAAAATACTTTTTGGCCAAATTAATTTTGTAAGAAAATACTATACTGTCATATAACACTTGGAATGATCATTGGGCAGAAGTTTTGGGTATGGAGATGAAATCTACAAGAGGTCATAGTTGACTTTAATGAGCACATGAAAAAGCAAATGAAGAAAACTCAATTCCAAATAAAAGCCAAATGATGCTAAAAAAATTTGCTGGTCCAAATTTTCATGTTTCAAAGATACAAATAACATGTTACAAAATGCAGGGTGTGACACTGTAAAAATTTGACTTTAGGCCAACTAGTAAACCGGAGCTCGTTTCTTTTGCAGTTTGAGTTTCGTTGCTTCTTTCGAGTTGATTCTTTTTGCAAACCGAAGTTCTTAAGTTGAACTTTCTGGTTAGATCTCTTCTTTGAGTTTTACCCGTGCATTAGTTAAGTACTTATTGTGTGCTTGTTTGATTGCGATAGAGTACCCGAAGTGCGTCGCGTGCTACTTTGAGTCTCTTGGTTTTGTGGATCATCAGCAAGGCAAGTAACACTTTGATCATCCTTTCCAATTACCCAGTTTTCATTGCATTAGTCCAACCCTCACACATTGCATGAGTAGGATTAATTAATTTGTGGGACTGGGAAGTAGATTGAGGTAGTACCTATTACATGCATTACATTCAAACCTTTGGGAGTTACTTCTACATTTGCTGCTAGGACATGTTATGCTCGTAGACGTGGATTGGGTGAGTGAAATCCATGACAGATGTGAGTTTGTTAATTAATGGTTCAACTTAAGGTGGCAACATTAATACACATTTGGGTGGATTGAGGCATCTGGGTATTCCAATGATTGCTTGTTTTTCTTTTGGACCGCCACCCAGGCTCAAAGGGATCATGAGATTTTTCAAACTAGAAACTTCCGTGTGCAGCCACATGCCAATATGGGCTCTGGCATAGTTGAGTAAGTTGTGGGAAACCTTTCCATGATGGGCTAGCAGATGTAGTGGGTTTTGTAGGTGTACCGGCCTATCTATCTGGTTAAGGGGACCTCTTCAGAACGATTGTGTCTCGGTCATCCGTTTCTCAAACACCATGCAGTGCGAGAAACCAAACGGAGGCGATCGAGTCTTGTGGGGAAAAGTGCACAAACCTCTGCAGAGTGTACAAACTAATCATGATTAGCTGTGTCCCCGATTACGGACGTCTTGAGTATCTAGTACTTGGATTATCATGTGAATCTCATCATGTTACTCTAATTTAATATTGTTGGGTATAATGATTATTTTAATTGGGGTTGAGAGGATGTCTGTCTTCTCAACGATGTTTCAACTACCATGATAGTTAATTAAAATCTATTCCTTTGAAGTAGGGAAAAATTGGCTTTACGCAAAAACTTAACCATAGAGCTTTCCACCAGCCATATTGTATATAGTATAGTCTTACTTTCATTGCATTCTCTTGTGTTACCTTGCCAGCATATTCCATGTGCTGACCCGTTTTCGGGCTGCAACGTTTCATGTTGCAGACTTTTCAGACGACAAGTAAGATGCCCGTTTAGGTCGTGGTTCTATACTCAGTGATGCCGCTGGAGTTGATGGACTCACTTATCTTCCAAGCGTTCCGCTGTTATCGTGTTAGATGGCCTTCAGTCATATTATTTGTAATAAATTCATCGTTGGACTATCGATGTAATAAGTGTGTGATTGCTACTCTGTTATAAATCCTTCAAGTACTGTGCGTGTCAGCATTACTGATCCAGGGATGACACTGATGCACAGAGATCAGACTGTTTGAGGTCTGGTCGCTACAAGATGGTATCAGAGCAATCGCTGACTGTAGGACACGACCACTAAGACAAGCCCTAGAACACAATTCACTCTTCTGTTTTATGACTCCTCATCTTTTCTACTCTTTAGGATGATGGAAGCAAAGCACAAGTTCATGCAACCGGATGATGATACACCATTTGGACGACACCTGAAGGAAGTCACAAGATATCACAATATTGGATTACCAAGTTTCACTGGAACCTACAATGCCACTCTACCTGAGGAGGAGCGTTGGTTGATTCAAGCTCAAGTTCCAGGAAGGACGTTCGCACCCGTCACCTCACTCATAGCATTTTCCTTTAATGCGCCTACTGGAGCCTAGGAAGGAGTATGGCAACCCATATTGCTATGGGAAGGATTGGAGAAGTCTACAAGCAGGAGCTAAAGGACACTATCTACCAGATTTGTGGATGCCAAGATGAGAATTGGGATATGATCAGCACCCGGAAGGGTATATCCATTGCAGCATTCATCCAGGAGTTGAACCACCACATTCGTCGCCAAGAGCACCAGATGTGTGCAGGGATGATAGATTTGAAGATGGCCCTAAATAGGAATTTGGAGCTAGAAGAAGAACTCAAGTCTACACGCGACGGATATGAGGAGGAGATGAAGATACTTGTGGAGAAGAATGATGATTTGACCCGGAAGTTAGGGATACTCATGGGAGAAGAAGACGAGGAAGAAGAAACCAAGGAGATTCCACCGGAAGACTATATCATCATAGATGACACAGATTCGGAAGATGAGGATAGCAAGGACGAAGACTATGAAGATAAAGCTGGAGCAGATATTATGGAATCCTCTGCCGATCAATATTTTTAGATGACCACCCTGTGACTAGTAGTTTACCTCCATATATTAGATTTAGAGCACTTTTGTAACGATCGTTAGATTTGTAAGACCTTGTTTGAAATTGATTGGTGTGAATTGATTGTGTGTTTGTCTCATGTGCATATGGATAGTGATTTTCCCTTAGACCTCTTTTCTATTCTAATCTCTTCCCTCTACACCCATCAGATGCCTCCAAGACGTGAATTCGAGTTTCCCCCTGAGCTCACCCAGTTGTTCCAGCAGCAGAACACCCTGATGCAACTTCTTGTCCAGAACACTCAGAACAACCAGAACAACAACAACAACCCTCCACCACCACCACCTGTGGACAACCTGACACGTTTCTTAAGGTTGCAACCACCTGTGTTTGCTAGCAGCATCGAACCAATTGTGGCTGATGACTGGCTACACAAGATTGGACGGGATTTGACCACCGCCAATTGCTCGGATGCTGAGAAGGTGCGATTTTCCGCACACCAGTTGTCTGGACCAGCCGCAACATGGTGGGAGAATTACACAGCCACTTACCCCGTAGCCAATGTGACTTGGGATCAGTTCCAGCAAGCTTTTCGTACCGCCCATGTCTCAACTGGAGCCATGAGTATGAAGAAGCAAGAGTTTGGCAATTTGCGCCAAGGGAATCGTACTGTGGCCCAGTACGTAGATGAGTTTAGTACCCTATCTCGTTATGCCCCAGATGATGTGGCCACAGATGCCGCTAAGCGGGAGAGATTCATGGAAGGGCTGAATGATGAGATGAGCGTACAGTTGATGGTGGCAATTTTCAATAACTACCAGAAGTTGGTTGACCGCGCCCTAATGATTGAAAGGAAGCATCAACAGATTGAGAGTCGCAAGAGGAAGTATGGGCAAGGGAAGTATAACTCTGGAGCTCAGCAGAAGCCCCGCTTTACCCCTAAAGCGGTAGGACAGTTTCGACATACCCATGGAGAAAGTAGCTCGCATAACCACAATGGCACCAAGAATGGCAATGGTAATGGGAATGGGAATGGAGCCAACGGAAACCAAAACCGCCCTACACCGTCTACACCCACCAAGAGGGATTTTAGCCATGTCACTTGTTACAAGTGTGGGAAGAATGGACATTATGCCAATGAATGCCCAGAAGCTAAGAATGGGAATGGCAATGGAAGTGCCGCAAGAAGCCCAACCCGTTCAACAAAGGACAAGTGAACCACGTGACTGTGGAGGAGGTAGAAGAGCAACCAGATGCTGTTGTCGGTAAGTTTTTGGTTAAGACATTTACCGCAATAGTTCTTTTCGATACTTGGTGCATCGCATTCATATATTTCAAGGGGATTCGTGAATAGACATAGGATGTCCACCCGAGTTCTTAAGACCCCCATGTTAGTAAGTTCACCTGGAGCAGATTATATGGCACACCAAGGATGTTTTCAGACGCCATTGATCATAGGACGCCATACTTTCCCCTCTGACCTAATAGTTCTGGAGACACAAGGATTGGATGTGATATTAGGTATGGATTGGTTATCGAAGTATGGAGGTAACATTGACTGTGCCAGTAAGTCAATTTTGCTCACCACCCCGGAGGGAAAAAGGATTAAGTATGTATCTAGGCATTCACCTACAAGGACTCAAGTGCATTCTCTCACGGGAGTTGTTCAGGAGGAAGTGCCAGTAGTGAAGGATTATCTGGATGTGTTTCCAAAGGAGTTACCTGGCATGCCACCGGATAGAGATATAGAGTTTTTGATTGAACTTTTGCCAGGCACCGGGCCAATTTCTAAGAGATCATATAGGATGCCCGCAAAGGATTTGGAGGAGATAAAGAAACAGATTAAGGAGTTACTGGATAAAGGATTCATACGCCCAAGTTCTTCGCCTTGGGGTTCGCCAGTACTTCTAGTGGAGAAGAAGGATGGATCGTTAAGAATGGTTGTTGATTACCGTGGATTGAATGAAGTAACGATCAAGAATAAGTACCCATTACCAATGATCAATGATCTGTTCGATAGATTGCAAGGAGCTAAGATATTTTCCAAGATCGATCTGCGATCAGGGTACCATCAATTGAAGATCCGAGAGCAAGATATACCTAAGACAGCCTTTACCACTAGGTATGGGTTATATGAGTATACCGTTATGTCGTTTGGTCTGACAAACGCACCGGCATACTTTATGAACCTGATGAACACAATGTTTATGGAGTATTTGGATAAGTTCATCGTAGTGTTCATAGATGATATTTTGATCTTCTCGAAGGATGAAGAGGAGCATGCAGAGCATTTGCGTTTGGTATTGGAGAAGCTCAGAGAACATCAGTTATATGCCAAGTTTAGCAAAGGTGAGTTTTGGCTGAAGGAAGTCGGATTTCTCGGACATGTTATATCTGGAGATGGAATAGCAGTAGATCCCGCTAAGGTGGACACTGTGACCCATTGGGAAGCACCAACAACAGTTGGGGACATCCGGAGTTTTCTTGGACTGGCAGGATACTACCGGAGATTTATCGAGAATTTCTCGAAGATTGCAAAGCCAATGACGGAGTTGTTGAAGGACACCAAGTTCAGTTGTACAGAAGAATGTGAGGCCAGCTTTCAGGAATTAAAGAAACGTTTGGTCTCATCCCCTGTGTTGATTCTGCCAGATCAACATAAGTATTATGAGGTGTATTGCGACGCTTCACGTCGAGGACTTGGAGCTGTTCTTATGCAAGAAGGAAGAGTTGTTTCGTATGATTCACGACAACTAAAACCTCATGAGATGAACTATGCCACCCACGATTTGGAATTAGCAGCCGTAGTGCATGCATTGAAGAAGTGGAGACATTTTCTCATTGGAAACCATTGTGAAGTATATACGGATCATAAGAGTTTGAAGTATATATTCACTCAGAAGGAGCTGAATCTTAGGCAAAGGAGATGGCTGGAACTCATTAAGGATTATGACATGAGATTGCATTATCATCCCGGAAAGGCTAACGTAGTAGCCGATGCGCTAAGCCGTAGGAGCCATGTCAATACCCTAATGATGGAGGAATTTCCAAAGGAGTTAGCCGAGGACTTACGAGAACTACGTATGGAGATAGTTCCGAGAGGCTATGTAGCAACATTAGAAATCCAGTCTACCCTGATGGATAAAATCAGAGAAGATCAGAAAGCTGACAAGGAGGTTGTCGCTATAAAGGAGAGGATGAGCAAAGGAAAAGCTAAAGGATTTCGTGAGGATGAATACGACACCCTATGGTTTGAGGATCGAATCTATGTGCCTAATGACCCGGGGATCAGGAAGTTGATTTTACAGGAGGCCCATGATTCACCATACTCGATTCACCCAGGAAATACTAAGATGTATTTGGATTTGAAGGATATTTTCTGGTGGACCGGTATGAAGAAGGATATTGCGGAGTATGTAGCAGTTTGTGATGTGTGTCAGAGAGTAAAGGCAGAACATCAGAAGCCAGCCGGATTGTTACAACCTATGCCGATACCCGAATGGAAGTCGGAGAAGCTTGGCATGGATTTTATCACCGGATTGCCCAGGACCAAAGCAGGATATGATTCAATCTGGGTAGTAGTAGACCGGTTGACGAAGGTAGCCCACTTTATCCCTGTGAAAACCACTTATACCAGTGCAAAGTTGGCAAAGATATACATGACCAGAATTGTATGTCTGCATGGTGTTCCGAGGAGCATCGTATCAGATAGAGGAACCCAGTTTACCTCAAAGTTCTGGAATCAGTTACATGAAACTTTGGGTACCAGGCTAGAGTTTAGCACATCGTTTCACCCGCAGACAGATGGACAGACGGAGAGAGTCAATCAGATTTTGGAGGATATGCTAAGAGCCTGTGCATTAGATTATGGATCTAGTTGGGATGACAACTTGCCCTTCGCGGAGTTCTCATACAACAACAGTTACCAGGCCAGTTTGAAGATGGCACCGTTCGAGGCATTGTATGGAAGGAGATGCCGACCACCGTTATCGTGGGATGAAGTTGCAGACCGATAGTTGTTTGGACCAGACTTAATCAAAGAGTCTGAGGAGAAGGTGAAGTTGATTTGAGATAGACTGAAGGTAGCTCAGTCCAGGCAGAAGAGTTATGCAGACTCGAAGCGCAAGGAGATAGCCTATGAGATCGGAGATAGAGCGTACTTGAGAGTATCGCCTCTGCGAGGAGTTAAACGTTTCGGAGTTAAAGGGAAGTTAGCCCCGAGATTTGTGGGACCTTACCGTGTTTTGGAACGCATGGGAGAGGTTGCCTATAAGTTGGAATTACCCGAAGGATTGTCAGGAGTGCACGACGTGTTCCACATTTTGCAGCTTAAGAAGTGCCATGCGGAGATGGCCGATATACCGCTTAGAGACACAGTACCCCTGGAAGCAATTCAGTTGGATAGTGATCTGACCTACGAGGAGAAACCGGTTAAGATTCTCGAATTTTCGAGCAGAGTTACTCGCAGTAAGGTTATCAAGTTTTGCAAAGTTCAGTGGAGTCACCACACCGAGGAAGAAGCCACGTGGGAACGAGAAGATGATCTACGCAAGGACCACCCACACATGTTCTCTAGCCAAGTCGAATCTCGAGGGCGAGATTCATTCTAAGGGGGTAGGTTTGTAACATCCCAAATTTTCAATTTGGAATGTTATACATAGATCATATTTGCATTTGCATGTTTTTGCATTTTGTTTGTGGAGTTCCTCGAAATTCTAAGCAACTCAAGGACCTACGGAGAGAGTTGGGGATTTTACCGTTTTCGTATTTGAGTTCGCTCGAATACCGGTACAAGGACAGTGTGATTCTAATTATTTTTCTCTCATAAAATATTTCTAAATAAAATATATGAGCGGAGATAATATGACTTCTCCAAAATAACAGAAATATTGGAGGAAAAATGTTAAAATCACTTTTGGTATTTTTCTGGATTTATTTGCGGATTTATTTGCATAGGAAAAATACGCGTTTTTCAAAATTGCATTTAGGTCCGGGAAAAATGTTCACTTTGTCCTAAATATTATTAGAGGACGGTAAAAATTATTTTGGGAATTTTGGAGTCCGTTTGGTATTTCTTTCGTTAGTTTTTCTGCGCCGGGACTCTTTTAGAAAAAAAAAAATAGGAAAACGACTTGGAGTCGTGAAGGCCCAGGACTCTGGGCTTTATAACCAACGCCCCGCCGGCCCGACCGACCCCAGCCCGCCTCGCCTCGCCCCGCCCCTGCCCCTAACCCTAGCGCCGCCGCCGCCCTTCGCGCCGACGCCGCCCTCCGCCGCCGCGCCGCGCCAGCGCCGCCGCACGCCGCCGCCGCTCGCCGCCCGCGCCGCCGCAGCCCCGCCGCCACCGCGCCGCCTCGCCGCCCCGCTGCAGTCGTCGGACCGCCGCCGCTGCCGCCGGAGATCTCGCCGGAGTTCGCGAGGTAGCTGCCGTTTTTTTAGTAAGAACCGCTTGGCTTTTTTAAAAAACAGTAGATTCGTTTTTTAGATTAGATCGGTTCGGTTTTTCGGTTTATTTATTTAGCGGACGTTCGTCCGTACGTTTGTTTTAACGAACGGTTTTCGTTAGTTAACCGCAGACAGCGAACGTTCGTTCGTTAGCCTGTTCGTCCGTTTTCTTTTTCGGGGTATTTATCCGCGATTATTCCGATCGCGATTTCTGCCCTGATCTTGTTTTTCGTTTTTCTTTTCGCTCGAGAGTCGGAATCAGGTGATTCAAAATCCCAGATCTTCGTCTCGAAGCCCTCTTTACGTTAGATCAACTTGACCAAAGTTTTGGATACTAAAAAATTTGACTTTAGGCCAACTAGTAAACCGGAGCTCGTTTCTTTTGCAGTTTGAGTTTCGTTGCTTCTTTCGAGTTGATTCTTTTTGCAAACCGGAGTTCTTAAGTTGAACTTTCTGGTTAGATCTCTTATTTGAGTTTTACCCGTGCATTAGTTAAGTACTTATTGTGTGCTTGTTTGATTGCGATACCCGGAGTGCGCCGCGTGCTACTTTGAGTCTCTAGGTTTTGCGGATCATCAGCAAGGCAAGTAACACTTTGATCATGCTTTCCAATTACCCAGTTTTCATTGCATTAGTCCAACCCTCACACATTGCATGAGTAGGATTAATTAATTTGTGGGACTGGGAAGTAGATTGAGGTAGTACCTATTACCTGCATTACATTCAAACCTTTGGGAGTTACTTCTACGTTTGCTGCTAGGACATGCTATGCTCGTAGACGTGGATTGGGTGAGTGAAATCCATGACAGATGTGAGTTTGTTAATTAATGGTTCAACTTAAGGTGGCAACATTAATACACATCTGGGTGGATTGAGGCATCTGGGTATTCTAGTGATTGCCTGTTTTTCTTTTGGACCGCCACCCAGGCTCAAAGGGATCATGAGATTTTTCAAACTAGAAACTTCCGTGTGCAGCCACATGCCAATATGAGCTCTGGCATACTTGAGTAAGTTGTGGGAAACCTTTCCATGATGGGCTAGCAGATGTAGTGGGTTTTGTAGGTGTACCGGCCTATCTATCTGGTTAAGGGGACCTCTTCAGAAAGACTGTGTCTCGGTCATCCGTTTCTCAAACACCATGCAGTGCGAGAAACCAAACGGAGGCGATCGAGTCTTGTGGGGAAAAGTGCACAAACCTCTGCAGAGTGTACAAACTGATCATGATTAGCCGTGTCCCCGGTTACAGACGTCTTGAGTATCTAGTACTTGGATTATCATGTGAATCTCATCATGTTACTCTAATTTAATATTGTTGGGTATAATGATTATTTTAATTGGGGTTGAGAGGATGTCTATCTTCTCAACGATGTTTCAACTGCCATGATAGTTAATTAAAATATATTCCTTTGAAATAGGGAAAAATTGGCTTTATGCAAAAACTTAACCATAGAGCTTTCCACCAGCCATATTGCATATAGTATAGTCTTACTTTCATTGCATTCTCTTGTGTTACCTTGCCAACATATTCCATGTGCTGACCCGTTTTCGGGCTGCAACATTTCATGTTGCAGACTTTTCAGACGACGAGTAAGATGCCCGTTTAGGTCGTGGTTCTATACTCAGTGATGCCACTGGAGTTGATGGACTCACTTATCTTCCAAGCCTTCCGCTGTTATCGTGTTAGATGGCCTTCAGCCATATTATTTGTAATAAATTCATCGTTGGACTATCGATGTAATAAGTGTGTGATTGCTACTCTGTTATAAATCCTTCAAGTACTGTGCGTGTCAGCATTACTGATCCAGGGATGACACTGATGCACAGAGATCAGACTGTTTGAGGTCTGGTCGCTACATTTTCCTACGATCACGCAAGGTCTATCTACCAGATGCATAGCAACGAGAGGGGAGAGTGTGTCTACGTACCCTCGTTGACCAGAAGCGGAAGCGTCAAGTGATGCGGTTGATGTAGTCGAACTTCTTCGCGATCCAACCGATCAAGCACCGAACGTACGGCACCTCCGCGTTCAGCACACGTTCAGCTTGATGACGTCCCACGAGCTCTTGATCCAGTTGAGCTTCACGGGAGAGTTTCGTCAGCACGACGGCGTGGTGACAGATATGATGTATCTACCGACGCAGGGCATCGCCTAAGCACTACAACGGTATGACCGAGGTTTGTTTTTGTCGAGGGGGGCACCGCACACGACTAAGACAATTAAACTTGTGTGTCTTTGGGTGCCCCCCTGCCCCCGTATATAAAGGATCAAGGGGGAGGCCGGCCCTAGAGGGGGCGCGCCAAGTGTGGTGAGTCCTACTAGGACTCCCAAGTCCTAGTAGGATTCCCATTTCCTTTCCGGAGTAGGAGAGAAGGAAAGAGGTGGAGAGGGAGAAGGAAAAGGGGGCTGCACCCCTTGTCCAATTCGGACCAGAGGGGAGGCGCGCGCCTCCTTCCTTTTGGCCTTTCTCCTCTATTCCTGTATGGCCCAATAAGGCCCATATACTCCGAAAAATACCCGAATCACTCGGAACCTTTCCGATGTCCGAATATAGTCGTCCAATATATCGATCTTTACGTCTCGACCATTTTGAGACTCCTCGTCATGTTCCTGGTCTCATCCAGGACTCTGAACTCCTTCGGTACATCAAAACTCATGAACTCATAATACCGATCGTCATCAAACGTTAAGCGTGCGGACCCTATGGGTTCAAGAACTATGTAGACATGACCAAGAATCATCTCCGGTCAATAACCAATAGCGGAACCTGCGTGCTCATATTGGCTCCTACATATTCTACGAAGATCTTTATCGGTCAAACCACATAACAACATACGTTGTTCCTTTTGACATCGGTATGTTACTTGCCCGAGATTCGATCGTCGGTATCTCTATACCTAGTTCAATCTCGTTACCGGCAAGTCTCTTTTCTCGTTCCGTAATACATCATCTCGTGACTAACTCATTAGTCTTTTGCTTGCAAGGCTTATTATGATGTGCATTACCGAGGGCCCAGAGATACCTCTCCGACATTCGGAGTGACAAATCCTAGTCTTGATCTATGCCAACACCACGAACACTTCCGGAGACACCTGTAGAGCATCTTTATGATCACCCAGTTACGTTGTGACGTTTGATAGCACACAAGGTGTTCCTACGGTATTCGGGAGTTGCATAATCTCATAGTCATAGGAACATGTATAAGTCATGAAGAAAGCAATAGGAATAAAACTAAACGATCATAGTGCTAAGCTAACGGATGGGTCTAGTCCATCACATCATTCTCCTAATGATGTGATCCCGTTGATCAAATGACAACTCATGTCTATGGCTAGGAAACATAGCCATCTTTGATCAATGAGCTAGTCTAGTAGAGGCATACTAGGGACATACTATTTTGTCTATGTATTCACACATGTATCAAGTTTCCGGTCAATACAATTCTAGCATGAATAAAAGACATTTATCATGATATAAGGAAATACAAATAACATCTTTATTATTGCCTCTAGGGCATATTTCCTTCAATGTCATCGAGGAGGATTATCGGTCTGGAGCTATCAAAATAAATAATGCCGAAGGTACTAACCCGAAGGTTGTTAATGGGCAACGAATAAATAATTATAGTCTAGGTACGCCTATTAATATTGAAAGCAATATTATCCAAACTTTGTCACTGGAAGAACACATAAAAGAGTCCTGCAGGAACACTCCAGAATCGTGAAAATAAGGAGGTACGTGATACGGTAAGTAAATGGACTCCGAAAAATCCGCAAGAATATTTTTTGTCAGTTTTGGAATATTTAGAAAATTAGGAAAATTAGGAACTTCCAGGAAGCGTACCCTGGTGGGCACAAGACACCAGGGCGCGCCTGACTTGCCTGGTGAGCCCAGGTGGGTTGTGCCCACCTCGGGCACCTTCCGGACTCCGTTTTTCTACACTTTGCTTGTTTCCCAAGATAAAAAATCTTTATATACCCCCCGAACCTGTTGACCACCGTATCGCGGAGAAATCTTCTGTTCTCCTTTTCTTGCTGTTTTCGGTCAGATCTACCAAGCCAGGCATCATGTCTTCCTCCTCCTGTAACACAATGGAAGAAGATGCTTGGATGATGAAGATCGAGCTGAAGAGGGAGGAGCCTACGGACACCGTAAAGGGAGGCGAGGGCAAGGAGGCTACTATACATCCACCCTTGGTGACAGGACAAGCACTTTCGGCCGAAGAGGAAGGAGAAGAACCCCCACCAAAAAAGGCCTTTACACAGGTTACATCGTATCGGCTTTCACAATTTAATTCACAATTATGGGTTCGAGAATACTCCTCGTAGGCACATACCGTCCAATTGAGATATATCTCGTCCAAGGAAAAATAGTGCAGGAATAAACCCTTGGGGCCCAGAAAACAAACACATAATGGCTGAGGTGAAGAAAAACGGTGAGTTGCTTCATGAGGCCCTTTGTGAGATTCAAGGTTTGAAGGATTTAGTCATGGTTATATTGGAGAATACTTCATCACCACCACCATCATCTTCATCACCAAAAGAAAATTGAGTATCGGGTATGGGCACTCCGCTTGGCCTCTGCCAAGCTTGGGGGAGGTGCCCCAGTATCGTATCATCCCCACTATCCTTTTACCTTTACTTATTTTAGTTCGGTCTTTTGTTTTAGAATGAACGAAAGTTTAGTTCGATCCTTTCTTTTCGAGAGTTTGCTTAGTGATCTATCCTTGTAATCGTGTGCAGATATATAATAAAGTTCAGTTTTGAGTTTTTGCTTTCTTTACATTGCTGTTGCAATAAAAAGAAAGGTTATAAATAAATAAATGAAAGGAAATAAATTAAGAAGATCATACACCAATCTTATGGTAGGTGATGGCACCACATAAGGAAAAGTATAAGTAGAATTTTTTATTAGAGATTGACAAACATAGTATTAGTCAATGATGCAACTCATGAAAGAATTAATAAGGCAAGAGAAGATTCACATATAAATATACTATCATAGAAATCTTTTGTGATTATGAGACCGCATGAAAATATTATATGCCAAAATTGTTGACGTTGGACAAGGAAGACAACTTAATGATTTATGTTTGTTCATATTCACATAGAAGTCATATTGTCATAGATCCTTTAACATGTGGTGCTTGCTTAATATCTTTTCTAGCCAAAAACTCCTCACTAAGTAGAGATACTACTTGTGCATCCAAAAACCTTTAAACCCAAACCTTTTTTGAGAGTCCACCATACCTACCTATGGATTGAGTAAGATCCCTCAAGTAAGTTGTTATCTGTGCAATAAGGCAATACAAATTGCTTCTAAAAATGTGAGTTCATTTAGTGTAAGAGAAAATTGAGTGTTGCACGAACTTGTGATGGTGAAGAATAACAGTGAAAGACTGCATAATAAAGGTTGCTATCACAAGGGGCAATGCAACGTGATGTTCTTTTGCAGTAAGGGTAATAAATAAGCGCATGGCAACCACTGCTTCCCTCTGCTAAGGGCCTATCTTTTACTTTTATGCAAAGAGTCAAAGTTTTCTCTCTATTCCTTTTTATTTTATCTTTTGAAAAGCATCATGTGGTGAGGAAAGATCTAGGCACATATGTCCAGTTGAATATGTGTGGCATGAGTTATTATTGTTGACATCACCCTTGAGGTGAGTATGTTGGGAGGCAAAACTATAAGCCCCTATCTTTCTATGTGTCCGGTTGAAAATGTTTTGCTCATGTGTATGCGGTGAGTGTTAGAAATTATAGAAGACTATATGATGTTCGAGTATGTGGACTTGCCTAAAGGCTCCGATACGTGAACCTTCCTGAAAAGATGATGAAGGGTAGTTGCAAAGTTGACTGAGAACATAGTTTGTTGGTTTCTAATAGAGTTCATGCTTTATACTTCAATTGTGTGATGAACTGTTACTTGTTCATGAGAAGTCTATGATACAAGTCCTTTGATAAGAGTCTTATGTTTAACTTTGTTGATGTTATAATAATCAACATGAAGCTTCTATGTCTGTATTTTGTTTTTATCAACACCTCTTTCTCAAAGCACATGGACATGTTTTTCAATTTCGGTTTTCGCTTGAGGACAAGCGAGGTCTAAGCTTGGGGGAGTTGATATGTCCATTTTGCATAATGTTTTCTTACTGTTATTTATGATTTTTTATGTATAATAATGCCTTCTGGAGTAATTCTAATGCATTTTCTCTCATAATTTGCAAGGTATGCACCACGAGGGAGAATTCCGGCAGCTGAAAATCTGGACCCGGAAAAGCTACGTCAGGCCACCTATTCTGCACAACACCAAACAAGTTGATACTTCTTGGAGAATTTTAATGATTTATTTGAAGAATATTGGAGCAAAGAAGTACCAGAGGGGGCCCACCAGGTGGGCACAACCCACCTGGGAGCGCCAGGGAGCCCAGGCGCGCCCTGGTGGGTTGTGCTCACCCAAGCACACCTCCGGTGCCCATCTTCTGGTATATAAGCCATTCTGACCTAGAAAAAAAAATAAGGAGAAGACTTTCGGGATGGAGCGCCGTCGTCTCGAGGCGGAACTTTGGCAGGAGCAGTTTTTCCCTCCGGCGGAGCGATTCCGCCGGGGGAACTTCCCTCCCAGAGAGGGAAATCATCGTCATCATCATCATCATCACCAACAACTCTCCCATCTCGGGGAGGGATATCTCCATCAACATCTTCAACAACACCATCTCATCTCAAACCCTAGTTCATCTCTTGTGTTCAATCTTGTTACCGAAACTATAGATTGGTGCTTGTGGGTGACTAGTAATGTTGTTTACATCTTGTAGTTGATTACTATATGGTTTATTTGGTGGAAGATTATATGTTCAGATCCAATGTGCTATTTAATACCCCTCTGATCTTGAGAATGCTTATCATTTGTGAGTAGTAACCTTCATTCTTGAGGTCACGAGAGAAATCATGTTGCAAGTAATCATGCGAATTTGATATGCGTTCGATATTTTGATAGTATGTATGTTGTGATTCCCTTAGTGGTGTCATGTGAACGTCGACTACATGCCACTTCACCATATTTGGGCTTAAGGGAATGCATTGTGGAGTAGTAATTAGATGATGGGTTGCGAGAGTGACAAAAGCTTAAACCCCAGTTTATGCGCTATTCCGTAAGGGACCGATTGGATCCAAAAGTTTAATGCTATGGTTAGAATTTATTCTTAATACTATTCCTGTAGTTGTGGATGCTTACGGGAGGGTTAACCATAAGTAGGAGGTTTGTTCAAAAACTCAAATAAAATACCCTACCCGTGTGAGTAGCCGGGATGGTCTCTTTTCAAGGGAGTTCGGGAAGAGAACATGCCGGGGTTCTGAATGACTCGTAGGTAGACAAGATGACTTAGTGATCATTACTAGATTACGATCGTTGGCGCAGATTCTCATCTTATTCTGGAAATTCATAAGCTAGACACCTCATATATGCTTAGTGCTTGCTGCAACCCCACTTTATAACTTCTCCACACCTAAAAGCTTTGTTAGTTTTGATAGTCGGGAACAAGATTGCTGAGTCCTCGTGACTCATGGATTACTACAAAAACAGGTGCAAGTACAACTGAGGTTGATGCAGGAGATGAACAAGAGCTTCAGTGGGAGTTTGATGAAGAGCATGGGCGTATGCACGTGACGTACCCCAATGATCAGTAGTGGTTCCTACTAGGGACGATAGGGCATAGCATGGGTGGTTATTGTAACGCCCCGGACACACCCGCCAGTGGTCGTTACTCCTGGCGGGATCTAGACTGGCCTCACATATCAATACTAGCCTTTTCTGCGCACTTTGTCCTCACTCATGCGCACCGGGAGCAACTTTCCGGTCGGTCACCCATCCTGAAACTACTCCAAGCTGAGCACACTTAACTTTGGAGTTCTATCCGAATGGGCTCCCGGAAAAGAAGGAATTCCTTATTGATATGAGTAGTCTATCATCCCTAATAAGCCAGACTATCACATACACCCCCACTCAGAGGAAACGACGTCCTCGTCGGGCCACAGGAACGTTCCCTCTTGGCCAACCGTCATGAACAACATGACCGCACACCTGTCCGCAGACATCCGTGTAACCGCGAGGATCGGCTCTGATACCAACTTGTAACGCCCCGGACACACCCGTCGGTGGTCGTTACTCCTGGCGGGATCTAGACTGGCCTCACATATCAATACTAGTATTTTCTGCGCACTTTGTCCTCACTCGTGAGCACCCGGGAGCAACTTCCCGGTCGGTCACCCATCCTGAAACTACTCCAAGCTGAGCACGCTTAACTTTGGAGTTCTATCCGAATGGGCTTCCGGAAAAGAAGGAATTCCTTACTGATATGAGTAGTCTATCATCCCTAATAAGCCAGACTATCACAATTATCTTTTTCGTTTGATTTCGTTTGTAGCCGGACTTTTTGTTTATTCTGGATGATGGTATGAATATTTGATAATTGTGTGACATGGCGAGTGTAAGCCAACTATTTGTCTCTATCTACCTGTTCAGTACATGGGATTGTGTTAAGATGCCATTCTTGCGACCATTCCAGAATGCGGGTATGACTCAAAGTCATGCCCTGACACGTAGGAGCTATAGTCGCATCCCGGGCGTTACAAGTTGCTATCAAAGTCATGCCTGACCTAGGAGCCCCTGCTTGATCGAACCACTGCCGATGTTGAGTTTAAAAATAAAAATTGTTTTGAGTATATATATATATATATATATATATATATATATATATGTGTGTGTGTGTGTGTGTGTGTGTGTGTGTGTGTGTGTGTGTGTGTGTTTGTATATATATATATCGGAGAGTAGTAATTCTTTTACTCCTTATCCCCTTCGCCACTCTAGTGAGTTCTCCTGACGTAGAAGTTTTGACTCTGAGGTGTTGTCGTCACAGTTGTATCGTTGTAGTTCAGGAATACTAGAGGTCGCCGACATCGAAAACTCTTCTATGCATGTTGCTGGTGAGATAACCCCGACGTCACCAAGTACTAGGGATATAGTTCAGGAGTATTTCCACAGCTAGTATAGCGGATGCTTTTCGAAGGTCCGAGGTACATGATTTCTGAAGATTTCTTGGTTATGTGTTGACGAATGGATATAGTTGGATTGTAGGGCTTGTTAGTTGGGTGAGATATTTTGCTTCCCCTGTATCCCATACACCAGATTGCATTACCAGAAAGTTTCGGGAGTTCTTAGGTGGGAATTCAAGTAGCTCTACGATGTCTTCTGACAAATACATGGTATGAGGTTGGGATCCAACGTCTAGTGGTTCGCTTGTCACAGTCGATTTTATAGTGGTCTCGTTGCGTCTTAAAGAATCCTAGGCAATGCCCATTCGGGGACGCTTCATTGTCATTCGTGATGTCCGCTGTAATGTCATGCCCGGGGGGCCTCATCATGAAAACTTTGGATGAAATCTCTATCATATGTTTGTTCCGTCTTCTTTCACATGCCAAATCCTTTGTTTTGTTCTCATTGTGGTATTCGAGTTGCTTCGATGTCAAGTGTTGGTTCCATACTATTCCTAAGCGGTGTTCTCATATTTCTATGGGATCGCTAATCCTTCTTGATCATCAAGATTGTCATGCTAAATTCTTTTCCGATCAATGCACTTCTCTTCAAGATCATCCTATCACTTTCCCTATTTGCAAGATCAATTCTCAGTTCTTTTCAACGGTGTTCACGACATTATCCCAAGTTGTTTTTATTTTTCCCACCCTCCCACCGTTTTTATTCATGGAGTCAGAATTCTCATGCCAATTACCCATTTTATTCATGTGAAGTCTCTTCATTCTTTTCGTTCAGTGCTCTTATCCGGTGATTTCTCGTGAAGATGCTAAGGAAGCTTCAAGTTTATCATTCTCCGTACCCTTTCATTCTCCGGTGGACTAAATTCAAGCTTCGGTGTTTATCATATCTATTCCTCTTGTTTCACATGTTTTCCCATGTTGGAATTTCTTACCCAAGGCTTTCTTATTCATTCACCTCTCTCTATTCATATCCGGAGTGTACAAGATATCTCAGAAGATTCGTGTTTCCATTTTCAATCCGTTCAAACTATTTTGAGGTTGTCATGTCATTCAAGCCATTTAATTCAACCGGTGCAATATCTCTCAAGAAATCTTTTCCGACGGTGTTTCTTTTGAGTGAGCCCTAACTAACAGGTCTTTTCCCAGGATCTCACCTGACTCATCTAATTTTTCCGGAGTTTCTCAAATTCTTTTCAAAGTGTGACGTAAGAATGGATTCCATTAGTCACATGCCTTCTCCAAGATCGTTTTCAATTTTTCTCATCGTTGGTTGAACCATTCCTCTTTTCATTCTTCCATACTATCTCAATAATTTTTGGAGTGTTCTTCGTATTCATTCTCAGCTTTGAATACCAAAGAAGAGTTCCTCTTGAATGCTTACTCATTCTTCCAAAGATTCATGGTTCTAGCTTCATTCCATCTCTCAATTTATTTTCCATCGTGAGGAATCCTTTTCATACCCGTCCGAAGCATTTTGGGAGTGTATTTCGTTTTGATTCTCCGAAGGCCATCATTTTATTCTTCATACTCAATGTTTAGCTCTCGTCCCAATTCTTCCGATGCATCATTCAAGTATTCTCTACTCTGCTCGTGATCCCTTCGTTCTTCTTTCAATTTGGTCAACTTCCCAAGGTTCGTGCTTTTGTTTTACCTCTTTCTTTTTCGTTTCTCTCCGATGCCATCCCTGTTAGTGTGGGAGAGTTGTGACGCGCCAAGACCGACATTCCAGATGTCTTCCATTTATTTTGGTTGTCGCTATGTGTTTTATTTATTTGTTGCATTCATCATGGCGTCATGTGCATCGCATCCGCATGTTTTCATAAAATTAGTAGCGTTCGAGTTGCTGCTTCTCGATTCTTCTCCGTTGACCTGTTGTCAGACCGCTTGTCTTTGTTGACCTTCTCCCAGACCAACCGAACCGCTCTCTTCTCTCTTTCTCCGAGACCAACGAAACCCCTCTTGTCCCCGTGGCCTTTCGTCAGACCCCTTTGTCTTTGATTTCCCCTCTCGTCTAAATGTTCCCCTCTCTGCACAGTGCGCAGAGCCCCTCGCATGCGTCCGAAAACTTCCCGAACCCGAACCGGGCTGTCATTACCGATAAGTCCAGATCATCTACAAACATCTCTAAAATATCTTCGGTTTCTTAATTGGGCTTCCCAACCTATTTATGTCGGGACATCCGATTACGATCGGAGGGACCGAATAGCCCCTAATCTAATCCACCTACTATATAACTAGACCAAACCCTAAAATCAAGGAAGATGTCCCATCCATCCATTTCATCCACCGCCACCCTCTGTCCAAATCCTCCTCGGATTCCACATCGAGCCAACCACAGCCACCAACCTTCCTCCTCGTTTTCAGCCACCATCCAGTTCACCCCAGATTCCAGATCCATCCATCCGAACCGTTGGATCGAGATCCGACGTCCAAGAGGTGCCCTGCAGATCCAGCAGCCAGAACCTCCTCGATCGGATCTGGATTGAGAGAGGAGCACCCGATCAAGCCCCTCCACCTCCTCATTCGCGCTGGAGCGCTGCCAGCTCGCCGGACCACCACCTCGCCAGAGTTTCCCTGCCTGTCCTTCTTCCCTTTCTTCTTCTAATTTCCTTCCCTGTCTCACTCTCGATCTCTCTCTGTCTGGAACCTTCTTAGGAGCCCGACGCAGATGCCATGGACGACCCCCTCTGTCGGATCTTGGGTTCCGCCAAAACCCTTGTGGTTCGAACACTGGGGTGCGCATGAAGATCTGTCCTTCCGCCCTAGCTCATCTACTTGCAGATCCCTAGGCCTAGCTCGTCAGATCCGAAGAACAAGGGACCCAAGGTTTATACTGGTTCGGGCCATCGTTGTGGTGTAATACCCTAATCCAGTGTGGTGTGGTGGATTTCCTTGTAGGCCGAGGAAGAACTAGTACATGGGTTGAACAGCCTCCTGAGGAGAGGTGTTCTTGTGCTGGAGTGAGCTTGTGGGTGTGTGGCCTTCTATCTGATCAACTGAAGATGAGATCAATGGTGGTGGCTAGTCCTATTTATAGTGGCCCGGGTCCTCTTCCCAAATATTGAGAGGGAAGGGATCCCACAACGGCCAAATTTGAAGGGGACAACTAGTACAAGCTATCCTGACAAAAGGTGGTCTTCTCCTGCCAAAGGCTCTGGTGGTGACGCCGCCGTGGGCTCCGCGATGACCTCCGCTCTGCCGTCGTGCTGGTCTTGGTCTTGTTGCACCAATATGGAAACCTTTGCCTGATGCCTCGAGACTCCTCGCCTGCACCTACTCCTTTAGCACCAAAGAGGAAACTAGCACTCTACATGCGCTGGCGCACGCCTGGCCTTGGTCGTCACTGCTCACGTCACGAGGACCTGGCGAGGTGCCCCTTGCCTTGATATCTCCGATCCTCAGGAGCTATCCTAGTGTGCCCGCCCCAGGAGATGTCTTGCGTCGTTTGCCTCACGAGACCCGGCCCCTCGCGAGGCTCGGCCCTTTGCGAGGGTCTTGAGTGGTTGCTGAAGAGGTTGGGCCGTAACAGGCCGCCTGATGAGCCACGCCCTAGGCCGCAGGCAGGCAAGTCCAGGTACCCCCGTTCCCAGAACTCCGACAGTAGCCCCCGGGCCCAAGGTGCGCTCGGGCTTGGCTTCGCGGCGAAGCCAAGGGTCAAGTGCGGAGCGCCGCGGGACCAAAAAGCCCGCGGCCTTGTTTGACGCGTGACGATTGATTGGACGTGGGCGTCTCCACTTCCCCATGCAGCCTCGATGACTGTGCGACTTGACAAGTCCCTGTATGCACAAAATACCATCATTACCTGCGATTATGGAGACCGACAGTTAGCCTTCTCGTGGCTATAAATAAGGCGGCAGGCGGGGTCCTCGTTGCCCATTTTCTTCCTTCATTCCTCTCGCTTCTTCTTCTTCCTTGCTCCTCGCCTGGCCGAGCTGCTCATGGTGCCGACCAGGAAGCTTTCGTCCGCGAAGAAGGGGAAGGGTCGGCAGGAGGGGCCTGGCTCACCACCAGCTAAGAGGGGATGAGGCAGTCCCCGCAAGTGTGCCGTGACTCCTGTCGGGGCTGGTAGCGGGCGTGGGCGGACCCCCACAGCGCCCGTAGCCGCCCTCGATAATCGCGGCAGCGGTTCCTCGAGCGATGGGGATCGCCGTGGTGTTGGTGGTCCTGTGAACAAGGGGAGGCGCTCGGGGTTACCAGGCCTCCCCGGCTGCGCTCCCACCTGGCGGAGGTGACGCTGGAGTTCGTCATGTGGTCAGAGAGCCCAGCCGGTACCCGGCTCCAGCTCCCGCGCTCCCTAGCCGGCGAAATCTTTGCAGCGAGCTCCAGCGGCTTTTGGCTGTAGGCGGATGGTTGCTGCAGCAGGGCTTCGTGGCTTGCGGTGGAGGTCTCCGCCTCAGGTGCTGTGACTCTGGCTCATGGCTGACAGACGTTTGCCTGCGCGCGCGGCTTGGGCAGGCGGTGCACCCTTTATTTCAGGTACGATGATGACTCGACCCTCTTTGTGTGGGTGTTTGGGGAAGACAGGCGCCGCGCCGAGTACTGCCCCGAGGACAACGGTGGTGGCGAGGTGCTTGGCCTGGGCGATGGCCACAGTTTATCCAGCTACGGCGGCTCCTCCTTCAGCGCCAGCTCCAGCAGCGGTGGCTACGACCACTGCCACGCTGCCAAGCCCGCCTTGAGGGTGGCGCTGGATCGTCTCGTCATCACGCATGGGTGAAGCGTGATGAAGGTTCCGGCTGAGCTCGGGGAGCAGGTCCTCGTGAGCAGCCGCGCCTCGAGGGTCGTCACCGCCCATTCTCTTAGCGCCACGTTTAGCGTCCCTGTCCATCACTGCATGATCTGTGTGTTATGCGCTCTTAGGGTGAGGAGACTTATCTTGACGCGCTCGGAATTGCCTTCATCTCGTGACGATTGACCCTTCGTGAGGCCGCAAAAACTCGTTAGGTGATTATTATCCTTTACCGCCCGAGGTCCCTGACGTGGGTCGAGCATGGTCGGACAATCCCTGTCGCGGTACCCGTGGGGCACGGACATAAGGAGGGGGCGTGCCAATCACGAGCCCTAGCATGGGCGCCTCATGAAGGCTAAGGGAAGCAGGCTGGGGAGAGCGACGGGCAACTGCCGCTCTCCCTGGGTAAGCCCAAAAACTGAGGGAAGGACCATAGTGGGAAATTAAACCGAGCAATCAGGGAACGCAAGAACTTTCGGAATCCATTAAAAAGAAGGAAGGGGCAAGCCAACTCCTGAAAGGAAATGAGTAGCTGCGTCCGGCACCTAATCTAGTCTTCTCACCAGCGTGGAGCTAAGTGCTGCCACTAGAGGGCGGCTCTACGGAGACTCTGAGGCATGTACAACCCCACTCATTATTACATGAGACTGTCACGAGCGGAGATATTCACAAGCGTGAGCCTTGCTTCACAAGCACTGGGCCTTGGATTCTGAAGCGCAGGGCCTTGTTCCTCACAGGCACAGATCCTAGTCTTCTCAGGCGCAGGGCCTTATTCCTCGCAAGCACGGAGCCTAGTCTTCTTGGGCGCAAGGCCTTGTTCCTCGCAGACACGGAGCCTAGTCTTCTGGGGCGCATGGCCTTGTTCCTCGCAGGCATGGGGCCTAGTCTTCTCAGGCGCAGGGCCTTGTTCCTCGCAGGCATGGAGCCTAGTCTTCTTCGGCGCGGGGCCTTGTTCCTCGCA
>LR738710.1:421242758-421254911 GCA_902687465.1 Secale cereale
CCCCCCCCAGTCCGACTTGCCCCAGGTCTGTAGCCATGGTTGCTGCCCTCGGGGCGTTGGATGACGCGTCCTTCGTGGATGGCCCTGAGCTCATGACAGTCGTATGTGTTATGGCTGTGCACGTTGTGGATGGTGCAAAACGCCCGGCTGTTCTTGGATGATTCTGGGTAGTCGCGGTCGCGCTTCATCTCTGGTTCAGCCGCGAGCATTGCCGCTCCTTTGCGCTTTACGTCCTTGCTCTTGGCCTTCTTGTCTTCGGGCTCAGCAATGGGGAGCTCGACAAGGGAGAGGCACCCCTCCTGAGCTCTGGCGCACTTGGTCACGTGGTTGAACAGCTCCAGGGATGTGCACATATCTTCGTGGATGGCGAGCTCCTCCTTGATCTTGACGTCGCGAACACCATCTGAGAATGCTGAGATGATGGCCTCGTCCGTGACCTTGGAGATCTTGACACGGACGCTGTTGAAGCGTTGGATGAACTTCTGTAAGGTTTCTCCTGGTTGTTGCTTGATACGCCGCAGGTCACCCATGGCCCGGGGGGGGGGGTCTGGCGTGCCCTGGAAGTTGGCGAGGAACCGCTCGAGCATCTCGCTCTAGGTGAAGATCGATCCCGCGGGAAGGTTCAGGCGCCCGAGCGCGCGCCATCTTTGAGGGCCATGGGGAACAAGTTCGCCATGATCTTCTCGTTGCCGCCGGACGCTTCGATGCTCAGCTCGTAGAGCTGCAGGAACTCCGCAGGGTCGGGGGTGCCGTCGTAGCGCGGAGGCAGGTCAGGCTTGAACTTCCAAGGCCAGTTGACGTTGCGCAACTCGGGGGCGAGGGTCTTGCAGCCTACTGTCCACACTGGAGCTTGTCGGGGAGGTGGAACTTGGTCTTGGTCCTCGCGCACCACCGTGGTGGGGGGCGCGCGGTCTCGACGCAGCGGTGGTGGGATCGCTGGCACTCCCTGCCGGGACCACTGGATCTCTTGGCAGCTTCCTTCTTCATGCACTGGCGCCATGTGTGGGTGATCACGCCGCGGGGCCATGTGCCTTGGGTCTTGGACGACGCCTTAACGCGGAGGTAGCAGAGGAGCTTCATGGGCCACGTTGTCCGCATGGGGAGGCAGACGAGGTAGCGAGAGGGACGGCGCTGGAGAGCCCCCAGCGGCGCTGACGAGCTTGGCGATGCGGTCGAGCCATTCTTTGTAGAAGTCGTCGACGGGGCGGTAGCGCAGGAGCTCGCGTGCCATGAGCAGCACAGCCTACGCGTCCACGGGTGCGCGACGAGCATGGGATGACGATATCGCTGGGGTTAGTGACGGGGTCGCGGTACGTCCGTCTCGCCACACGGAGGGTTGCAGGGACGAGGCCTGCTGTTTGTGCCGCGCAACAGCAGGCGAGGGAGAATGGCGGGGTGGTCCGCCGGCAGGAGCTGTCTGAGCGATGCGGGCGGCAAGGGCAGCCCGCCGCTCAGCACGGGCTCTGCGAGCGTCGGCCATGGAATCGGTGGGACGACGGAGCACATATCGATGGAAGGGATGTTTCGGCACACCCCTACCTGGCGCGCCAAATGTCAGATCTTGGGCTCCGGCAAAACCCTTGTGGTTCGAACTCTAGGATGCACACAAAGTTCTCTCCTTCCGCCCTAGCTCGTCTACTCGCCGATCCCTAGGCCTAGCTCGTCAGATCCGAAGAACAAGGGACACGAGGTTTATACTGGTTTGGGCCACCGTTGTGGTGCAATACCCTAATCCAGTGTGGTGTGGTGGATTGCCTTGTAGGCTGAGGAAGAACTAGTACATGGGGTGAACAGCCTCCTGAGGAGAGGTGAGGAAAATACAAGTGTAATATGGATATTATATATAATTTTTTGTAATCTGAAAATATAAAAACAGCTAGGTAGCAAGTAGGAAAAGTGAGGAAAAACAGTATTGCAATGCTTGACAACAAGGCCTAGGATTCATACTTTCACTAGTGAAAGTTCTCTCAACAATGATAACATAATTGGATCATATAACAATCACTCAACGTGCAACGAAGAATCACTCCAAAGTTCCTATCAGGGAGAACATAAGATGAAATTACTTGTAGGGTACAAAACCACCTCAAAGTTATTCTTTCCGATCGATCTATTGGGCTATCCCTATAAGTGTCACAAACAACCCTAGAGGTCGTACTAAAATAACACCACATGACACACATCAATCAACCCTAATGTCACCCAGATGCTCCAATGTTACCACAAGTATCTGTGGGTCAATTAAACGATATGCATCACCCAATTTCAGATTCGTAATATTCAATCCAACACAAAGAACTTCGAAGAGTACCCCAAGGTTTATATCGGAGAAAGGACTATGAAAACGCGTACCAATCCCTATGCATAGATTACCCCAATGTCACCACGGGGATTCGTAAGTTGATAACCAAAACATACATCAAGTGGATCAACAGAACATCCCATTGTCACCACGGATATCCCATCGCAAGACATACATCAAGTGCTATCACATCCAAAAGATTCAATCCGACATAACAAAACCTCAACGGAACAGACTCAATTCATGACAAGGTAGCGAGGCAAGAACACCATTAGATCCAACTATATAACAAAGCTCGTGGTACATCAAGAGCGTGCCAAATCAAGAACACGAGAGAGAGAGAGAGAGAGAGAGAGAGAGAGAGAGAGAGAGAGAGAGAGAGAGAGAGAGAGAGATAACACGCATAGCTACTGGTACAAACACTCAGCCCCGAGGGTGGACTACTCCCTCCTTATCATGGTGGCCTCTAGGATGATGAAGATGGCCTCCGGTGATGATTTCTCCATCTGTCAGGGTGCTGGAGCGGGGTCCAGATTGGTTTTTCATGGCTACAGAGGCTTATGGTGGCGGAACTTCCGATCTAGGGTTCTTTTTCGGTGTTTTGGTATTTCTAGTAATTTTTGGCATTGATCTCACACCAACGGGGCGCTCGAGGGGCACACAAGCCGCTGGGGCGCGCCCTGGGGGGGGGGGAGGGCACGCTCCCTGGCTGTGGCCTCCTCGTCCACTTCCTGGCGCAACTCCGGTGCTTCGGGGTCTCTTTTGGTCCATAAAAAATCACCGTAAATTTTCAGCCCATTCCAAGAACGTTTATTTCTACACAGAAAACGACACCACATTAGTTCTTCCGAAAACATCATTAGTCTGGGTTAGTTCTAATCCAATCATACCAAAACCATGTAAAATTATTGTAACCATGGCATGAATACTTCATAAACTATAGATACGTTGGAGATGTATCAACATCCCCCAGCTTAATTCCTGCTCGTCCTCGAGTAGGTAAATGATAAAAGAGATAATTTATGAAGTGTGAATGCTAGCATAGTGTAGAAGTTTAATCAATGATAATTCCAAACATTTTTCTAGCATTAATATATACCATAAATAGTAGCTGATCTCATAAAACTTCTCATGATCAAGTAGCAAGCTATTCACACATGTTAAAGTATAGACCATAAACTTTCTTGAAAACTAACAAACTACGTTCTGAGTCATCAAACAATTGCAATTGGTATTGTTTCAGGAAGGGTCTATGTAAGAGCTTTGATGTATCAAATTCCACATACTCAACTATCATATAGTCCTCCATGATTGCTACAACTCAAAGCATATTTTTAGAAAAAATAGGATCCATCGAACACAAATAAATATAGGGTCTTAATGTTTCACCTCCCAACTTATTTATCATATCGATAATTGTAATGCCCAGTATGAGATTATACCTCCCACGTGTCGAGGCACGACTTAAAGGCATAATATCATACTGGAATGATCTCAAGCATGGTATCTTTGCACAACTCATGTAAAAGAGGGATGAAATTGCAAAAGAGTAGTTGGCTTACACTTGCCATGTCACACAATACATTACATAAACAATCATCATCCAAATAACATCACAGTCCGACTACGGACGAAGATCCAAATGAAAGATACCATAAATAAATAACACAAGGTCCAGATCATCCTAGTAAGAGCCCTACTGATCCTCTGGGTAAGACACGTAGCATCGCCCACGTTCTTCATCGAACTCCCAGTTCAACTTTGTACCACCAGCGACGTACTTCTCCATGGTACCTGCATTTGGTGTTGTGTAGAATCTGTGAGCCACGGAGGACTCAGCAATCCCGTTCCCGGGTAGCAAAACTATCTAAGCCTTGGGCGTGGAACAAGGCTGAAGAACAAGGTTGCTGTTGCACTAGCACTAGCTTACGTGTTTAGAGCGAGAAGAGAAGTGCCAACGATCGACAAAGTGATCACGAAGTGATCCTATCTAAGCACGTCAAACATGACCCCACCGTGTTCACTTCCCGAACCCCTTCGGAAAGCGACCGTCACGGTTACTCACGCTGGTAGTGTATTATGAACATAATGACAAGTTTTCTACAACCGGATATTAACAAATTCCCATCTGCCGCATAACCGCGGGCATGGCTTTCGAAAGATCAAAACCCTACAGGGGTGTCCCAACTTAGCCCATCACAAGCTCACGATCTGCGGAGTCGCAACTCCAAGGTAGGAAGACCCGAGTGTTCTTGGAATCATGTGCTCAAGATATCCGACTAAGGTAAAACTAATCTAGCAAGTCCTCCCGGTGTGCCGACACCCTGATAGTAGCCGCGCGTATGTCGTCTCAGGCCACGACCGGATGGGCGATTCTACAAGTTTCTACCAGCCCTTGAGTTTCCTCGAGGTGGCCCCGCAGAAACCCCAGTTTGGACCAACACTCATGTGGAGCACTGGCCCGGGTTGTTGATTTAGAAAAGGGTTTATAACTCCCTATGCAAGTTTTAGTTGTTAGGCAAAACTAAAACCAAAGTTGGGCCTTGCTGGAAAAGCTTTAACGCTAAGCGGGTTATAGAGGGGGGCCCATAAACCCCAACCGTGTTAGGGACGCAAAATCAAGGAACATAACACCGGTTTAAACGGTTCCTAGGGAGGCATGAGTGGAACAAAACACCAAGCAAAGGCTTAGACTTCCACCCATTGCCAAGTATATAGATGATTTAGTTTAACAGATTGTATATTGTGATATCCCAGCAAAACTTCATCAACAAGCAAGAATCTTCAAATCTTCTCCTGCAACTAACAATGCTATAAGAGGGGTTGAGCGATGCTTACGTAGCCAATCAAAGGTTTGCTAGGTTGGGTGGTTAGAGAGGTTCATGGCAACAATAGGAGGCTGACAATCAGACATAGGCATCGAGGCAATAAGCTAAAGAGCGAGACATCTAGCATAGGCAAAGATAGTAAAGATATATGGGTCAGGTCATCTTGCCTGTTGAACCCTCGGAGGGAACGTAACCTTGCTCCTCACACTCAACCTCGGTAGAAACCTTGTACTCAGTATCTTCACCAGGCTCTACCCAAACACAACAATGCAACAACGGAACAAAATCAATCAACATGCAATGCTCAATCACATGATGCATGCACATGAATCATATGAACATGGAAGAAATGATGCATGGCCTAGGGGTCACAATAGTGCAATAACATCACAACCAACAAGATCAACCACACCTTTGAAACAAGCAAAGGAACATTTAATCAAGTTTATGTAGTTTATCAAACAAGCAACCAACATATTTTAAATAGGTTTGTTAACATGGCAAGGGTGCAACTAACATAACAGAAACATGCTAGCACAATAAAATGGGCAGGAAATAAATACAACAATATCCAGAAAATCCAATATTCATTTATTTGCATTTGGGACAGATTTGCAAAACTTCTGTAAAAGAGTTGTTAAACATGCTAAACAACAGCACCAAAATATTCTACACATTTTTCTACCCCAAATGCATATAAAGTTTGTTAAAATTTGAGTTGTAGATATTTAGTTATGATTTTTACAAGTTTAAACATATTTAAATCAAGTTTAAATTCAAACAACATTTTAAATGTTTTTCAACATGGCAGCAAGTGACATATACATAATCTACACATAATTCTAAGCACTTTTCATATAGGGCTCAAATCCATATGAAGCATAAATATGCAGATATTAAATATATAAGAAAAACAGAAAAGAAATGGAAAAACAGGAAAAGAAATAAAAAACAGAATAGGCGCCAGGTCTAAAGTGACCCAGGCCCAGCTAGCCACTGACACTGACAAGGGGCGCGGGCGGAGCTGAGTTGGCGAGCGGGTGCGCACGGGGGCTGGAACTGGAGATGAGAGGCTGGCAGGTGGGGCCCTGCTGTCAGCCTCACACAAAAACGAAAAAGGGGCGAATACTCCACTGCGTCCGCGGGGGATCGAACCAACGCCCTACTGACGAAACTGACGGAGACAAACCACTACGCCACTGCATCGATCTCGACACATAGCAGGTAGGATAACTGAAGAACAAGCAGCAGAAGCAGAACGAGGGAAAAGGGCATTGGCCCTCGTCGGAGCTGCTCGTCGGAGCTGCTCCGGCGACCATTAGGCACGGCGGAGGGGTGCGAGAGACTCGTTGCAGAGTTCCGCATCCAACCAAACTACTAGCAGTGCCTAAGGGGCACTGCATCACCGGCGGCGAGCAACTACAGCACGACAGCGACGGGACGACGGCTAGACTAAGCAAGGCCCTAGGCGGCACGATGACGGCACAGAGAGATCCTACGCGACTAGGCGAAGCGAACGGGCAACATGGCATGAGCTAAAGAGGTCGGAACACCCGCCAGCGACGAGGTCCGACGGCGACGCGATCGGGCACACGAGGAACTAGGGGATAGAGGCCACGCATCAAGGGGAAAAAGGCATGTGGAGAGAGAGGAGCTCACCACGAGCATGAAGGTGTGCTCGGCTGGCCCTAACGTGGACGGAGTCGACGACGGCGTGCCTCGAACACCTACAGCCACCGTAGAGGAAGAAGAGGAAGAAGAGCTCGATGGAGAGGCGCTCGGGTTCGCGTAGTTGACGTAGAGGAAGAAAACGACGTCGAGGAAGCAGGTGGACAACTTTGGCGAGGCCGAGGACGACGCGGGGCTCGCCGGCGACGAGTGGCTGCTCTCAGATGCGCTCGGGCTTCGATGGGGCCAACGGATCTGGAGGATCCCAGCCCTCCAGACGACGAGAGGCGAAAGGAGAGACCTAGAGAGGAGTGGAGGACACGATTTGGGTTTAAAAGAGGGGCTCGGCGCACGGCCTTGATGTCTGTGAGCTGACGGCGCGACGGTGAGCGCGGCGTGGCTCTGCTTTTCTGACGGAGGAAGACAGAGGCGAGGGGGATGAGTCACTGACAGGTGGGCCACGCACACGGATTGGCTACGGCGCGGCTGCGTGGCTGAGGCTGGGCCTGCGTGGAGTTGGGCTGCTCTGCGCTGCAGGTGGAGAAGGAGACGGGCCTCGGTGAGAGAGACAGAGAGAGAAGGAGGCCCAGGTGCACTGTGCTGCTGCTGCCTCTTTTCTTTTTCTTTATTTCTACAGGCAGATAAAGAAAAGAATGCACAGAAATAAAGGAGAAGAATTAGGGGAAAATAAAAATACCCCTAAACTCAGTGAATTATGCTCTATTTAAATAAATTGACTTGGACATTTTTAGAGGCAGCAAAATAAAAGGAGTTTGAATATGGATCAAACTCTTGATATTTTAAAACCCAACCAAATGATATTAAAATGATGTGATATTTGGTGGAGAGGTTGCTCACATGGTGCAAGATTTAAAGGAGGAGGAAGAACCACGATGGCACTTGGCTAGGTGGCTTGCATAATAGGGCAAAGAAGAGGCAAGAAAGAAAAGAAGGAGAAGAAAGAAGAAGAAGAAGAAGAAGAAGGGAGAAGAGGGGTAGGGTTTAGCTAGCTTAGCTTGAACCCACACACAACAACACAAGGGTCCCACACATGCACAAACTAAAATAAACTATGATGCCATGATGATATGATGATGAGCTATGCAAGGATGCAAAAATAATAAAAGGTATGGCAATGCAAATAAAATAAATGAGAAGGACCCCCAAGGATAATGACAAGGATCAAAGAGGAAGCTTTATTGCCATTATAGGAAAGTGTTACATTTGGGGCATTACAAACTCTCCTACACTACAAAAAGATCTTGTCCCGAGATCTAGGACTGGAAGAAGGAAGGATACTCGGAACGAAGGTGATCTTCTTGTTCCCACGTAGCTTCTCGGTTTGTATGGTGTGACCACTTAACTTTCAAGAACTTGATTGACTTGTTGCGGGTTTTGCGCTCAGTTTCCTCAAGAATAGCAACAGGGTGCTCACGATAAGATAAGTCTTGTTGAAGATCAATTTCCTCGAACGGGATGGTGCGTTCAGGTGTCTTGAAGCACTTGCGGAGTTGAGACACGTGAAAAACATCATGAACATTTGCAAAGTTGGAGGGGAGCTCAAGTTGATAGGCTAGATCGCCTCTTTTTCCAAGAATCTTGAAAGGGCCCACATATCAAGGAGCAAGCTTTTCTTTGATACCGAATCTTTGGGTTCCTTTCATAGGAGAAACACGGAGATAGACATGATCCCCAATGTCGAAAGCCAAATCACGATGCTTGCTGTCATAGTAACTCTTTTGACGCGATTGAGCGGCTTTTAGATTCTCATGTATGACTTTGCACATTTGTTCGGCTTCTGAGATCAAGTCATTGCCAAGAAGTTGACGTTCACCAGTCTCGGACCAGTTGAGAGGGGTACGACACTTTCTGCCATAGAGGATTTCAAAAGGAACTTTGCCGGCACTTGCTTGGAAACTGTTGTTGGAAGAGAGCTCGGAAAATGGAAGACAATCTTCCCACTTCATGCCAAAAGAGATGACACAAGCTCTGAGCATGTCTTCGAGGATCTGGTTCACTCTTTGGACTTGACCACTAGTCTGAGGGTGAAACACAGTGCTGAAACGGATCTTAGTGCCCATGGTTGTCTGAAAGGAGTCCCAGAACTTGGATGTGAACAAACTTACACGGTCTGAGGAGATGACTTGAGGAATGCCATGCAACGACACAATTCTGGAAGTGTACAGCTCTGCCAACTGAGCTGCATTGATGGATTCTTTGACGGGAAGGAAGTGAGCTACTAGATGAACCCACCTATTAATTTCCGAAAGTTTCCAGTTATGCCATCAGGTGTTGGGGATACAGGGGAAGCACCACACACTCAACTCTAATCCTACATCCAGCTGTATCCATCCTTCAACGCATAATCAGTTATTTTCGGAAACTGTTTACCTCGGACCTTCGAAACGTATCTGCTATACAAGCTATGGCAATACTCCTGAACTACCTCCCCAGTACTGGGTGATGGCGGGGTTATCTTACCACCAACCACATAGAAGGTTTTCGATGTCGGCCGTCTTAAGTATTCTAGAACTGCTGCGACAGATTTGTGACGACAACACCTTGGAGCTCAACTCCCTAAGACACTGGCACAATCCCTAAATGACAGGAGGCATCGAGAACAATGTTCTTGTCACAAAGACATTGGAACAATCCAAACAATACTCGCGTGATCCTAAAAAAAATTTAGTGAATTTTTGAGAGTAGAAGAGATAAGTAATCGCCAGGAGTCCTCACCAGAGTGATAAAGGGATGAGGAGTAAAAGAAATCCTACTCTCTGATATATATATAGGACTCAAAACATTTTCATGTGTGCGCCTAGACTCAACCGTCAACGATTCAATCAATCACCGGGGGCTCCTAGGACGGAGAAGGCTCTGATTACCAACTTGTAATGCCCAGTATGAGATTATACCTCCCACGTGTCGAGGCACGACTTAAAGGCATAATATCATACTGGAATGATCTCAAGCTTGGTATCTTTGCACAACTCATGTAAAAGAGGGATGAAATTGCAAAACAGTAGTTGGCTTACACTAGCCATGTCACACAATACATTACATAAAAAATCATCATCCAAATAACATCACAGTCCGACTACGAACGAAGATCCAAATGAAGGATACCATAAATAAATAACACAAGTTCCCGATCATCCTAGTAAGAGCCCAACTGATCCTCTGGGTAAGACACGTAGTATCGCCCACGTTCTTCATCGAACTCCCAGTTCAACTCTGTACCACCAGCGGTGTAGTTCTCCATGGTACCTGCATCTGGTGTTGTGTAGAATCTGTGAGCCACGGAGGACTCAGCAATCCCGTTCCCGAGTAGCAAAACTATCTAAGCCTTGGGTGTGGAACAAGGCTGAAGAACAAGGTTGCTGCTGCACTAGCACTAGCTTACGTGCTTAGAGCGAGAAGAGAAGTGCCACCGATCGACAAAGTGATCACGAAGTGATCCTATCTAAGCACGTCAAACATAACCCCACCGTGTTCACTTCCCGAACCCCTTCGGAAAGCGACCGTCAAGGTTACTCACGCTGGTAGTGTATTATGAACATAGTGACAAGTTTTCTACAACCGGATATTAACAAATTCCCATCTGCCGCATAACCGCAGGCACGGCTTTCGAAAGATCAAAACCCTGCAGGGGTGTCCCAACTTAGCCCATCACAAGCTCACGATCTGCGGAGTCGCAACTCCAAGGTGGGAAGACCCGAGTGTTCTCGGAATCCCGTGCTCAATATATTCCGACTAAGGTAAAACTAATCCAGCAAGTCCTCCCGGTGTGCCGACACCCTGATAGTAGCCGCGCGTATCTCATCTCATGCCACGACCGGATGGGCGATTCTACAGGTTTTTACCAGCCCTTGAGATTCCTCGAGGTGGCCCCGCAGAACCCCCAGTTTGGACCAACACTCATGTGGAGCACTGGCCCGGGTTGTTGATTAATAAAATGGTTTATAACTCCCTATGCAAGTTTTAGTTGTTAGGCAAAAGTAAAACCAAAGTTGGGCCTTGCTGGAAAAGCTTTAGCGCTAAGCGGGTTATCGAGGGGGGCTCATAAACCCCAACCGTGTTACGGACGCAAAATCAAGGAACATAACACCGGTATAAATGTTTCCTAGGGAGGCATGAGTGGAATAAAACACCAAGCAAAGGCTTAGCCTTCCACCCATTGCCAAGTATATAGATGATTTAGTTTAACAGATTATATATTGTGATATCCCAGCAAAACTTCATCAAGAAGCAAGAATCTTCAAATCTTCTCCTGCAACTAACAATGCTACAAGAGGGGCTGAGCGATGCTTACGTAGCCAATCAAAGGTTTGCTAGGTTGGGTGGTTAGAGAGGTTCATGGCAACAATAGGAGGCTGACAAACATACATAGGCATCGAGGCAGTAAGCTAAAGAGCGAGACATCTAGCATAGGCAAATATAGTAAAGATATCTGGGTCAGGTCATCTTGCCTGTTGAATCCTCGGAGGGAACGTAACCTTGCTCCTCGCACTCAACCTCGGTAGAAACCTCGTACTCAGTATCTTCACCAGGCTCTACCCAAACACAACAATGCAACAACGGAACAAAATCAATCAACATGCAATGCTCAATCACATGATGCATGCACATGAAGCATATGAACAAGGAAGAAATGATGCATGGCCTAGGGGTCACAATAGTGCAATAACATCACAACCAACAAGATCAACCACACCTTTGAAACAAGCAAAGGAACATTTAATCAAGTTTATGTAGTTTATCAAACAAGCAAACAACATATTTTAAAGAGGTTTGTTAACATGGCAAGGGTGCAACTAACATAACAACAACATGCTAGCACAATAAAATGGGCAGGAAATAAATACAACAATATCCAGAAAATCCAATATTCATTTATTTGCATTTGGGACAGATTTGCAAAACTTCTGTAAAAGTGTTGTCAAACATGCTAAACAACAGCACCAAAATATTCTACACATTTTTCTACCCCAAATGCATATAAAGTTTGTTAAAATTTGAGTTGTAGATATTTAGTTATGATTTTTACAAGTTTAAACATATTTAAATCAAGTTTAAATTCAAACATCATTTTAAATGTTTTTAAACATGGCAGCAAGTGACATATACATAATCTACACATAATTCTAAGCACTTTTCATATAGGGATCAAATCCATATGAAGCATAAATATGCAGATATTAAATAAATAAGAAAAACAGAAAAGAAAAAGAAAAACAGGAAAATAAATAAAAAAACAGAATAGGCGCCATGTCTAAAGTGACCCAGGCCCAGCTAGCCACTGACACTGACAAGGGGCCCGGGCAGAGCTGAGCTGGCGAGCGGGTGCGCGCGGGG